>BSAI01000105.1:380478-429742 GCA_036245035.1 Adrianichthys oophorus
ATTACAAAATATATATTTAGATACATGTAACCAAGTTGGCAGAATAAGTTTAGACTATTAAATGAATCACTCCTACATATTTTCAATTTGTACAGGTTAGCTAAATTATTTCTTTAAAAACATCTTTTTCTAATTAGGTAAATTAAGTAAGTAGTATCTTAAAAAAAATGTGTAGGTTCAGCTTTATTATTTTGGGTTGTACTGGATATAATACTTCAGGCAATCTTTACCAAATAAATGGAGGTGAAAATAACCAGTCATATTAGATGCAAATTGTTACCACACATTTTTTTTTTTTTTTACAGTGTAGAAACGATGACTCTGATCAACTTGGACCAATCACAGCTTACTCATGTTATGTGGCTCCAATATGGTGGCAACAATAACGTGAAAAAATGGCAACTGAGTTAACTTCATTTGGTTGGAGCTGAAATTAAACTATTTGCTATGGGAGATGTCACACTCACTCGATCCAGTTCTCACATACAGTCAACGGTCTAGAACAAACTATAAACTGTCTCTTTTAATACTGCCCCTAAAGCACAATGAAAGTTATTTAGAAAATATGCTAAAAAATGATTGTAAAGGAGTGGGCACTGCGTGTGGTCACATGACCTACTGGTTTTGGTTAAGGCTGACTGTGAAGACATTCTTCCTGCTTTTTATTCATCAAGTCATCTGATATGATGTTTTGTCCAGTTTTGACTGGACTTTCTAATATGGAGACAAATAAAAATGTCAAATTTTGAATCGTGCAGTTGAGGCTGTGAGTCAAAAAAATACAACCACGCTTGTGTACAAGAAGCATGATTGTTGTCTAATTGTCTCTGTTTTGTTCTTTAAAGTTGTCGTTGGGTGAAATAAAAAGTTGTGAAGGTGGAAGAGGGGGGTAACTCTGGGGCATTAATTAAATCCAGTTCTGTCAAGGGTAAATTTGAATCAGCACTTCATTTTGATGCAGTTTAGGACAGCTTGGGTACCACTTTGTTAATGAGCTTGTTTATGTATTGGGTGCCTGACATTTGCCCTAACTCTGTGACGTGTTGAGATGGACTCTGCCTCATACTTGCAAATTGCGTGCGGGGGGGGGCAAATAAAGGTGATTCTGGGTAGCATATACTCTGTGTACTACAAGCTGTGGGGATGAACCATGTAATGATCTGGGTATTTACATAATTTACTCTCCAAGCTTCAAATTGTTTAGATTTGAAAAGGTTAATTGAAATTCTGACAATTTCCGCCACATAGAGCTTCTATTATTTAGTTTTTTTTAAAGTTTCGCAAACTATCAAGCAAAAATCCATCAACAGTTTGATTTAACTACAATGAAGAAGGAATAAATAAAATGTTGGTTTTGTCATTGGATCTAAAGCAATGAAAAATAAAATGTGAAAAAATACCTGATTTTAGCAGTTCTAAAAGATGGAAACAATCATGGAAAACAACCTGGATGTTTTTGGGATTTTTAAAAACAATGCTTAAATTACAAGTCCATAAGCCACAAACAGACCCATTTTACTGAGACAGATGGGGCATTCCCAGTATTCAGTGCCAGTTTAGCTTTGTAACTTTAAAATATATACTGTATCTATAACTTGTACTTTAAAAAAAAAAAATATCTGAAGGATGGCCTTTTTAAAGTATAAAAATATTGATCATGCTCAGGATAGTGTGGTGCTATAACTGACCAGATTTTTGGCACAAGACGTGGTAAATGTTCTCCATTACCGGACATTCTCATTTGTAGTCATAGTGCTGGGAAGGCACAGTTATTCTGATAGTTGCATTTTAGAGTAGCTTAACTGTGCCTTTGTGCACTGTGCACGTTTTGTAATTTAAATAAAAAGTAATAGATTGGAAGAACACGTTTTTATTTAAGGTAAAACATGCATTCAACACTACTTTTATTTTGTAAATAAATATCAATGGAATATGGGCACAATTTTAAGTGATTTTATTTAGGTAGCTCATTGCCTTAATAAATCACAGACGCATAGACTGAGTATTGTCCTTATTTTATCAATATACAAAAACAGACAGGTAACAGGGTGAACATCAGGGTCTGCATCATGACGTGGCCTGTAGCATTATTGGTTTTTAGCAGCAGTGGTGTCATTTTCTGATATTCATAGGTAATAGTAATGGTAATTCCTATGTAATAGGAATATTCATGTATACTATGCTTCTTGATGAGGGTTTCTCTTCCCAAACTATTGATACATGCAGATGATCATGTGACCATAAGAAAAGTCAGTGCCTGTTTTCAAAGGGACTTTTGTCAAAGTAACTGGGCGGACAGTTGAACCCGCAACACAACTTATTAAGAGACTTTTAGCATTACACAAAATATGGGTTATCCTGTCATGGAGACTCCATTTAGTAGGAATGGCCCAGATCTCATCTAGCAGGAAAATGTTTTTCCTTATTTTTATTTATGTATTTAGTTTTCTGCTGTAAACAGTAACAACACTGCCCAGCTAAAAGTCTTACAGAAGTTACCTTCTCTGTGTTTGTTTTAGCTCCATTGCCAAATATCTGCATTTGAACGCTCACTAATGACACCTCTTTGAGGTGGCAGCACAAAAGCGGACTGGAAATGTGTTTGTGGTGAAATTTATTGCGACACCGGCCACAAATATTTAAGAGGCAACTTTTAAGACTTTCCCAATCTGATCTCCTGCTCTGAGACCTTTGAGTTTGGTGGACTGACGTGCTGTGCTCCACTCTGTCATCCTGTCACACTGATTCCCTTTTTTCATTTCATAATCACTGCAGTCATAAACATGAAATATGGTGGCTGTCATTCATATGTGCCTGTGAAGGAAGAGTTGATTTCCAGCTGTGGAAAACGGTTTCTCCTGCTGTTTTTTTGTCCATTGAAATGTGTTTAAATAAAACATAAATGGAGCCCATAACATTTTGACCACCACCCTTATACTGCTTGTACCTTTTTGGTAATAAAACTTGACTTGACTTGGTGTGGCACACAATCATAAACGTGTGCTTCAGGATTTGGCATGAATGTACGTTGCAGATCTTTTACATCCTGCACATTGTGAGGTTGATGTCTGTAGTTACAGATGATGGATTGAGTTGAGATCGATATGGAGAATGTGATAACACCTCAGACTTTGCCTAAAGCGCCACACTGGCTATAAACCACATAATGTGTAAACCACATAATGGAAAAGAAAACGTGATTCACCAGGTCAGACACCATCTTCAGTTGTGTGGTCGCACGTTTCACTGTTTGCACATTCAGCAGTGGACAGAGGTCATCAGGGGTGGATGATTACATACTTTATTTACAGCGCTTGTCTCTTAGCAAGATAACCTTTTCTTCTGTTGTCCTGTTGCATTTCTGACTGTGCTGTCCTTCCCGCCGTTAATTAAACTGCACATGTGCAAACTCTTCTCGATGTCTTTTCTTAGCGGGCTTGCCTGTTTAACCAAACTTGCTTCTTTTTTGAAATCTTTATTTTAGTTTACTGTGAGAGGGAAGTGAATGAGCTTCAAAATGTTTGTGACGTTTACTCACAAAGTCCTTGTGGATAAATAATTTAAGAGGGGCTATAATTGTTTCCTAAAGCTACCGTTGACAACCTCATGACATTCTTGTAGCTATAATAAGGATCAGTTCATCTGAATTGACACACATCGACCTTTAGTGTTTAATCTGAGCAGATTGTTACCGTTTTGAAGTAGTGCTGGTTTCATTACTCTGTAAAAAGTCATGTTGCTGATGTTGAAGCTTCTCCTGTATGTGGACTTAGTCAAGGTCAGTCTTTGTTGGCTGTCTCTGTATTGGATTTTCTGTGTTTGACAGTCTGGGTGCCGCATGCAGGTTACAGCAAGATGCTTTCAAAGTTGCATTGTTTAGCAGAAGCTCGAGAGGTTATGCTTAGCAGCTCTGACATTTCTGCTACTTTCTCCTGAGCTGCATTTTCATGCTAGAGCTGCAGAATGTCAGCTCAGAGTGGACCTTTGCCATGTCCTTCCACTGACCATTGAAGTCTCTGACTAGTGTCTTTGCCTCATTAACGGTGTGATGCCTTACAACCTTTGATTAGGTGGTACATCTTTTACATCTTTCTAGTTTTGTCTCATAAACTTAAATCCCATATGGCAAATTGTAAGATGCAGGCCTGAACAGGTCATAATTGAGAGAACTGCATCACCTGGTCAAGTTTGTTTTCTTTGGCCCTTTTTCGCTTTGACTGACTGACCAGTGCCAGGACATTACTCTGATGAGCCAAACGTGATAGTCATAGTTTTAGTCATTATTTATCAATATTTATCCTCTACAACACAAGGAACACCTATAGATTAGCCAAACCTCACTGACAATGAATCAAATAATTAATGAGCTGGCCACAAAACAAACATTTCTGAACTGTTTGCAAAATAAACCACATATGTAGCAAATATAAATACACAACTGCATACATACTTTCTCCTTTCATAGTTCAGATATAAATAATAAAAACATAGTTTGACCTGCTTGTTTCAATTTGTAATTCTCAGGAATGTTTAATTCCTTTTTGTTTGCGGTTGTGTGTAGTCCTTTTGTTGTTTGCACCCATTTATATATTACTTTAATTTTTACTATTCTTTCTCCACTAACTTTCCTGCAAAGACAAATATTTTTTATCTTAATTTGTTATTTTTAAACATCTTTTATTATATTGTTGCTTGTTGTCTCTCTTAAACATCTGAGTGGTAGGTCACATCCAGTGGAGCTGAATTTTTGTATTTTTTCCATTTTTATTCTTTTCGTAGAGCGACACAAGATAAAATGTTTGTAAAAAAATTAAACTAAATAGACGTTTTTTCTTTTAAAGTTGTTCTGAGCATTTTGACTTATTTGCCATTTACATATTGCTTTAGAGAGGTGTAATAACACTGTTAAAAATCGTATTGGGGGGGAAGAAAAATTAGACAAAAAGCCATGTATCCTGGTCCTAACACTCCTGCCTGAATCAGATCTGTACTTGCCTGACAGGAGATTCACATCAATGCCTCAGGTTTATCCCCATCCTGTTTGCAAATTCAGACTTTGGTTGAGATCTGCTCTTGCTGTAAATGTGACACATTCATGGGTTAAAGGTTGATGAAACATTTGCAAGTACAAGCACTGACCCAGACGCCTAAAGGTGCTGCTCAGTGAGCTAGAAAAAGCAAGTTGCTAGTTTCAGTATCCATCGTTCTTCTGGGGACACTGGCTGTACATAGTTTTATGGCCTAGCTTTATAGCCTCCAGTCAAGGCACTTTAACTCATTAAAAGATCCTGTTTAATTATTAACCGACTCCATCAGCTTCAAAGGCAGCCATCAGTCAATAGAGCGACTCCCTCACCAATTCCTGAGGAAGCTACATCTTCCATAGAGCTCAGTTTCCCTCCTTCCTTAATCATTTGCTATTAGGGCTTCGTGCAAACACATGCTAAGCCCAAAAAGTCAAATGGCAATTATGCTAAAATGTAATGTCTCCTCTCGCTTCAACCTTGATCATTGGATTTCAAAGGGATTTTCAAAGGGATTGGATTTCTGTGATTTTAATGAATGCATGTCTATCAAAGCTAATTTGCTGGTCTTCAACTCTGTTTCTTTGCTACAGGGGAGAAAAGAGCAGATGATGGAAGATTATTTTCTTACTGTCAGTTTCTCCGTGTCCTTAGGGTCAACATCAGCTGTGCATTTCTGCCTTTGGCTGCCCCCAGCAAATCAAACTGCTCACTACCTGGGCTTTTTGAAATCAGCTGAAAATACACTTGATGTTTTACTCTGTGTTTGAACACTGCCGCACAGCCAAAGCGGCCTACCTCTTCAAGAAAATGTTTTTTTTAGCTATTAGGAAATACTTTCTGCATATCCTTAGGAAGGATATTAGGAAGCAGGAACATTTAAGGACATGAAGACTTTAAGAACATATGTTTGATCATCTAGCACTGATTGATTTAAGGAACAAAGCATCTTAATCTATAAAATATTCAGCAAAGCCAAACTACGTGATTCCAACAACGTTTACCACTGAACCCTATCAGAACAACATATATGTTTGTTTCAGTCTGTTTTTCCTAGAATAAAGCAATTTATAATAAAATGAAGTTCTTTAGATAAGTGAATTCCAACTTTCCTGTTCATGACGGAATAAAACAAAAAAAAAAAATTAAAAAATAATGGTATAAATTGCAGGGGCTGGGGATCACAGCCAAAAAACAATACATTTGATTGGTATTAATGTTGTTACGTTTGTTAAGGATTTTTTAAGTGTAATTTTAGGGTTTTTTGTTATCCATCTTCTGTTTTTAATAGAACCAGAGTAACATTATAAATAAAACTAAAACACAAAACTAACTACAAAAAATAGAAGAAATTATGTTGATTATGTAAAGACTGATTGGATGTCTATTATTGGATTAATTTAAAATCACAGAAGAGTTGAACCCATAAGAACCTGTTGACAATCAATGCAGCAAATACACATCGGAAATGTGTTCTGTGGTCCACTTGGTCTATGGAATATTCCACATAAATGTATTTTTTAAGGAAAATGGGTTCTTTTGGGTTAATGGCTTCTCTCTTCTATCACTATTTTAAAACACAGCTTTACAAATGAAATGGCAGGTCTTGTTTGACACAAAATGTAAAAAAAAAAAAAAAAGGCCTTTTATTATACACTAAGGCACATAAAAAGAGAAAATACAGTGAGGCAGTGCTGGAAGCAGCTAAACTCTGAAAGCTCTACAGCTTCAAGTTAAGCAGCAAATATTCAATGATCTGTTTTAGTGATTACTTCATACGCCTGGTTTTGTGGCTCATTGACCTCATTAGACTGTGAAAAGTGTGTGAGTTGAAGGCATTTTCCCGTTGGGACCCGATATTAATAAAAGAAATGCATTCATAGTGATTCTAAGTGATCTGAAAACAACCCTTTACCCAGTGGCTCGCTGTAATGTTAGCTAATAAAACTGGTCTCAGAAGAGATCTTAGGAGGGCCTCTTAGGTCCTCATTTGTGAGGTCAAAAAGACAGAAAAATTGGTTCAATTACTTAAATGCTGCCAGAGTGTTTTTGTTTGGTAAATAATGAATTAGTCCAAAAATAATTCTCAAAAAGTGAAATGTTTTTTCTTTTCTTTTTTTTTTCAATCTTTAAATAAGAGAAATCCTTACTTTACAAAACACATGGTTGTGTTTTAAAATTCAGAACACATACAACAAAGCATACTCTGTATTTTCTTTTACTGGACTCAAACTGAGAACTGTTCTTTAAATACTTGCAATATTTCTTATTAAATGTCAGTAAGTAATGCACATGGATGCAATCAAGAAGAAGGTTTGACATTCATGTTGTTTCTTTAGTTTTTCATGTATTTTTAAAAACAAAGTCTAATAAAAATGTTGTTTTTCTCAAAATGGAGGACATATATGAAGAAAATGAAGATTAAAACTGTGCTTTTGAGTATGACTTTTTTTTTTTTTAATCATTGTCAATCAGGAGCAAACAAAAAAAATGCTGTTTGAATTTTTTTTTATTTGTGATGTACAAACTATAATCGGGGGTTCAAAGTTTCCCTTTGCCGCTCTGTTCCGATGCATCCACTTGCAGACAAATAGATCCATGTATGTCTTTGTTTTCCTCATCTGAGCTGGAATCTGGATCAGCACCGTATGGCTGGATAGCTCTGATGTTGCACCAATGTTTGCTTATTGTTGAGAGCAGCTTAACTTCCTCACACAGCAACACAGAGGGAAAAACCAGCCAGTGTACTGTCTTACTCAAGCGTTTGTCCTTTTTTTAAACGTTAGTAACAGAACTATCCAGTGGCTCATCAGCTCATCGTCTAGGAACTGTTCTTGTTTAAAATGCTTTCATTCTTAAACCAAACACTTTATTTGGTGGTTTTTAAGATCTGAACTCTGACATCTGTTTAATCTTGTGTTTGTGAGCCCTAATTTTAAGTCCAAATTTTGTGCAATGACAGCAAGTTTTTTTTAGACACACTGGCAGAAAAAAGCTGCAAATTTGTGACCCTTTTGTCTTGGAGCTCTCTCATGTGTTATTGCAAAAAACTAACAACTTTCTGTAAAACCTTGACTTCTTCACACTTTTTTTCATTTGGAATGCTAAGCCAATATATTTTAAATCAGTGGTCTTCAACCCTCGAGCTGCAGACCGGTACAGGTCCATGGAGCAGTAAGGAGCTGCAGAGAACAAAACACAACCTCATTTGTTTTCAATTTTATTAATAATCTGATTCCAAAGAGTTTTATTCTGGAAAACTCCTGGTTTCTCTCCACCACATCCGACTCATTCCTGACACGTCAAGTCGCTTGGTCATGTTTTCAAAAATCAATCCACTGCATTCGTACAGCGGCTGCACCGACCACAAAATTGAAACCCCCAAGTTAGCAAAGTAAACACAAACACATTTGGAAAATGTCTTTTTTTTTAGAGAAAGATCCATGTACGAAACAAAAGAGGAGCCTTTGACTTCAAAATAAAAAAACTGCATTTAACAGACAAAACTAGGACAAAACTTCACATTTTTATTTATTGTGACAATTGTTTCCATAGACCATGATAAAAATGCAGAATATTCATCAACCGGCTGTCTAATATTACGAAGATACTACTACTAAAGTTGTTCAAACGGTGGATTCAGATATATTGTTATATTTAGAAAACACCAGTTTTATTGACCATATTTTTTTATCCGTCTCACCTTAAAACTCGAACGAGACTGAAGTTGGCGTCTGATTTTTTTTTTTTTTTTTTTTTTTAGCTTCCACTTTGACACTTATGGGTAAAGGGGTAATGGGTAATCTTTATCACATTTTAATGGATTCTACATGATATCTAGTGTACAAATACGGTTTAAAGCAGCTGCCGATATTTTACCCCTAAAAGTTAGGGGAAACTGGAAGGTATAAAAGGAAAAAAAAAGAAATTGGACACCCCTTTTAGCCTCCTACTGGCCAGTCTGTGAAAATCAAGAATAGTAGAAATGTATAGTAGTAGTAATAGTAGACTGCCTGACACCAGCACCAATGCTTTAAATGAACAGTTCACCAGCTTCTGCCTTCAGCAGGGCCTGCTCTGTGTGTTTTTATTCTGTGTTGCAGGTCTAAGTTTGGATGGAGCCCTAAATTTTCTTGGTGGGCCTTCAGGGGGGTTAAAAGCGTTGCTGTGAGAAACATTAGAGCTTCACTCTTCAGTTCTGACATTTTCTTGGTTTCTTCTGCTTTGATTTCCTTCCCCCTGAACTCTGCATTCACACCCATCTTCATGCACACATCTATGAAATGTATAATTAATCTAAATAAACAAAATTATGTACAACTGTATACAACTATAAATATTAGATTTCACTTTCCTTTGATGCCACAAAGGGTCATCAAGTGTTTCCTGTGGAGCGGTTTCGTGATAACCGTGAAAACCATGTTTTCATCAGTCATAACCGTTGATGTACTTTGATGTTTTATTGGCTTGTGCCTCATTATTTTGTTCTTCTTGAAAATCTCCAGAAATGCTTGAATAAGTGCGCAGCTTGGAGTTAAACGTTTAAATGGCTCTGTTGCTAACGATTTATGGAGCATTACTAATTTATTGATCATGATCTCGTACAGTTTTAAATAATTTATTATTAAGTATAGAAGCCTGCAAGTAGATCATGTCTGCAGCCATCCATCACTCTCTTCCGGATGCAGTGGAAGCCTGAGAATTGCATGCATCCAGCACATCTCCATTTGTAGCCTTGTCCTCCCATGTTTGCATTTGTTCTGCACTGTTCTGCCTCCCTTTGTTTGCTTTAAACCTCTTCCTCTCTGAAAGTTGCTGTAGAGCGTCCCGGAGGATTATCACTAGTCAGCTCTTTCTCTTCCCCGCATTGTTTTTCTCTGATGTGCTGATTGAGCCGACACCATTTAGGCCTTGCAGAAGGCTGTGTTTACTCAGCTGCCATGCTGATCATATTCTGAGTGCAAAGTGTTTAGCCAAGTCGTTGGAGCGCAAGTGGTGATTTGCAAAGACTGTTTTCCTTAATGGCGTTTTTCATGGGCTGTCACATGCTGACAGCCTGGCTTCAGTTGATCCATTTCAGTTTGTGCCACCTCAGCTGTACACAAAAGTCTCATGTTAATGCCAATCCAGCCTTTTCATGGCCCTCCATGAATCACAGCTCACCTATGATGCCCATACTTTCTTTACCCCTGCAAAGCAGCTGTGCATTCCTGCTCCTCTTCCTTTTTTGCTTTGGTTTCATTTCACTGAATAACAACAAATATTGATCCTATCTTAAGTTTCACGTTTAATGCTCATGCTTCTACGCCATATATTTCCTTAGCAGCTGCCTGTCTCCCTTGTGTTGCTCGTATCCTGGGCACAGACTGATTTACAGCTGGCGTGGTTCGGAGGATACAAACCTCAGCATAATCATGCTGGTTACTGGGGCTCTAGCCTCTGCATTGCATGCATGTTTCAGTATCTCACAGCTAGAGTGAGGTGGTCAATGACCTCCAGAAAGAAGTGAGAGAAATGCGCTCATTTGCTTTTATACACAGTTTATTGCTTACAGGTAGAGTTCCGTTAATGAACAGAAATGGATCGCTGGTGGAGTCTGTTCATAGAAGCAATGACTAGTTTCAAAGACACGTTATGGATTCCGAGAATAAGATGAATAAATACATTATAATACAAATTCTGCTGGTTTTCTATTATCCTTTCTCAGTAAACCTCAGTTATCACTACACAAGTTCCACATAAGTTTTTTTTTTTTTAAATTCAGCTTCTTGGTTCAAAGGCTTTTAAATTGATTAATCGTGGATGCGTGGTTTTCCTCTGGACACTCCCACACTCCAAAAAACATGCTTCACAGGTCAATGATATGTCTAAATTGTCATTAGATGTGCATGTGTTTTTGATTCTGCAGCGCTTTGACAGACTGGCAACCTGTTCAGTGTTTATTCTGTCTTTGCCCAACAGTAGGTGGGATAGGCTCCAGCAGCCCTGTTACCCTGAAAGACCGTGTCAGGCAATCTTCTCTGTCCTATGATGTCTTCTGTACAAAATGTGTTCAGTTTTCCACATTTTCACAAATCTTTGATTGGAATCCGATCTTTGTTTTCATTCTAAAATACTGGACTTATTTTTCCATGAAAGTTTGAACTTTGGGAGTTTAAACAAGAGAGAAATCCGGTCTTTGAGTCCAGACTAAAGCTGCCATGAACTGTGTGTGCTCAGTGCTGCCATTGGATGATTCAAACTACAGAATGTTAGGATTCAAAATGATCTGAAACATACACAACAAAGAGCCCAAATGCTGAGTGAGGCAGCACTTGTTAAACCTACATTTTTTTACTACTTTATTTTGAAAGGCATTTTGGTGAGAGATAACAGCACTGCACTTTCAGACTGTCTCGTATTATCAGAATCAATATTGGTATCGATAATTGAATTTATTTTTAGTCTCATCCGTGCTCGAGGCAGCTAGTCATTAATAGAATGTTGATAACTTAATGTGTAACCAGATTTATGAATTCAATAACATTACTGTGGTTCTCACGTGTATGAAGACACATAATGGAAGTCATCACTCTTCTATCCAGAGCTCATTTCTAATAGTGCATTAGTATGCTCCTAATGGCAGTGTTGCTGTTGAACACTCTTCTTTGTTGCAAAATAGCTGCTGTTGTTTTTCCTGGTTTCATCCTTTCTTCGTCCCTCTTGATGTCACTTCACTTCTGTGTTTCTGTGTCTATCCTCTTGTTGCTCCCTTCATCGCCACCCCCGCCTTCCATGTTTGCTGCTTTCTCTCCTTGTGCTTGACGACGCTGAATTAGCTCCAGCCTTCAACAGGGATCTGCCTGTAATGAAGCCTTTGTGTTTGTACTCTGAGCCGGCACAGTTTGGAAATTGAATTGGATGTTCCCTCTCTGCTCTGTTCCTCTTACTTTCTGCTCCCAACACGGTTCAGGCTTTCTCCATTATTTTCTGCATTCTTCATAACAATGCTCCACATTTTGTGCCTCAGTGTATAAGGGCATGTTTTTGGCATGCATGCAAATTCTTTCTCTCACCTGGTTGCAGAATGAGCCTCACAAAGTTGCATCCATCCATACATACTGGAACTTATAATAGTCCTGCAGTATAAATGCAGGTGGCAGCCACTAGCCTAGACATATAGATTTCCATTTTCATAAATAGACTGCCCCTCTTGCTGGGTTCACTGCCAATTTTTTGCTAACGTGCTATTCTGGGTCTCAGAGCTCCCTCGGCACTCCGACTTGTTATCCTCTCATGAACACTTTTCCATCTTTGTAACTCTACCCAGAAGCCCTGACATTTTTTTTCTCAGTCTATTCCTGTTTTGAATGATCCTCACTTTTCACGTCACTTTTCCATCTGGCGAATCACTGACATAGAAATATGTTTGTGACTGTACTGTGCCTGCGTCTTTGGCTTCTTTTTTTTATACTCAACAAGAAATAGTCTGACATGATGCATTTAAACTGCTGCGTCCTACGCATTTTGTCTTCCGATTAGGGCTGGGTATCACTCCAAAAATACTGAATCCACAAACTCATAACTAGATTGAAAAAAAGGAAGAAATAGTTTTTCAAATGTTCATTCAAAAGCTATTTTGTTTGATTATGCATAACACATTTTTGATTGCTGGTAAAAGCTTAATAAAAAGATAACATACAATTATAAAATTTCATCTATTGGTAAGAACTTAAATGATCACTTGTAAGCTGAAATACAACTGAAAATTACTTTTACGGAAATCGTTTCATGAACTTTATGAGCTAAGGTTTATTTTCTAATGTTAATTTTCTGAAAAAAGTGAGTTACTGTTTGGCGCTTTCAAAGGAAACACTTTAGTTTTGGCTCATATTGTGACAGTGTTTTTTTTTTTAAATTGTCCTTTATCAGTCTAATCCAATATTTGATACTTTAACATGCTTTTAAAGACCCACTTTGATGGACATGATGGTTTTGGTGTTTTTAAAATGTCCTTGTGGCATTTTTGTCATGATGGAGGATATTTGTAACCAACATAATCTTAAAATTGCATTTCTGAGTATTTCTTTATTCAAACTAATGTGAATCAGGAACTAATGAAAAAATGCCGATTGAAAAAGACTGCAACTGTGATGTAGAAGCTACAACAGTACACCACAAGCTCCCTTTATTTATTTATATATTTTTATACATGTTTGCGAACAGGCCAAACCCATTATTTGGAAAATTCACACACAAAGCAATAAATATAATAAAATAGGATAGAATAAAATAAAGTAAAACAGAGAAATTCTTGATTTAAAAATTTTACCCACCTTTAATATGTGTTAAAGACAAGATTCAAAAGTGCAGGAGTCAGCAGTAAAAAAGTCAAGGTGTGGACAAGAACAGATAAAAACATTTGCCAAACTACAAATATGAAAAAATGTGGCAAATAAACTTTTAAAACGCAAGCAAAAGAAACATGGAATAAAACAGCTTGTCGTGCCATTTGCTGTGGCTTATGGCCTTCATTCTGGTACAAATCTGGTAGATCCATGTACGCCTTTGCTTTCCTCGTCTGGTATCTAGCTCAAAGCTGTACGGCTGGATAGCTATTTTGTCGTTTGTGATTCCCCGATATCCCTCTCTCTTTTCCCCCCCTTTTCCTTTTCCGTCCAGTACAACAAAAAGATAACAAATATAATGAATATTAATAAAATTTAGTTTAAATTACAGAAGGGGTTTATACAAATTACACCTTGTGTGTCCGATTATAACAGTATAATTTGTCAAACACAAGAGACTCTCAACTCATATCTGATTGCTCAGCTGTTGGACAGGACAAATAAAGAAAAAAAAAAAAGAAACTTTCCTAGAAAACAAAACAGACTTATTGATGTCAGCTATAAGCAATATAATCACACTTAATAAGACCACTTTGAATGCTTTTAAATAGATCCAAAGATCATCAGCATGGGACTTAAAGAAGTTGGTTTTGGACTTTGATGTAGGAAATATAATCTGTTCATTTATAACTTTAAAAGAAGCATATGCAGCAAAGTTTTTTTTTAATGATTTTCATAAAATCCCATTGTCATTTTCTTTTGTTCGTTCTTGATTTGGAAATTGATTTTCTAGTTTGTTTTTCTTTCCAAGTTGTCATTAATTCCAGAATAAGCAGCGCATTCTTAAAATATGTTACTGTGAAAATATTGGGATGTATGAAAAAGTTTTCCTGCAGAGTAAAAATGATTGCATTACTGTTATCTTTTCTAAACCCCCTGTTGCCTGAATGTATCATTTACTGATGAAAAACTTCACTCGATGCTACATTGAAGTAATTTAGGAGCAGCAGTGGTTTGTGGCATATTTGCATCAATACGCATCAAGACGTTTACAGAGACAAGAAATAAAAAGGGTCTTGACACGGTTGCAAAGGTTTGAAAGACAGATGTCGTATATTTCAACCAAATGCTTTTTTTCTTTTTTTTTATGCCAGGCTTCAGCATGCTCTGTCAGCTCACGAAGAAGGGTAAAGAAGGCTAGTTTGGGCAAAAAAGTGTTTATTAATAACTTAAAAAGTTCCTTGTTTATAATAGAGGAAAAATAGAAATATTGGTACAGCAATGCATGAACAATTGACCAGAAGCTGTTATCACCACATTTCAGACCTGACAGTCAAGTTTTCTGTTTTTTCTTTTGGAGCTGTACTTTTCTGTTTTTAATTCTTTATATCCTTCCATGTAGCAACTTCACAAGCATCACTGGTATCGCCTCTGGGCCAACAAGTCCCTTTGACTGTGACACTATTTCAAAGGATTAGAGAAGAAAGATTTAAATTTGACATTTTTACTCAGTTTGACTCAACAGAAAAAAAAAAAAATAACAAAGGAGGAGAAGACGTGCTGCAAAAGTGGCACACACAAGCCCCGTTACTCACAGCGTCTATGCTTCTTACTTTACTTCCTCTTCTATATAACAAGCTTCACACAGATTCTCCCACACAATCTGCATTTGCAGAAGAAAACACCCATGTGATGCTGTAGGGGAAATCTCTGACCCAAATGTGAAGACATTATAGAGATAAAGAAGAAACTGCTGACACAGATCATATATGAAGCTTTTACATGGAAATGCAGCCTGACGCCTCTTACATGTTATTTTTTCTATCACATCTTATTACTTTACTAAGAGTGAACATCCTCAGAAATATTTGACAGCATGTCATCATGTCATCCTAACAATAAAAGTGTACAACAACAATATATGTTATTCTAAAAAATTATAGGTTTTTTTAATACTTAGTTCCTTTAGTGTACAATTTTTCTTTCATTTAAGCCATTCATTATATCTATAAATGAATTATAGGCTTTATTTGCATCATTTACATTCACATCTTTCCAGTTTTATTGTTGTAATCTCTTTAATGCTTTCAGGGCTTTTAGTGATGTATCCCTGCTTATTATTTCTGTTTTGGGTTGTGGTTTCATAGACTGTTGTCCACAGACTGTAAACACCGGTAGGTGATCACTGACATCAGTCATCACTTTGCCACTTCTTCCCAGATCTTCTGAGATGTTTGTGAATATATTGCCTATAATTGTTGCACTTTGTGATTGTTGCAGTGATTCTAGTTGGTTTGTTTATCAAGGGACATAGCCCCAGGCTATACATAGAGTTTACAAAGTCAAAGTTTCCCAGATCAATAATAAAGTCACCACATATATGGACAGACTCATTCCAGACTCTAATAATTTGATTATTGCGTCTGTAAATGACCCAGGTGCTCTGTAAACACAGCTAACAATGATGTCTTTGTTTTTTCAGCAATTATTTCCACTGTAAGGTTTTCCATCACAGTTGTCATTTTGTCATCAAGTTAACATTTTAAGTCTTTTTTTAGTTTTTCTGTTTAAACAGTACATGTCATATTCCTCTTTATGAACTGAAACGGTGTCCTCGTCTTTCAACCATGTTTCGGATACTGCAGTGATGTTAAATCTTATCATTTTGTGTTAGAAATTGCTGAATTTGATCATGATCATGATTAAATGGATGATTGATAGAGTTCCTTCTTTATAAACTCATATAATTCTAGATCACTGAAATATTTACATTCCTTTTCTAAATTTAGAGGCAAATTTTTATCCAATTCCTTTTCCAGATCATATATGTAATCATCTAGTTCACTTTGTATTAGTATTGTTTTATCCATAAGTAGATAAGTGTATCGTTCTTTTATTTACAAACATATCATTTCCATAATTGTAATTATAACATGTTTTAAGTTCCATTTTTACTTTTTCATGCCACTTTTTTAAAATTATTTTTTCAGTTACTAGTCTTTTCTATATTTTTTAACTCTTTAACCATTTTGGCTTGTGACCCTTCTTTTTCTTTAATCCACACGTTCCCATTCCTGGTCCAATACAATAAATAAAATTTTTCTCACTTTTCTCCTGTTAAATCTCATGATGATAGTCTGCTTTGCTTTATCTAATTTCTTGGGTAATGTGTGACAAAAAGAAATGGCTTCATTGTGTACATTTATATTCTTGCTGCGTAGGAAACTAATAACTTGTTGTTCAAGTGTTTCTTGTTCTTCAGGAGCATCTTCTGTTGAGTCAATGTCTGCTGTTACTGCTGCATAGGTTTGGAGCAGTTTTGTTTCAGACATGTGAAAATATATGTAGAGCAAAAAAATAAGACAAAAGTAGTGACAACAGTTCATATCATTATTTGTGGTTGCTAATCCCATTGATAATTGATATTAATTTGTTTTGAACACTTCGATTAGATCCAATTCACCGAATTCACTAAAATGGATCCAGGACATCTTTAACCAAAACTTCAACCAGTGTGACTCAGAGATAAATACCTTGTACTGAGCAGTGAAGCTGAAGTTTTCCACATTCCTTGGAATTCTTGTAAGATAATCAAGTGTAAATTAAACATGTGTACAAACAAAAACAAATGAACAAGAATGAATGACAAATCCATTCACATTTAGTTTGATGAATTCAGCCCACTGTTGTTTTAACCACATCAGAATAATCCAAAGGGACATTAGAACATTCTACAACACTGTATGGTCACATGACTTTGTAAATTCAGAATGTTTCCACACATTGGACTGGAATCATGGTTGATCAGTTTCTGCTGCATCACGTGTGTCATCCACTGTGATGGTCGTTTTTACGTTCTAGTAAAATAAACCTACCATGTCTCAATCCAAATAGTAGTCCCCAACATTGATTATTATCAAAACCATATTCTATGGATTGGAGGATTATAGATCTGTTATTAAATTGACCCCCTCCCCCATCTTACAAGAGTTGGTTGAACCATTAGTTTTCAGTGCACTTGCTTGTTTTCCAGCATCCCCTCCTCTAGCACGATCTAAATAGCTGGACCAACCTGATTTAGCTGTGAGTAGGGCAGTGAAATCTTCAGAACATGTTATCTAGCTCCTCAGGCATGGCATTGCCCCCCCCCAACAGTGGTGTTTGATTCCTTGATCCAAACAGAAGCAAAACCACCTTTCTTTAGAGCATTTTTTTCCCCCTTAAATACTTTGAAAAACGACATTTTAAATGTATTCAGGATCTGTTTGTGTAAGATAAACCACCTTATGTTTGAAATCAGTAAGAAGATAGAAAAAAGGAGTACAGTTTAACCCTTTATCACACAAGGTGTCACCTGAATAACACATGCTCTTTGACATACCATGACTCTTTGACCACTTAAGTGATCAATCCGATGATTCAGACAGAGAGAAAGGGTGTTGCATGTCTGTGCAAAGCCACTGTTTTCAGCGACAGTTGTTTACTATACGACAGTCTATTAGTTGTTAATTGTGTAAACACTCTACTGCTGTAAAGTGTTGCTTATCAGCGCAAGGCTTCTTTTCTTGCTTATCCATGTTTTTTTAGTGCAGGGTCAGTTTTGTTCAGACTTATTGAAAGAAAAGGTAATAAAAAGAGAAAACAAATTTTGTAAGAATCATACAATGTCCTTTCTAAAATGTAAAAAAAAATGCCAAAGACAGCAGACTGAAAGACTAAAGCGTAGAGATGAATCAAAACATGTGATGCACACTGAAATAAAGTTTTATAGCAACTTGTTTTGCACAATTTCTGAAAAACATCTTAACACGGGAAAAAAAACAAAAAAGGGACTTTACACGTGTTTAAACAGCTACGGTTTCATTTTATCGAAAATGCTAAGAAAAAAAAAAATCAAGCATTTAAAGAAATACGTGCCAGAATGGTTAATTAAAACAAGTGTTGATTGTACAGCGCTGGATAGCCGACTCATTTACTGTTAATTATTCTGACAAGTACTGTGTTTGAGTTGTTTTAATTTTTGATGAAACAAGACGGCTACAAAAAATAGCAATAATGAGAGGCGCCTGAAAGGATACACATCTGAGCACGTCTGATCAATAACTCAATTAGCCTCTTCTTGTGTTATGGGGCAGTTTTGCTGCGGTAGGTTTTATTCATTCATTCATTCCATCTCTGCACGCACAGACAATCCATGTTTCTGCATTTCATGCTTTTGCTTCAAGCTGAACCTGTGACTGTTTGTCTCCATTCTCTGCGTGTCATGAGAACATGACGCCAGAACAACAGTGTCTGCAACTCTCACAAATGCGTCAGTACTTCATGCAGGGAAACATGAAGTACTTACAGGTAATCAATAGGTTAAGATATTGACCTGATCCCCAAATAAGCGTATCATCAGCGTTTTACATCACTCCCCTGAGAAAACATCCAAACCTTCTCTGCCTTGGACAAATTTGACAAGGTCACGCTTAGTGCATTTCCTATTGATCTGATGAACCACTGTTTTTCAGATACTCCACTTGGATTCAACAGTAAAGTGAGAGTTTGGTTGGTGTTTAGGACGGCTGCTACAATAAAATTTAATTCCAGGGTTAATTTCTGCTGATGGAACTTGGAGTGGATTCGTTGATGCAAGTTTGGTCCTTTCCGTTTTGTCGACATTGTCCCTAGTTTTTACAGCATGTATAAATCCATCTCCTTGTCCGCTCTCAATCGTCTTGTCATGTCTTTGTTCAGGCTCACAAAGCAGCCCCGCATGCCCGCACATGTTTCTGCTCCTTTTAATTTAAAGCTGAACCAAAGAAAACCTGAATCAATGTTTTCAGATCACTGTCAGTTCTGCCTTTCAGTGGTTATTCTTAGTTACTTTCTTCATAGCTGCCTGAAGAGAAAAGAGTAAAGCAGACTCAATACAGAGAGCTACATGAGAGAGCAGCTTTGTGAGGAGTCTTTTGTGAGACACAGCTTTCAACTTTATTGCCCAAATCAATATGCCACCATAGGAAGTGCACTGAGCGAATTGAGAGGCCAATAACAAGATCAGAGTCTACGAGGTCTGTAAAATTAAACACATTGCTCACCTGCTGCAGATGTCTGTGGGCCTTGACTTCAAGTAATAATCACGTTGGTGTCCTTAACATCAGTGAAAATCTCCTACCTGGAATGCTCAGCATAATATCCAGAGCCCGGTTTATTGCTTTGTTCAGCGCGGAGATCTCATGGGTGCTTAGGTTTTTGAGTTCTGTGATTCATTTGCCACAGTGCGAACCATCAGCCTGAGCTGCTCCATTGAGACATCTATTTTATTCAAGGAACTTTAATATGGTTTATATCTTTTAGGGTGCTTTTATTTGTACGTGTCGTGTACCTATTCAATGATTTGTGAAGGCCGATATAAACTTTAAAGCTTTTTAAGCAAAGTTGTGTTGAAGTTTTTAAAAAAATTGAAAAACTGACTTGAATCTGACGGAAGCACCTGCACCATGCTCTATATCATCTTTCAGTCTGCCACATGTTTACTTTTCCTCATTTCATCCATCCATCTATCCATCCAGGAGCGTGTGGAAATCTGAGCAGGTCACCAGGCTTATGCAGGGTCAGACAATCACTCACCGTCACACCTAGGGACAATTTCGAGTAATCAATGAACCTCTGAAACAGGTTTTTGTTCTGTAAGAGGAAGCTAGAGAAATCCATGCATGCACGAGGAGAACATGCAAACTCCACGCAGGAAGGTCCCAGCTGGAATTTAAACCGGGGCCTGTTTGCTTTGAGATGAAAGCTCTAACCACTGTGCCACTGTGCAGCTCTCCATTGCACCTGTTGTCTTTTTCACCACACATGATTTTAGCGTCATTATCTCAGGGAAAAGGACAGATATTTCTGCTTGGACAAGATAAAAATGTGTTTAACTGAATTCTCTACTGTAACAACCAGAAGTCCTGGTTTTTCCTCCCAGCTCTTCTGTACTTCATTGCTTCTCCATCAACTATGATTCTTTAATGATGATTTCTGCAAAATATTTAGGGGTAAACCTGCACATTTATTTTCAGTCAGCCAAAAAAAAAGGCACAAATGACATGTTCATATCTCTGTCCTGGCTTTCTGTGGCTGATTTAAAAGTCTTGACTTTAATCGACGGTGTGGTCAACTCAACTGCACTTTCCTGCCTGAACATCCTGATCTAGGTCTCCAACCTTTTTACTTCACTGCACTTTTAAAACAACTTCTTCTTCGTCTTTCTATTACTCCCTTGAGGAGGCACCACAGTCAACATCCTCTTGATCCTCCTCACTCACACCACCCATCCTCTTGTTCTCCTCCATGGACCTCCTCTATCCTGGAAGCTTAAACCTCAGCATCCTTTTACCAACATCACCACATCTCATTCAAACTATCTTGATCTGCTTCCCTGCATTTATCTCCCGAACATCTTGCACCATCTGCACCATGCAGCTGATGACTCCAAGTTCATTCCGAACCTATTTGATCCCAGAATGAGCGATCTAACAATATGCTAATGTTTAACAATCTCTGTGTATATTTTAAATGTGCAGATCTCAGAGGTTTTATTAGTAGTGTGTGTTTTTTGTGTGCGTGTGAACACATTTTTTGCCGTTCTTCTCCACCTTGTCATCCTTTTGTCAGATTGGTTAAGGATATAATAATGCCATTGGATAACTTGCTGAATCTTTCAACTCTGCTTTTGAAGAATACTTGCTGTTCAATCCTCCCAACTGAATATATTTTTTTAGAAATACATTGGCGACATTTTTTTGCTGTGCCATTTTGCGTGCTTTTTTTGCAAGTGTTTATTTTTTTTAACAGTGCACTGTGTTCCTGTCGTGACTTCTGTACAGATGAATTCAGTTTGCCACATTAAGATACATCCATGATCACAATCACAACTTTGTTTTCTTTCAAGAATACCAAATTCATTTTTCTATTTAGGTTTGAACTTTGATAGTTTAAAGAAGAGAGAAAAGTGTGAAAATATTCATGTCTGTCTAAGAAAAGTCTTTGAAGCGAGTTTTACAGCCCTAAAACAGCTATCACAGGTTATTTTTTTTAAAGTAACCCCTGCGATAAACGAGGGAACACTGTACTTTAATAGTCATAGCATCACGTCGCTAAGGTTTGCTTCTTTGATCACTTTTATTACACATCTCCTCGTTGAGAGTCAGTGGAGTCAAACAATCAAAGCGGTCTCTTGCAGCTTTCAGCTGAAGATGCTGATCACTGGCAGGAATTGAATGTAAAAAAAAAAAAAGGGGTTTTCATTCGGTCAACAGTGGAATAAGACTTTCTTCTGATTTTTTTTAAAAGTTTTCCCTCAGGTTCCATGTGCTCGGTTTTCTACATTTTTTCAGGTTTGTTGCTCTTCCTTATGTATGTAACGTTGAGTCATAACACAGATTATTATTGTGTTTTGTTTTAGGCCTCTTTATGGTTTCATAAGCTGTCAGAACAGTGAGATACCAAGACAATAAAACCACAGGCTCGAATTTCAGAATGACGTGTTAGAAGGTGGAATAGATTCTGATTTAGCCCCATCTGCCCCGCCTTCTGACGCTTTATTAGGGTACAAACGTCTGAGCTCTGGCCCCTGATCACACAAAGGTGTCACTCAACACAACCAATCACTCATTTGCTTGATGTTAAAAACATCAAATGCTTTTTTTTCATGAGTGTCAAAGAGGTATTATGCCTCATAATTAATTGTGGAAATGCATACATAAAAAGGGATGCAATAACTTTAAAAACAATACACTTTAGATAAAAATGTCCAATATGGCCTTCCTTTTTCTATTTTATTTCTTTTTTCTACTGACACTAACCTTTACTTTCCTCCCTTCTTCTATTTTAAATCCATGTTTTCCTTCTTGACCAGGAACATTAAAAGTGACTGCATGCTGCTCTGCTTAATTAGCGCACAGCGGTGGCAGCAGCAGCTTTATGCTGACTGATGGTGCACTGGTGAGCCTCTCAACGGCCAGGATTAATGGCTCCTGCTTGACTTAAATATACTGTTAGTGGCTGTTTGTTTTGATGTAGGGGCTTTTGAACACATGTCCATCTTTGAATTGGCACATTAAAAAAATATTTGCATGTGTAAATATTTTACACTTTTTATAACTCTAGATTTTTGTCCTGTAAAAATAAATATCTGTCTCTGCAATTTTTGTTTAAGTTTCTTATTGTGATATTTACACATCGGAATAAATGGTTGCTGCATATTGAAAAATCAACAAAACAGAATTCTTCATTTCACTCTTGCTTGGTAAACTATTCAGCCTAGAATAGATATGATTATCTGAGAGCTGCATGTTTGCAAATAGATGAAGTCCTGGCAGCACTCAACAATGTGCAGTATGGTTTGTGGGGAATCTTAAGATCAAGAGATTGATTTCAAATAAAAAGGACGCATTCGTGCTGAAACTGTCCCAAAAAGTTTAGCTTTATTTCCAATGTTTACAAAGTGTTATTTTTTTTTAATGGTTGTAAGCTTTACACTAATAAAAAATTAACTGGGAAAGAGACAGT
This sequence comes from Adrianichthys oophorus, assembly GCA_036245035.1. Classification (NCBI taxonomy): domain Eukaryota; kingdom Metazoa; phylum Chordata; class Actinopteri; order Beloniformes; family Adrianichthyidae; genus Adrianichthys; species Adrianichthys oophorus. Next base: position 403,376 of record BSAI01000105.1, read on the forward strand.
TTGCTGTTATTTTAAGGTTTTATAGTGTTGCAGTGTTCAAGTGAAATCTGAACTCATTATATGGACAAAATGTGAATCGATAATGAAACAAATATTAATTACATGTAGATAAATTATTATTAATTTTTTGACAAGAAAGACACTGTTTAAAATTGGACAAAGGTTCTGGATCTGATCCAAGATGTGCCCTTGATTAGGAAAAAACATACATTTTATTTGAAATGAGTTATTGAGTATTACGTTTCTTTATTTTAAGTTTTTCTTAAGAAGTCTGAATGAAGGTTTCTCAGAACATGTTTGCTTCTTTTGCAAATTGTTGGTTGCTCATGTTCTTTAAAATAGCATTTTACATTTGTGGTTTTAGTGATGAAGACTTCTGTGGATGGCCAAATGCCCCCCATGCTGCATTCATACCAAATGTGTCCAGTTTTAATTTTCTGCGTCAGGCACAGTGGTCTGGTGGCAGGGAGTTTCACATGGCCCACCAATGCGAAAAAAAATTGAACTCACTGCAAGTTTTTGGCCAGGCCAAGTTAAATAATCTAAACTTTGGCAACAAGTTTGCGTCGTGTCAACCAATCAGGAACAGCTTTGCCCTGTGACGTTTGATGACATGGATTACAACCTCGCTGCCCAATGCGCAAATCACACCGCAAGACCTCAGATCACATCTTTACATTTACTTAACATTGAAACTTGACGCGTCCGGTGTGAATGCACCTTTACATGTAAACACCTTGAAGTCAAGTGAGCTAAATATTCCAGTTATTGTGGATTGATGTCCATCAGGACTTTAGTGAAAAACTTATCAGAGAACCATACATTTATTTCTTAATGGAATTATTAATGTCAGTGTGTTGTTTGGAAACACCTCACAGTTAACGAACTGTGTTTTTATCGGGGTGCGAAAAATAAACACAAAAGAATCACACATGGAAGTGAGAATGAGTGGTTTTCCTTACAATGAAAAAAATGCAATTAGCTGCAAACACTTATGTTATGAGTTTCTCTTAAAAATTCTATCTGTCTGATCTTGTCAGATCTTGTCTTTCATAATGTTTAATATTTCCAGTGATATTAAAAAATAAAATAAATAAAACAATATTTTATGCTATTCGTAATGGCTGGGTATCACCAATAATTTTCATGATCGATCCGATACACCAGAGCATGAATCGATTTAATTCCCTTTTTTTCATTCTTTCAATCCACTCAATACCATTAATTTCAATTATGAATTAATACGGTTTGAACATTTAGACTTATTTGTATAGAAATACATTAATACGGTAATCTAAATATATGTTTTGAATATATTCATAATATTTGGATACAGTTCACGTATTAAAACATGCATTAGTGAAATAATAACGAGATTGGTAACACTATATATTGTTACGTTTTCTCAAATGGAGAACCTCCAACAAAAATGTGTCGATCATTAACATCACCATTGTTCTTCTCATGGAGGGCGTTTCAGTTTGGCCACTAGGTGGAGCTCGCACTAAAGCATTACACTTTATTCCAGTAGATTTGAGCAACAAACTGTAGACCACAACTTGTTACTTTAAAAAAATATTTCCTTAAAATATTTTGGAAAAATCATACCTGGGAGTATAAAGCTGTTCATTAAGTCAGCAATGTATGTGTAGGTCGACCGTGCTTTAGCATTAGCCGCCTTTTGGAACATTCCATTATACGTTAGCATCAAACTAGCGGACTATGATCAATCCCTACTTTTATGGATCGATAATTGATCTATTATGCTTAGGATCAATTCAAATCGATTTTATCAACCCAGCTCTAATTCACATAAGATTGAGACGTGACTAGCATCTTGTCTTGCTTTGAGGCAAAAGCCATGTGGATGTGTCACACTATGGTTTGTTTTGGCTGATCATTATTTCCACCTTGATGGTCCTACAACATGGAAGACTTTGTTTTTAAAATCCACAAATAAATCCTCCAATTATTAAAAACTATCAAAGGAATTGCAAAATAAAAGCTGAACTGTGATTTCTGTCAGAAGCAAGAGACTTTTGGTGTGATATCCAGACAGTGTGGATTGAGTACCATTTTAGTATGTTGATATTACATAATGTTGCCCCAACAACTGCCCATTTGAAATCCTTGCTGTTCTCCAAGGTCTGTGTCTGATGGCAGTAATGGTTAGCTTGATTTCCAACTTTGGATCAAATTAAAATTTTGGTGAAAGTTACTTTTTGTTTTAAATAAAAGTCATCGTTATGAAGCATGTATTAAATGGAATCAAACTTCTTAAAAGTGTATTTTTTCTTTCTGCTTTGGCTTAAAAATATGTCTTCTTATCCTCTTCTTTTTAATGCAAATGTTTTTTATATTGCTGTAGGTTAAATTATGATTGCATTAGAAAAAGTTCTCAGTTAGCACAAAATGGCATAAACATTATTTTAATTTGTGTGTCAACTAAACGAATTAATTAGTGGAAAATCAGTTTTACTTCCAGCGAGTTGTAGACAGCAGCTACTGTCTTCAGATTAATTTCATCTGTGCTTTTTGAAATGATCAAATGTGACCATCAATGTTGAGTATTGCAGTATCCACTTTTCCATGCTGTTAAATGTAGTGGATATAATTGTTTGCTTAATTCTTCTCTAAAAATAAAAAAAAGTCTGCTGGAATTTGTCTTACTCTTCCATCAGTGCATGTTAATGAGTCATGCTTTGACTGTGCCTTTCCAGTGAAACATGGGCAGCATGACAAAAAATGTATCGAATTGAATTTTTTTTTTTTCACCATTAGCACATTTTTGACATTAAAAAAACTGCTATATACATGCATAAATCAATTAACACAGCCTGCATAAACACAAATGTTAAGTGCATGAAAAGTAAACAAGATGGTCCCCTCGGTTGTCCCATCTGAAGAGGTTGGGACTCAATGGAACTAGCTTGTTTACACTAAATTTTTTGTAACATACTTCGTTACTGACTCGTGTCAGAAGACAGAGATGAAAAACTCTGCGGTCAAAGAGAGACCAGCCCGATTTAATCTGTCACTAATGCTGCTACCACCAATCGGAACGCATTTTGTCTTAAATAAAAAATTTGAAGTCACACTTTTCTACATTTTTTAGGAAATTGTGTTAAACATTGGATTGTGTTTAAGTCTCGTTTTGTACCCAAGACAAGCAGCAGACAAGATCCCAGCCTAAGATTTAGTGGAAGCGTGTTAAAATAAGAACTTAGCCCTGCATGCTTTCTTTATTTTTTTTTATGTGTGGCTTGGCCTGAAGACAAAACTGTGAAGTGACATTTCCGTTGCTCTGTACTCTGCGACTGGTCAATCAGATCGGTTTATCAGAGTTTATCAGCGTGGTGGCTCAGGGGAAAAAGCCGACATCGTGGCGAGTGGTTTTTGTGAACAAAGTTCTAAAGCGCCGCCCCAAGGGTAGGAGGCTGAAAAGACTGTGCTCAGGATGTGAAGGGTCTGAGATTTTACCAGCTCGCTTCCTGACCCTGGACCGGTACAGGTCCTGAATGGAAGGACGGTTGGAAGCAATAATCCTCTGGGCAGACCTGATGATTCTCTGCAGTCTGTCCCTGCACATTCATCTCCATCCAGAATGAGTCCAATGATCGTGGTGTGCCCACCCGTTTATCACGCGGTGCCTCTAAGTCCACAAAAGGTCTGCCGCACCTCCCATCAAGATCTCCAAAAAAACAATCTGTGCGAAAACGGGAGAAAAAAGTCTGGCACTGAATTGCCCGATGTGCAAAAGCTCTTCTCTGCTAAATGTAACCACAGAGGGAGAGCAGATACAGTGGGTACAGAAAGTATTTAGACTCCCTTAAATTTTTCTTTTTGTTATATTGCAGCCATTTGCTAAAATCATTAAAGTTCTTTTTTTTCTTAATGAATGTACACACATCACCCCATATTGACCAAAAACACTGAATTTTGAACATTTTTTCAGATTTATTAAAAAAGAAAACCTGAAATATCACATGGTCCTAAGTATTCAGACCTTTTGCTCAGTATGTAGTAGCAGCATCCTTTTGATCTAATACAGCCATGAGTCTTTTTGGGAAAGATGCAACAAGTTTTTCTCACCTGGATTTGGGGATCCTCTGCCATTCCTCCTTGCAGATTCTCTCCAGTTCTGACAGGTTGAATGGTAAATGTTGTTGGACAGTCATTTTCAGGTCCCTCCAGAGATGCTCAATTGGGTTTGAGTCAGGGCTCTTGCTGGACTATTCAAAAACAGTCACAGAGTTGTTGTGAAGCCACTCCTTGGTTATTTTAGCTGTGTGTTTAGGGTCATTGTCTTGCTGGAAGGTGAACATTCGGTCCAGTCTGAAGTCCTGAACACTCTGGAGAAGGTTTTCATCTAGGATATCCCTGTACTTGGTCGCATACATCTTTCCCTCCATTGCAACCAGTCATCCTGTCCCTGCAGCTGAACCCCCCCCCCAACTTGATGCTGCCACCACCATGCTTCACTGTTGGGACTGTATTGGACAGGTGATGAGCTGTGCCTGCTTTTTCCCACACATACCAGTTAGAATTAAGGCCAAAAAGTTCTATCTTGGTCTCATCAGACCAGAGAATCTTATTTCTCACCATCTTGGAGTCCTTCAGGTGTTTTTGTAGCAAACTCCATTCGGGCTTTCATGTGTCTTGCACTGTGTGCACTGTGCTCTTAGGAACCTTAAGTGCAGCAGATATTTTTTTGTAACCTTGGCCAGATCTGTGTCTTGCCACAATTCTGTCTCCGAGCTCTTCAGGCAGTTCCTTTGACCTCATGACTCTCATTTGCTCTGACATGCACTGTGAGCTATAAGGTCTTATATAGACAGGTATGTGGCTTTCCTAATCAAGTCCAATCAGTAGAAACAAACACAGCTGGACTCAAATGAAGGTGTAGAACCATCTCAAGGATGGTCAGAAGAAATGGACAGCACCTGAGTTAAATGTGAGTGTTACAGCAAAGGATCTGAATACTTAAATCCATGTGAGATTTCAATGTTTCTTTTTTAATAAATCTGCAAACATCTCAACATTGTGAATATGGGGTGCTGTGTGTACATCAATGAGAAAACTCATTAAACTCATCAAACTTAAATAATAGCTGCAATAGAACAAAAAGCGAAAAATGGAAGGGGGTCTGAATACTTTCCATACACACTGTAGCAACATTAAAAGAAAAGTGACAAGTACGAGAAAGCACAGCACCGAGGCAGCCATGATGTAATGCTTGTTTAAGCCTTTAATACTGGAGATGTCACAGACGATACAAAATCATCCACACTCTTCAAACTACAGTAACTCTTATCGTTTACACAATTTATGTAATTCCAACTAATTCTGTCATGGAGAATCCATTACTTATATTACATATCACTTTACTAGTGGTACTGTAAAGGGTTACATGTGAGAAAGAAGCTGCATTTCTCTGCTTGAGAATTTGTTGGAATTATAGACATTGCATAAAGGGTTAACGAGTTAGTTATTTCAAGAATGTCACCACTGGAGCTAACACTCCAGTGTTAAAGGGTTTGACCATTGACTGTATGTGAGAACTGACAGCCACAAGAAAACCACAGAAAACGGCCTATTTCAGAGCTGTAATGAAATTAAGTCAACTTAGTAACCCTTTAAGGTTATGGTCAGCCATGTTGGAGCCTTATATTCAGGTATTGATCCAGATTGAGGCTGCACGGTGGCGCAGTGGTTAGCGCTCCTGCCTCACAGCAAGAAGGTTCCCGGTTCAAGTCCTGGCTGGGGGACCTTTCTGTGTGGAGTGCATGCGTGGGTGTGAATGTGAGTGTGCATGGGTGTGTGATTGTGGCCCCTGCGACAGACTGGCGACCAGTCCAGGGGTGTACCCTGCCTTCGCCCATGAGTAGCCGGGTTAGGCTCCGGCAACCCCGTGACCCCGAAAGGGATAAAGCGGATTGGAAAATGAATGAAGGAATGATCCAGATTGGTTTGACTTGTTATTTTTATCTCACTAATCAGGAGTGACCTTGTTAGAAGTCCACACCCCCACCACTTGAAAGTGGGCTACACAAAATATGTCAATCAAATGTTTTGAATTTTCAATGTGGGGGCCAGCAGTCACCATCTACATTCATTGAGGCATCTGATAGGCAAGTTTAGAACTTGCAAGAAAGAATTGGATTAACAAGAACATATTTGAAACGGTAGCAGAGTTGAACATATTTGAAACAGTAACAGTAACAAAGTAAGAATGTTTTTTCTGACAAATAGAAAAACTGAGTAATAACTGTTTACTTCTCTATAGTAGTCTTTAGGATTTGGCTTCTTGGAACCAGCCGGTACTTCCTGTTTGGAACACCAGGAGGGAGGGGTTACTTAATCTAGTTCTTTCTAAAAAATTAAACAGAAATAATTAATGATTACAATTGTGTTCTAACTGCTCAATTACTGATCAAACCGCTAAAAGTTAATATCACTGTTTTGGCAGTATATATATATTATATATTTTTTTTTTTCTTTTGTCAAGAAGAAATTACAAGTTGTAGGAAGTCAATTAGAACATGTTACAATTTTCACAAACATGTTGGATTTGCTTTAATATTAATGTTATATTTTTCCATCACTTTGGCCATATGCTATTGTTCCTCCTTTTTCCTTTGTCATTGCTTTGTCGGTCTATTCCATCTTCTTAATCTTTCTCTATCAGTGCTGAGCTTTTGCCCTCTGAAATCATGGTTATAAATCATCTTTCTTATTCCTTGATGTACTTGTACAATGACCTGAGTGCAGTCTGTACACTTAAGCAATGCTGAATAACACCAAGCAACATAAGGACATTTAGCCTATCTAAATGTACACTGTCTGCTGAAAATGAAATTTCACTTAAGAATAAATTTCTGGGCATAATGTTGAGCTTGAGGGTCAAGATCAGCTTTTTTTTGAAGCAATTAACTCTACAGCACTCCACTTTGAATTGCTTTGGAGTTAATGATACGTGGCCTTGCATATGCATGTTGTGTGTTAGTGAAGTGAAAGGCTCATTTGCAAAAATATAGATGCCAAAAAGTGTGTTTTCATGATGGATATCTTCACTGCTTTTGATCATGTGTGGGTTTAGTTTAAATTGATGTTTCCTCTGTGGAGTCAGGCCCGAAGATGAACAAATGTATATTTTTTAATATTTTTCTGTAGGTCTTTCTTTGCTTAAAATAATTCTCTTTTCAAAACAAACTGAGAAAATGCTATTTATAAATTAAATGGACCAACACATTGTCAAACTGTTTAAAAAAAATGTGTTTTCTGAAAAGTGTCTTTATAAATAATGTCATGTTTTTTGTTCTTACAGATTGCCACATGCCACTATGACCACAGAGTCCACGCCCACGTTTAGGAGGAGAATGGGTTCATGATGAAGTCCAGCTGACTCCAGAAAGTTCTGATTCCCACTAAATCAGCTGCTCCGACTCCCCTCTCTGCTGCTCACATTTCTCTAAAGAACTTAATCTAAGTTTTGGGCAGCAGTGTAGAATTCCAGGAAGAATAGAAGTGACATTTTTCCAGGACAGATCAAGTGGAAAACAATATCCCCCACCCCCAATTATTTTCTCTTCTTACTTTGTCGTAGAGTCACCAACTGATGGAGAGACCTATGAGGTAGTCAGGATAAGAACTAGTGTTGGAGAGCAGAAAACAAGGGCTTACTTAAAAACGTGTTTTCATTCATCTGATGTCTTTGACCCCAGTGGAGTTGTTTACTTAAATAAATACTCATCTGTAATTAAGGCCTTTTTCTTCTCGGCCCAGTAGACTGTCAAGGCATCTTGGAGAAACAGGACATTTTAGCACTTAGTATGACAAGAGAATCAAGATTCCTGTGCTGGCTCCTGTGGCCTCTGGCCCTTTTCAGTATGCTCACCACAGTGAAAATGCTGGAGTTTGGGGGGGCACCTGGCCAGTTTGCTAGATATGGCCGCTGGGAAGCTGGATCCATGGGGGAGCTAAGCTTCAGTCTGAAGACCAACATCAGCCAAGCTTTGGTGCTGTACTTGGACGACGGTGGGAACTGCGACTTCTTGGAACTGGTGATTGCAGACGGACGGCTCCAGTTGCGCTTTGCCATGCACTATGCCGAGCCAGCCATTTTGCACCTGGACACAAACGTGAATGACGACCACTGGCACATGGTCTTACTCACCCGCAACTTGCGTGAAACCCTGCTTATGGTGGACAGTGAGATGAAAGTGGCTGAGGTCAGGTCAAAGAGGAAGGAGATGGTTGTGACCAGTGACCTGTTTGTTGGTGGAATCCCACCTGATGTCCGTCTCTCTGCACTAACATCCAGCACAGTAAAGTATGAGCCCCCCTTTCAAGGCTTGATATCCAATTTGAAGGTGGGCGAGATGCCTCCCACTTTGTTGAATAGCCAGGGCATTCAGAACGACCTGGAGTACCTTTGCACCAAGCAGAACCCATGCTTCAATGGAGGCTTTTGCTCTATTCTGTTTGGAGAAGTTCACTGCGACTGCTCCCATACACGCTTCAAGGGGAAATACTGCAAGGAAGGTAAGATGCTTCCAACTTATATGTGCTGTGAGGCTTTTGTTGCATTATACATGTGCAGAACATTCTGTGCTCCTGTTTGTCTTTAGAGTGGCAAATTTAACTTGGACAACAAGCAACTTTGTATTTAGAATTGAGATTTCTGGTGTACAAATCAAAATTACATCATCAGTGTTGGTGATTTGGTCCAATAAATTACCCAGGTAACCAGGTAAACTCCTGCTGCTCTGCAGAAACTGTGTCCTAGGAAAAGACACAGCTTTATTGATTTTAGCTAAAAATGACACAATCATAAAGAAAAGACCACTGGGAACAAGTAACTGCACAGAACAAGTTTATGGTTTGGTACGTCATGCTGGATCCAGTTCAAAATCAACTGTCTTTTTTTTAGTTTTTTACAATCTTGACATACTAGAGGAAGTACAAAACCGGTTCATCAACCGGTGGTGAAAATGTTTAGTCACAGCATCACTCTATTTTCTTTTCTACCATCAAAACACTTTTCTAAAAGTGTTTTTTTTTTTTTTTGTGCAGGATTGTGTGACTCATGAGAAGACAAAGCCCACATTCCCTGTTAAATATGGTTGAATTGATCCAAAAAACACTTCAATTCCTGAGCGTTTCACAAGGATCATACATCACTTTTGTTCTTTTTTCTGTAATTCTTCCTCCTGTGTTTTTGTTCCTCAGCCTATTTTCTCCAGTGAACACCTTGTTCTTACCTCCTTTTGCACTTGTCTTGTCGTCAAACTGGGTTCTGTTTTAAAACTCAGGTTTTAACTTTCAATGACACATCCCATTTCCATATCTAGACATTTTTGACTCTATAGTCATCCCTTCCCATATTTTCCTTCGCCCCACAAAATTTCTGTCTGACTCCCTGCCTTAGTTTAAGACGGTGTAGGTTCTCCACCATTTCCCCTGTGCATGTCTTTGCTCTTCCTCTGCTACTGAGTTGCTTCGCTTATCTTCTTCACGTTTAACTTGTGTCAGCATTTCAGCCTAACTTTTCCTCCTCCTACTCCTTCCTTCTGTCTCTCACTTGTCTTCCCGTCTTGCTTCTGACTTTTACCATTCCTTGACGCTTGTTCATATTTCATTACAGCTTTTGGAGCATTCAGTGATAACTCTCTAACTCCCACCTTGCCTGATGTAATGAATTTGCTAGTCAATGTTCAGAAACGTAGAAGACTACTTCTCCACCGGGGAGGTTCATACATGAGTGCTGGAGGAGGAATGGGCTCTAGCCAACTGTTTCAGACCAGCTTCACTCAGGTCTGAATTAATTGAAGAAAAAAAAAATCGACATATGTCCATGATTTGGTTTCTTGGATTAGGAATATATCAATCCTTTTTTAAGGCAGATGTTTTGTGTGTTTAGTTAAACTTTTGCTTTAGAAAGCGTTTTGTTGATGGCCTGAAATCCTCTTAGCAAAACAAATCATGTTTCTGCATGAGCGATGTCTCTCTGTTTCTGTCCAGAAACATCTGCCTGGTATGGTTTTAGACTGACAGCAGGAAACAGTTAAGGGTTAAAGGAAGAGAAAGAGGATAAATTAAAGTGAGAATAAGACAAAACAAGTTAACTGGAAGAGTCACAGCAATGTGATAAATGCAAAAGAAATATGACAGAAGCTATTCATTTGCTGTATTTTTATTTGCTTTTTGGTTCAAGGGGCACACATGGAATCGTTAGAGCTGCATGTTTTTCTTTTAATCTCATATTTGAGTTGTAATTTAAAGGTTTTCATTTCAAAGAGTGTTTAGACATTTAATGCATGAAATACATGGCACTAAGTGACGGGACCATGTCAAAGCAGAGCTGCTGAGATGGCTTTTTAGAGGCTGTTTGGCCTCTTTAGAAGAAGAGCACAGGCTTTCATGGATATATTTCTCATTATGGAGAGGCAGGACCTGAAATATATCTGTCTATTTCCCTGTGCCAGTTCCCAGCCCAGATAAAATACAGGAAAGGGTAAAAACTACCAGTGTTTTTTCTGAGTTGTTCTTGTTTTGTCAGCTGATCAGTCAGAAAAAAAGCTCATGCTTCTTCACAAAGGGACACGTACTGGTAATGTTACATGATCTTTTTAATTAATTAATGATTTCTTTTTACTGTAAAACTATTTGTGTCGCTCAGAACTTTCACTTATTTAGACTACTAATTATTGTTGTTATTGTGTACAAAGCTGAAAGTGTGTTCACTTTGTTTAGTATTTTATTTAAGATTTATATCGAAAGGAATAATGATTTTTGTTTAGTTCAAGTAACTTTAAATGAAGGCGTGGGTTGAACCGGCCAATATAACTGTAGTAACTCAGAAAAGCTAAACATGCTGAAAAGAAGACTACAATAAGCTGAAAGTGACTAAATAAACTGAGAGTGAGACTTTGCTGCTTAACTGAACAATTTCTGAACAATAGGCTGATAAACTCAGAAGATTGTGCTCCTTCGTTTGCTTTGTTTACAATTGTGCTTTTCTGTGGTTCTTGACACGTTCTGTTTTCAGGTTTTCTGTATTCCCTCTGTCACAGTCACTCCAGGTTCAGCTTGCCATTTATCCACAGCTGTTCTGATTTAACTTAATGATCCTCATTTTGTCTGTTAGTTCATCCCCTGCCAACCACTAAAAAACAAAGCAAGAGAAAGAAGAAGAAATGGTGCATTCCAGTCAGGTCATCTGCTTTGCCGCTCATTTTCTTTCGTCTTTGTTCATGTTTAAGCTTATTTGAGTTCCTGAAATCAACACTGGTCTCCTACACATTAGGTCATCTCCTGACAAAAAGTGACTAAAAAAAGTAGGACAAATATTAAAAACCTAAAATGCTTTAGAGGGAGCAAAATGGTAAATATTGCTATGCTATGACATGCTATGAAAAGGAGAAAAAGTTGCTGAAACAGAATAGTAAAACGGTGGAATGTTTTTTTACTTTTAAAGTATGAAATAATTTAATGCATTTCCTTAGGTCTAAGTTGCTCAGAAGTATAAGTTACACTTTTGGAAGAAAATTGCAATGCTTCTGAACAAATCCACCAACCTCGGAGTGACGCTGCATTCACTCCAAACGGGATTCACGTGTCAAATTAGCGTCTGGTTCCTCATTTGACCCTCGTCAAATTCTATGCTTGTCCAAAAATGTGTTCATAAGCTAGACCTTCCCATCGTGTGGAAGAAGCTAGCATCAAGTTTTTAACCTCATCGCTGCATAAAAGCACTGACTGTGCATCTCATTTACAATGCATGGAAGACAGATATGATGTTGAAACATCGGGGTTATTTATTATGAAGAGTTTTACACAAAAATCGGTAATCGAGTAACCATGTCTGAGTTCATGAGATCATTCAGTCTCTCCCAGTACGGTGAGGTTTACCTTCTGCTGTGTCGAAATGACAGCACTTTTCGCAGTATTTCTGTGTCTCTGTGACCCAGTTTGATGACCTGCTGTCTCGCCTTAGTCCGAGGAGGAAATAATTAAAATCAATAATATCTCTATGCAAATTAGAAAACTATTTTAAAGTTCAGGAGGAGAACAATCAGATTATGTTTGTTTTGGACGGTGTTTCTTCTGCGATGCTGTCAGTAGCAAAACTGAAACACACAACTACAGTGCCCTCTAATGGTTGCTAGTGGGAATCAACTGCTAAAGGAAACCCAGTTGTTAGTGGGAAAATAACGAATATGTGAGCTTTTTTTTTTTTTTTTACTCCCAAGTATGAGTTGCACCCCTGGGCAAACCATGCAAAAAATCTCGACTGATGCTTCAAAACATTTCCTTTCCAATTTCCAAGGATTGCAAAGAGTTTTTTCCATTCGTATCAGTTGTCTCTGTTAGGCCTTTTTAAAGGTGCTGTTGATCAGATCATCCAAGTCACATTGGGAAAAAAAAATGGGCCAATAAAAAGGTAAAAAATTCTGGAAACCTAAGTTGTAGGGACATTCAAGAGGCTATGAAATGTTTGGTCATTGACAGGATCAAAGCAGCAAAGACAAATATAGAGTACTGTAGTATTAAAACTGTACACTATTGCCCTGAAGTCAGTCTGTGGCGTCTAATTAAACATCACTGCCTTTTAGTTGTGTCTATTATTTTTTTTAAGTAGAGCTCAAGTTTGTTTCAGAAAAATACATTTTCTGTCAAATGTGCAAAATTAGCAGAATTTGTGTTTTAAAACTTACCCGATTAGTTAAATATAGTTTGATTGGCTGCTGGTATTTTTGTTGTTGGCAAAATAAAACAACAAAACCTTCTGTCAGATGATTTTACCAAAGCTTTTCCAATTTTAAAAACAGTGTATCAGTGTACTGATTTCACAGCAAAAGTAAATCTTTGTTTTCTTCTTGACTTCTAAAAAAAAACAAAAAAAAAACAAAAAAAAAAAAAAACACAACATGCATATATATATAAATATATAGCACGTCCAGCCATACAGTTTTGATCCAGATTCCAGCTCAGACAAAGAAAACAGACGTACACGGATCTATTTGTCTGCAAGTGGATGCATCAGAATGGAGCGGATGAGGACTTCATCGACTCACTCAAAGTATAATTTGTTGAGATTCTGTGATTTAGTGTGGTATTTGAGTCATTTTCAAGTTCTGAGTTGCCCTTTGTCAGTCACCCCAGTTTCAAGTTAATCATAATCCGCAGCTGTTTAATGGCCCTCAGTCTATTTAAGTCTGTTGCTTCATCCCCTTTTTGTTACTCCCGTGGTTTTGTTCATGGTTACCTTTATTTCTTATAGATGCTTTAGTTTTGGAAACCAAGCCTGGTCTCCGGCATTTTGGGTCCCACACCACCAGTTCCTGACATTAACCACTTTTTAAAATGGATCCCAGTCTATATTTAATTAATTCAGCTGAGAAAAAAAAATAAAAAATACTTATTGCCTTGGGTGAGTAATATATTATTGTTACGAAAACCGTTTTGAAAATGAGCACTTTCAATCAGTTGAGCAGGCAGTTAAATGGTTAAAATTGAACCTGTTTTATACACTTTAGACAAACCTCAATAATATATATTTCATTTATCATTATTTAGTGGAAAAAAACGCCTTCTTAATTTTGCACCAATTGATTCAGTCACAGCTGAAATGGTCCAAAATGAGAAAATCAAAGGGATAAAAAGTAACAAAACCTTCCTGAAGACCTTCTTTTCCTGTGGGAGCAAAGCTTTAGCACCACTGCCCAAAAATGTTAGTCTTTTGTGGGTGGAAGACTGGTGAGTGTTGAGCAACCTCCAAACATATTTGTTTTCAGTTGCATGTTGATCTGACGGCTGCTGTGTGCAAGTGGAAAAAGAGCAGTCAAGCGAGCTGCTTTTAGGGAGAGTGTCAATCAGATGTTTGTCAGAAAACACTTCACTGCTTTGAAATGTCACAAATCTTGTGTGAGTGGGTGTTTTTAATGTAGCTGCTGGGAGGAGGGGGCAGGCAAAAATAAACCGGTGGGTCTCAGTGTGACGCCAAATCCAGTGTTCAGCTAAACCGCCGCGGTTGTGGAGTCAAGTGAAGGTGGGGAGAAGAATGAAACAGTCTTTGATGGTTCAGAGGAAAGCTTGGTGAATCTCACTTCTGCAGTTCTGGGTGTAAACATGTGGGAAAAGGACAAAGAAAACAGGATTAGAAGCTTGGATGAACTGTCATTTTAGGCAGGAGGTTGCAGGCAACATGGCGAGTGTGCAATACCAACAGACGCTGTGAGAGATGGGGAGGGCAATGATCAAAAATCCTGTGGTAGCAGAATGAAACAAGCCGTCTTTCTAGTTGAAATGTCCTTGCATGTGATAGTGGAGCGTATCACGCCATTAAACGCGCTCTGAACCCCTGCCATCCCTCCACAAGTAAAGAATGTAGTGCGAGGTTAGGCTCATACATCCTTGTCACATATTGTTTGCTGTCCATTATCAGTCACCTTCAAAAAACTGTCTGAGGACAGAAGAACGGCCCTTTCAGTTTAGGGAACAGCTGTCTGTGACTGCCAAAGATCATACAATGCATCAAAATCACATTCCTGTGCAGCAGCACAACTCATTTCATTTACAAAAAGTTGGATCAGCTGCTAATTTTACTGCATCAACTATTCTGCATTGTTCTTCACCTTCTTTAAATTACACGCCCTTGCTTTCGTGAGCGTTTGGTACAAACCATCATGCTCTTAGCTTCAGTTTAATTTTTTTCCCCCATCAGCTTACAGTTCCCCTATTTATGTAGATGGTTAATTAACAGACAGGAAGCTTCCCACATGCTGCAGTCTCCAGAAAAAATGGGTGTGCAATCAGCAGCACAGCTAGACGTGTTCTATTTCAATATCTGCTCATGCATTGTGACAGCGTTTCTAAGACATTTTCTTTCAACTTGGTTTAAAAAAAATACACATCTTTTCCTGGAGATGTTGACAGTCATTTGAGTTTTTCTGTACAATATTTGAGGTAAAAAATTTATTTGGAGACATTTTAGGTCTTTTCCTGAAAGTAGAACACAGTTGTGCTCAATTTACTGCATGCTAAAATATTTATACAAACAGACAAGTGGCCAAAATGAGCTTTAGCCTACAGCATGGCTGAGCAAATCCTTAGAGCACTGCTCCTCTACATCCAGAGGAGCCAGTTCAGATGGCACATGCTTCTAGATGCCTCCTGGACACCTCCCTGAAGAGGTATTGTTGATATGTCACACTGGATAGAGACCCTGGGGAAGACCCAGGACATGCTGGAGACACCCCATCACGGCTGGCCTGGGAAACCCCTGAGTCCTCCCAGAGGGGCTGGAGGAAATGACCTGGGAGAGGGAAGTCTGGGTATCTTTTCTTAAGGTGCATTCACACCAAACGCAATTCGTGCGGCCAAATCACGTGGCCAGCCAATCTCTCGCCAGGTGGCCGCTTAATTTGCGTGAGGGAGGAGCTAGCAGCTAATGTTGTTGATCACTACATTAAGCTTTGTCTGTATATCATTTACAATGCCTGGAAGACATGGATGATGTTTAGAAATCAGCTTTTTTCTCTTTCAAAGAGCTCTACAAAAACATTGGTGATCACGTCTCCATGTACATCAAAATGTCACATAGCAAACACTCCTTGATATTTTGTCATCATTTGAAAAAAATGACTTGGCAACAGAAATGTTTGGGAAGGAAGCTTTGGATAATAGCTGTACGTGCTGGATGTGAATGAGCTTGATAGTATTTCTCTGTTCCCACTCCTATTTTATTGAGTTCTAACCAGCTGATGTTTTATTTGTTTTTCATGTAACAATACTGAATGGTCACAAAAAAAATCAGCCTTGTTCCTTTTTTTTTTTTTTTTTTTTTTTTGCTTGACTCCATTTAGTAGAATAATTGGCTTTTTTTCTACTTACATAAGCTTAGATGATTTCTGCAGATTTAATGATAGTTTCCAGAATTAGAATGTTTTGTGAAGTAATGACCTTCTGGGTTTGGTGCCACTGAAAACTGCATGGGCCACACCTCTCTTCAGGGTCTGTCATCAGCTAAAGCTGTTGCAAAAAAATATTCAAACTGTGTTCCATCAGCTAAAACTGCACTGTAGTCTAGTTGTGTCAGCAGTTTTTTTGAGGTTACCCTCGATTACCACCAACAGCGTCTCAGTGGCCTAAAGCTGTAGTGAAAGGTTACTTCATTAGCAAACTACAGCTGGGAAAGATTTGATCCTTTGTAGTTACATATATACTTCATGTTGTGAACTTTTCTGGTCTTTGTTGGAAAACTACTGGAGGACTCAATCCAACAGCAATACTGATAACAGTTACTGGTTAACCAGATAACTCAAGTTTTGTAACGAACCCTTTCTGCCCACAGAAGACCTCTTTAAACGGCTTAACTGTAGGGCTGCAAAATATGAGGAAAACTAGCAATGTATGTGTTTAGTCATCAATATTGCAATGACAACAATATTCCTGAACAAATAGCAAAACGGATAACTAGTGCATCATATTCAATATATCAGTTCTATTTTAAATAAATGTCAAAATAACCAGGATTATTCTGCAATAAGAGACAGGGAAGAGCTTGTATGTTTGGAAACACACCAAAGAACAATGATCTACCTGTCTGGTAGTACTGACCAAAGCAAACATGGACAACAATTAAAAACAATGTATGTAGTTTTAAAAACATCATGTATTTCTCGGTCTTTGCATGAGTGTAAACATTTAAAGGATCAGTTTCTTGTAGTTTCTGTCATCTATTTTGATATGCGTAGTACATCACAGGCTGATATTGCAATAACAATACATTAGCGATTTATTGTGCAGGCCCAATTAACTGAAAGTACGTCATAGATTTAAAAACTGTTTTTTCAGTGATGTAATAGGCATGCACAGTCATGTGATGGTTAGCCCTGTTGCCTCACAGCGGGAAGGCCCTGGTTCAACCAGTGTTCCACTCGCTGTCCAAAAACATGCCTCGGAGGTTGATTGGTGACTCTTAATGGCGTGTGTATGGCCCTTCGATAGACTGACAAATGGTCCAGGGTGCTCCCACATTCAACCAGCAGTAGCTGGGTAGGCTCCAGCAACCCTTCACTGGAAGTAAGTTTGGAGAATTATTGCCAAAAGTTTTCTCTTTTTTGATTTTTGATATTGTTCTATGTTCAGTGTTTGTCTTAATTCATCAACTGATTGCTTTTGGCTTTTGACTGCTACAAAAGGAATTAATTGGAACAGCCTGGTTTATTATTACAGCTACATTTTTATTGAACCCAGAAGAGTAAACAAACAGTTAATTAACAAATCAAACACAAATGCATCTTAGAAGCTCTTTCTAAAAAAAAAAAACATCTTTTTCTGAGTTGCTATTAAGACAATCTTTCTAAAATAATGACAGCTTTCAACACCTAGCTTCAGTCACCCTGCAGTAAGCTGCACAAAAGACACCAGCTCTGCAGCTCTTTTGCTGCAGCGGCCATGCAGTCCTGTGTTGTAGTTTTTTTTCCACATGCACAACGGTTTTGCAGTTTACCTTTTTCACTGCCTGCATACTGTTAACCATCACCTATGGGTGTTTAGGGATTTGCCTCAATGTTTCTTTGGCATCCTACATTTTCCTTTTTCATCTAGTTGGATCTTTTCATGACATTGTTGTAATTGTTTCTACATTGTGTCTCTGAAATAAAGTCTAGCTGGAGAAGACTGTTCATGTCTGTTATTAAAAGTGTTTTTGTGGTGGAGAAGTTATTTTTTTTTCAGAGTATACTTGTCTAATGACATACGGTCAGATGTTTTTTTTTTTTTTTTTATTTCAGCTGGCAGCAGCTAGTGAAGGAGAGACGATTTGGAAAAAAAAAAAAGACAAAATACAAGATTAGCTAAAATTATCTGAAATGTTTCCACTCCCTTTGCCAAACTGTAACTTGCTTTTGTAACATTTTTGAACATATCCTGCTGGTCAGTGGTTGGTGGAGAATTACAATTCTTTCTAAAGCTTAGAAACGTTGATGCTGGTAGCCAGAATACTTCCTGTTACTTTGTTGGAACTTCCAGGTGTCTCCTGGATGGGGTCATCTAAAGGTTTTGCATGCATTTTCTTGACTTTTTTTTTTTTCTTAATGAAGTCTATCAACAGCAGTAATATGACTTTTTAATTTTTATTTTTTTTTGGGGGGGGGGGGGTATGACATTTGTGCTAATCTCATTTTCCTTTTACATCTTTCATGACGCTTTCTATCCTTTAGGATCCATTTCTTTTCTGCTGTCTCAGTATCCTCTTTACAAAGACCCTACATTTAATTATTTTACACATGCCATCTGCATTTATGTAATATTTTTTTCATGACATTTTATTTTTTTCAATTACAGAAATGAAATCTAAGTACATGATTTATGCTTAAATATATTTTTCCTGAATAATGAAATTAGTCAGATGAAAAGGACTCAATAAAAAATTTGAAGCGTCTTCACTTATTTTACAGAAAATATGTAGAACATTAAATACATATAGTGTACCTGCTTTTGTACACATTTCGTACACAGAGTATTTTGGTGAGAATAAAAAAAAAATGCAATTGGTGGTTGATCTTTAAATAATTAGTTTATAGGGGCATTATCTGTTACAAAGTTTAACTTTTTCTGTTACAAATAAAAAGTTTACTTTTTGAAACTGTGACAAAAATAAAAAATCAAAGTAACTAAGTAAGTAAATATTTTGGGAAACATTGCGTTTATTTTAAAATCAAATTTCCAAAAACTCCTGACAGTTGCGCTTCATAAAAACGCCCTCTCCCAGCCAACTTTGATTTATTAAAGAATAATAACTTGGTGACTTTAAATCAGTTCCCACAGTTCTGATGGATGTTTGCCTAATAAAACAAGTGCCACCTATCCAGAAAAAAACAGTCATCACATTGCTGAGATGGGCTGATCACAATATCCAGGATTCCTATATCAGCGCAGCAAATGAGGCGCCATCGTTGCACATTTTTGCATAAACAGGATGACATTCATTATTACTTTATAGATCTCCTGTGAACTTTACTAGGTCCATGACATTTATTTTTTATTTCAGCCTTCCAAACAGACGGGACCTCCTGTGGAGTTAATACAGCACAGGCGACACCAAATTACTCGGAAATGAGGCATGATTGCTGATTTGCCTGCTGCTGGATTGCTGTCACTCAAGTTGCAAGCTGTTTTTGCTCGTGGCTCATCAGCCCTTAGTGAGACTCCACAACTCAGAGAAGAAAACTTTTCCTGCTGCTCTGCACAAAGACAAAACTGAAACATAACAGTTTCTTTTGTTGTCATTGCAATTACTGCACCATAAAGCTACATTTTCTTCCAGTTTGGTGCCACTTAACAAGACAGGTGGACTGTTCATACAGAGAGACAATTAAACACAGAAGCTACCAAAAAAAACAATGTAATTCCCAATTTTGAGTTAGCAGTCAAACATTAAAATACAATAAATAGAGAATCCCAAGGAGAAATCTCCTCTGTCATGAAACAGTCATTGTGGTCTGAGCAGCTCTCGTTTTGACAAATTTTAGGAATATTTTAAGAATAAATCTCTGTGAATGTGTAAGTGGAGCAGCTTAAAGGTCATATTATCAGCCTGATTCATTTGTGCGACTTAACTAAATTTAAGATGTGTGTGAAAACAGGCGTCTCAGTTCATCAGACATCAGGGATATTTTCCTGCTTCAGAAGCCACTGATGAACGTTTTGAAATAGATCTGACAACAACACAGAAATATATATGCAAGTTTGGAAGGTTGTTTCATATTGTGGTCCTGAAGTCCCAACACGTCAATAAATCACTTACCACAAAAGCAACATCACAGCAAGAGCCCCCCCCCCCCCGGTTCAAATCCCCCCCCGGGGATTTGAAACAGCGTCACCAATGGTGGACCTTTCTGTGTGGAGTTTGCATGTTCTCCCTGTGCATGCGTGGTTTTCTCCAGGGAATTCCAGCGTCCTCCCACCATCCAAAAACATGCTTTATAGGTTCATTGGTCACTCTAAACTGTCCCCAGGTGTACATGGGTTTGTGATTGTGTCCCTGCAACAGACTGGTGACCTGTCCAAGGGTGTCCCTTGCCTTCGCCCAGGAGTGGCCAGGTTAGGCTCTGGCAGCCCTGTGACCCCGAAAGGGACAAAGCAGTATAGAAGATGAATGAAAACACATAATAAAACATTACATTCTAAAAATCAAAATAATAATTTAAAAAAAAAACACTTTTAAAATACAAAGGAAATGTTTTTGAAAGCAAAAGTTATTTCCAGAAATCAAAATGCCTGGTTAAATAACAAAATAAAAATAAAAAAAAGTAGGTATCATAGGATTACAGAACTGATTGGATGATGACGTTTCTTCACCTTTTTAACCAGAAGTTATCCATCATGGCGATAACTTCTACAGCCGCTGCAAAAGTTTGGTGATTGATCAATCAACTCTTTAGTCAATCAACTTCAAAGTTCCAATAAAAAAATCCCAAAACATCCTTCTGTATTCCCACTTCTTTAAAACTCAAATGGCATCATCCAATCAGTATCCAATCATAATACCTAACTATTCTGGTTTGTTATTTCCTTCATTTTTAACATTTACTCTTAATTCTTTTTGGTTTCTTAAATTTTGTTTAGATTTTTTTTAATATAATGTGTTTTCTATTATTTGTTTTGTTTTTTAATTGTCATTTTAATTGTTGATATGTTTTTGACGTTTAGGGATTTGTTGATGTGATTTGCACTTCAGGGCCACCGTCGTTTTTTTCCTTTTAATTCTGCTCTGACGTTCAATTTAACTTTCTGATGCATTCTGTTCCTGATGTAACTTTGTTGCACTGTACACTTATTGTGAAATTAGACTAGTGGTATGTCAGTCTATTTTTTTGTCTGCAGATCTGTTGGAAGTCATTAACATTACCAGTAAGTCTAATTGATTCAGAAAAGGTAATCGGTTCATATATTCTTCTAGGATCAGAGATGAACAGAATTAGCGAGTGGATTGGCGTGAGTTCAGAGTACGACAGTTGTAATTTATTAACACCAAAGTACAACTGGAGAAAAGAGAGGATTTCGATTTTTTTTATGCATTTATGAATTTAATGAGGACAAACGTTAATAAATTATATTACACAGATACAGCTAGCAGGTGGTATAACCATATCTGGGAAACCCTCCTGGTCCAACTGACCCACTTTTCCACTTACTCGAAGGAATCAGCTAGGGTAGGCTTTCAGTTCTGCCCACAACTCAGAGGTGAAGTTCTAATGTACTTCTGCCATTCTGCAGAAACTATATCCTAGAAAACAACAGTTTTTTTTTGTTTATATATATATTGTGTAAAAACTTTAAAATCAAAAGACCACTGGGAATACTTTGAAATTAGATCAAAAGATGATGAAAGTTGGACTTTAAACAAACTGACACATCGTCTTCAGGAGATTCTTCATTTTCTCTTTAAAAGAGTTGTTCGACACTTGAACTTCAGAACAACACAAAGTTTACCAAAAGCAGAAGCCCCTGGTGACATTTTGCAGGCATGAAGGTCAACTTTAATCTTTTTTCTGCCTTCCTGAGAACAACTTGGATAAATAAATCAAATTTGAGGTCATTCCAGATGTTCAGCATTACACAATTCCACTGTAAATGCTGAAAACAGAGTTCATGTGAAGAGTTAATCCTGTTACGCTACAAAGCCATGCCATGCAATCAGAGCAGCTTCTAGCCCCAATTCCTCTGCCAACTGTTGTCTGTATTCCACTGAGCACTGCATTATTTATTTACTTATTTATTTGGATTATCTTTAAAGCTTTGAATTAAAATAAAATGGAATGTTTGTTTTTTTTCTAAGTGCTTGTTTATCTATGGCTTTATATTTTTTTCTCCAGAATAACCACAAAGTCATTCGATGTTGGTACAATGTAGTCTGTTGTAGCCTCAGAAGTTTTCAGACAGGCTGAAGTTCTTCTAAAGTGGCAGCTGTGAAAAAAAGCTCCTTGGATTGTGGATTAATTTAGAAAAAAAAAGTTTTTTTTTTCCCTTTCAGAGAGTTTTGTTCAACATTTAAAGCAAGGTGCGTCATTGCTTATAAAACTTTGTATGCAAGTACATGCACTCAAGATAATAACATCTGCTAATTGTCAAATAATTAATGCAATTGTCAAGAATGAAACATTGTTTAAATTGATAAAAATTAATTAAAGAAACCAAACAGAAAACTGTTTGAACAAGCTTAAAAAAGGTGCAACACCAGAATCAATAAGAACGTTGAACAAGTGCCACACCAGAACATATGCAAATACCAAGTTTCTCCCTGTTCAAATCCTGAAACATAAGCCAAATACCAGGTACCAGGTTTCATAACACTGTTATAACTTCACACTGTATTTACTATATTTTTCAAAAGAGTATTGCAGAAGTTGCTTTCCATATGTATCATGGACAGAAAGTGGAGCTTCTCTGCCACATCGGATCTTGTCAAATGTGGTCAAGTTAAAGTCTTGCAGGTTTTTTTTTTTTTTTTTTTTGCTTTGTCTTCCTGTACTTCTGAGTTTTATTTTGAACTATAAGATATACAGGTTTAGCATACTTTCTTCTAATTAAAGAAACGAGGATGTGATGACCCTTCCATCCATCCTCAAAACCCTCTGCATCCCTCTTGGGGTCATGGGGTTGCTGGAGTCAGCCTAGCTACTGTTGGATGAAGGCAGAATTTACCCCGAACAGGTCACCAGTTTATTGCAGGACCACACACACACACACACACACACACACACACACACACACATTTACACTTAGAGACAATTGAGAGTCACCAGTAAACCTATGAAGCATGTTTTTGGACTATAACAGGAGTTTCCACAGAAAACCCACACAAACACAAGGAGAACATGCAAACGCCACACAAAAAGAATCCATCCGAGATTTGAACCACGGCCTTCTAGGCAGGAGCATCACGACGTCAACATGCACTTTCAGTTTGTAAAGTGGCAAAAATGTAAATAACAGTATGTTACCATGGAAATGAAAAAAAAAAGCTCAAGTAACCACGAATGATTTTCTGCACAACAGTGATTCAATAAAATGTTGAAAATTGGCAAAAGTTGATCAGAAAGTCAAGAACAAACTAGGGAAATAAAAAGACTTAATATGTTTTGTTTCAAAGAGAAAATTGTTCTGCAAAGTGCACATCTGATCGAGCCTTGAAGTGCTGTTAGCTTATGGTCACGTGAGCTGTTCTCCCCGGTTTAACTTCAGAAGAAGCATTGACCTTTAAGCACTGTACCACATCAGGTCTATTACATGCGGACAGTTCACCTCTCCAATCTCTTAGTGGGAAAATAATCCTAGGTCCTGTTTTTACAGCGATGAATATGCAACATCAGCATAACAGCATTGCGTATCAAATAGTCCGCCTTTTGTGAAAAAGCGATCTAAACCTCAAAAAATAACAAGAATAAAGTACTAAAAATCAATGCAATATTTATTTATTTTTTAAGTGACCATAGTGTAAGCGAGACAGTGCGCTATATTTTCAGAAATTGACGCATGCCGCGGTAGCCTGAACCGGCGTACGATGGCTGCTTTGTGGAGTGTAATTAATTAGTGTTTTATATATTAACACGTTAATTTTGTTTAATTAACTGTGTGCTTTAACGCATTGGTGTTGACAGCCCTATTTGTAACACAAAACATACGTTTTACAAGGACTCAGAAGAATGAGAGAGCATGGGTCCTTATTGCTAACATTTCGGATTTTGACGCAATGGAGAAAATGTCAACTAACTGATGGTCGTAAGACGGACGCCTCACGCAACGCAACGGAGATGTACTGCAGATGAATCAGAGTAAATTTGGGCTTATTGCTTGTAGGATGTTCTAAACTATCATCTGGTTATCTAATTTCCTAATTTCTTATAGTTAAGCTGTAGGAACGGAGCGAACACATACAAATCACATGAACAGGACTGATGGGCTCCTTGAGCAGTGCGCAGGATTTGGCGGTATTGAAAACATGAAAAATCTGTGTGAGTCACCTGCTTTTATATACGGTTTACCATCTTAAAATTTCCTGTGCCCCATTTGCATGCCCTTTGACCATTTTTCATCCGTAGACCGCCCGTATGCCATGCTGTAAGGGCAGTGGAGACTGTGGCGTGAATTATTTCCCTTTATTTTTCCATGGATAATTATAAAAAATCTCTTTTACATGTAGAGTTAATGTTAAACTGGAAGATGCTTTTGTTTATTTACTTTACTAATCTAAATCTTGACACTTGCTCCATTTAAGCCTTCCCAAGGATTAAGGGGGAGGATTAGCTTTGATCAGGCTGTGAAAGAGGAAATACGGTTTAGAAACAAAGGGAAGTTTTCAAATAAATGTTGATATTATTTCAATCGTATCTTCCAATGCTCACATACTATGTCTGTGTGTGTGTGGGTTAAGGCTGAGCCATGAATTTAGTGGGTATTTACCAGTAGGAGACATTAAACAAGGCACCAACCTTTTGCTAAGTCTTGCTGGCACAGACCCCCCCAGACACAAATACTACATGATCTAATGAACTAGAAATTGGTCTGTTTTTCTCCATCTGTCTTCAGCCGCATTCCTGCTGTGATTTGGCCTGGTTTTGTTGGGATGTTTGTGTCGCACAGCACAGGTGGCAGCGATGGATGCAGGCCAGTGAGCAGGTAAAATATCAGTGAGGTGGAAATAACAGTCTGGACTCATTTTGGTGCTTTGAGAGGCCTGGAATGAAACGCTGAAGGTAATGCTGACTCCCCACTGCTGATCCCCCTGTGCTGGCTGTGTATGTCTGCCTCAAACACGCAGGTGGTGCGACATGCAAACAAGTCAACGTCTCAAACCAAATCATTTAAGTAACCATTTGTAAGGACCGCACCATGACCCTCTTTACTGGCAGTTGTAAAGGTCTGTCTGTGGCTGCCAAAGCTTGCACAAATCAAACAGATGTACTTACAGACACACTTTCTCCACAGCACTGAAAGTTTTTTAATCAAGTCACTCAGCATTTGTTTATATACAAACTAGTTTTGAACAGTAGTTACATAAATATCCCATACAAACTATACAATCTGAAATGATATTGTTGCTTAAATAACAAGCCCTAATAAGAACAACTGAGCCCTGTTACCTTACTTTCGCACAAGCGATCATTTTTCATAAACTGTAGAGATTAATCACTGAATTCCTGTCGTGTGATATTCATGAAGCCTTTACAATGCTATGAGGAAGATCAAGAACTGTTTACAAAAATCTTTTCTTTTAGGAAACTCGTGTTTCCTAATTTTTTTTAATGCATAACACTGATATTGTTATTATCTATCTGCTGTTTTTTTAAAGAACTATGAGAATTTCCCATTTCTGGGATCAAGAAAGTTCTATTCTATTCTATTCAGAGAAGCTTTTTATTTATTTGATGTTTAAAATAAACTTGTCTTTGAAGCATTGATACTCCAAAGTACTTATATTGCCCTTTTTTAAGATTTTCTCTCTTTTAAGTAAAAAAATATCTAATTGCGACAATCCATCCGTTTTTTTTTTTTCTAGTCTATATTTTGAAATACACTTATTTGCACGGTAACTATTTCTTGTTTACGTAAAGTAGCATATATTCAATAACAATTAGGAGAAAATTCTTTTGTTTCTAATTTGTTGTTGGAATTATTATCTTACTTGGTGGTAAGCTAACTTGTTGCTTTAGATCTTCAATAAATGCTGTTTTATATATTTCGATGTTTCTGGGTCGGTGTTTGTGCAGTAGTTCTAAATCTGTAAAGTTTGTAAATGCCAGTTTAGGGGGGTTATTACTTGTGAACTTGGCTACAGACTAATACCAGAGAATAATACGAATTTTAAATTGTATAAATTTAAAATCGATCTATAAATCTTTTTCTACTTTCTTGTTTCTGTCCTACTCTTTGTTTCAGGTTTTGTAGATGCGATGAAAACTTGTGGATCATTCCACAGGGGAGTCAAAAGTTTTCAGAGGAGGCAGAAAAGAAAGTAGGAGGCTACGGCACCAAGCAGAGTACATTTTCCAGGCATCTTGGGCATTATTTCAGCTGATTCGAAAGCAGTACAGAAGAGAGATTTAGTGCTGAACCTGTCCTCATTACTGCTGAATACTATGATGTCCTCCAACCTGTTTTCCTGTGACTGCTTATCTAAAACTGTCACAAACAGGCAGACGGCTGGTTCCACGTGCAGCAGGTTTTATTGATTCAGACAGGCAGACAGGAGCAAAGGTCAGCTAAAAGTCCACAGAGCTAAATCAGGATCAGAGTCCAGGCAAAGGTCAGGGCAGGCAGCAAAGAAGCAGAGTCAAATACGAAGTAGAGTCAGGT
>BSAI01000105.1:429752-605269 GCA_036245035.1 Adrianichthys oophorus
TATGCAGGCTTGTTGCCACAAGCAATCCTTCACACCGAGCCAGGCTCTGTGTGCTGCTTACATGTCCTGTGGACGATCGTAGATGAGCGTCAGGTGTATCTGGGATCTGTGCACTGGGGAAGCTGGGAGATGTAGTGTCAGTATTCAGGAGATGGCTCCTGCCAGTGACCAGTGAGGGAGACAGAGCTCAGACTCCTGACAACGACACAACTTCCAAAACTTTTGAGGAGGAGCTCCTGAAGGACCATTGTTTGTAAAGTAAACTTACTTGTAACATTCAAGTAAGTTTACTTAGTACCTTAAAAAAATTACTCTTTCCACACCGAGTTGTAAACTTTCCAAATTGGAAAAAAAAACCTCCAAGTTTGCCAAGTTGCTTTCATTGTGTACCAAATGTGTGTTTCTTTGACACTACAAGCTTTACCAAAGTAAAACATCTTGATGAAGTAACAACACTCGTTTTAATTTGTTAGAATAGATTTAAAAGTATTTGATCAAACTGAATACACTTAAAGCTGCAGAGAACCTTAAATTTTCTGTGTTAGCATCAATTACAACTGACTGACATACCAGCCAAATACAGTATTTTACATAGAAAAATCTCAGGTGTTTGATCTTAAAAATGATATGTTGAATGCAAACAGAGAGGAAGTCACAACTCATTTAAAACATAAAAAAAAAGAAAGTTTTTCTAACTAACTCCTTTATTGATTTCTATTCAGAATCTTTTTTCTGTACTTTTAGTGTTTTCACAGTGAAAAACGCTTCAATTAAGTGTTTTATTTTTTTTTTTCACAAATAAGTCATTATAGTTTTCTTTAGAACAGCAGCACAACACTGTAGTGAAAAAGCTCCCTGCAGCCCCATGAGGAGAGCATGAACAGAACCTGATCACATTTTTAAAGATAATAAAGTTGCATAAAATGATTCAAAAATGTTATGAACATGATTTTAGTGTCATAGTTTCCTAATTCTGCCAGCAAATGATAATTTTTAAATGAAATCAAATTTTTGTCTGTTTTGGATTCTAGTCATGATGTCACTGACAGTAAAAATGCAGCACTCTCACGGGGTGGAAGGGGAGGTCAGACCAACGGCGCTTGCATTCCTCGCATTCGGACAGCGGAGCAGAATAAAAACAATTCACCAAAAGAAGCGGAATGCTTCTCAAAGTGAACATGAATTTGTGAATACATTGATTACATCACACTCTGATTTTTTGCTGTGAGATACTCAGTGAAACTCTTGGTTGTCATCAGAAAGTGGGCAGCAATTGCTTCACTTGACTACTTTTGATGCCCCTGATTACACATTAATTTTATCTGGGAATTTCCCGCATTATAAGAGCTCTGTTTGCAGGAATTTATTTTAATATGTGCGATACCCGCAATCCCGCAGCGAAATTCTGGCCCTGGATTTGATCTGAATCTAGATCAGCATGGCTTGATGGTCACAGCAACCATGGCCGGAGTTCCGGTTCTTCAGTAATACCGAGCTGGACAAAGCCTTGCTTTTGTTAGTAGGTTGGACTAGTTCTTTAAAGTAGGTTTCTTTCTTGGTTGAAATTGGCCTCTTTAGTCTCTGCATAGAGAGGTGGTAGGTGTTGTGTTTGGGAATCAGATCAGGATACATCTGAGCCCTGGATTGTAGTTGGACATTTGCACCAAAGGGGCACAATGACCATGTTTGATTGACCTCTGCCGAACATGTATCTGTGTGATGTTCAAGAATTTTTAGATCCCCTCAGAGGTGAAGGAGGGTGTTAAACTCAGTACTGCAGCAACCTGCAACTTAATCCAAGAGCATAGCCAGAGACTTACTGGTCAGTCTACATTCCAGCCTAAATGTACAATTAGGTGATGATAAAGTAATAAAGTGTTAGGAAAAAATATCAAATTAATTTTCACCTGAAGATTGGCCAGGCTTCCTTGGGAACAGGGTGTAAGGAGGTGTTTTTCCTGTGTAATGGCAGCAGAGAATGTTCTCTTTTCCACATCAAAAGAACCCAGCTGAGGTGTTTTAGACTTCTTCTCAGGATGCCCTCAGGATCTGTGCAGGTGTTTCAGAAAAGATAAACCACAGGACTTATCATGGCGGTGCATGATTGAAGTATGTGTGTTCAATTATTGTGCTACTGCTGGAATGTCTGTTCACGCTATGCACATCTCACATGGTTGTTACACAAACAATTTAATCAAATGCTAAAGTTCATAACTGCCTTTCACCAGGACTAAGGACTTTTTTCAGACGAGGACCAAAACATTTGATCATGATCCATGACAAAAACTGTGAAAGTCAAAACAGGGCCTGCATGAGTCAAATGATGTCTCCTCTGACTTTTGAACAACTCAAATATGTTTGCAAGAAAACACCTGCTGGTTGTGATTTAGATAAATGAAAAAAAAAAAAAAAACAACATATGAAGAAAATGTACATTCCTATACATTGTAATCCTCATGAAAATCCAACTTACTGTGCTTGACTGTTTGTGCCACTTATCCCCATTTAAAAAGTATAAATTGTGCTTCAGAAAAGTGTTTTTACCAAAAAGTCCTTTTTGATTTTGTTTGTAACAAACATTCATTCATTCATTCATTTTCCAATCCGCTTTATCCCTTTCGGGGTCACGGGGTTGCCGGAGCCTAACCCGGCTACTCATGGGCGAAGGCAGGGTACACCCCTGGACTGGTCGCCAGTCTGTCGCAGGGGCCACAATCACACACCCATGCACACTCACATCCACACCTAGGGACAATTTCGAGTAACCAATTAACCTATTAAGCATGTTTTTGGATGGTGGGAGGAAGCCGGAGTACCCGGAGAAAACCCACGCATGCACGGGGAGAACATGCAAACTCCACACAGAAAGGTCCCCCAGCCAGGACTTGTACTGGGAACCTTCTTGCTGTGAGGCAGGAGCGCTAACCACTGCGCCACCGTGCAGTCCGTGTAACAAACATGAATTATTAAAAACAAAACAAAGCTTGAAGCTGCTGAAAGTAATTTATGTCAGCATTGGAAAATAATAGTGATTGAAATAGCTTTCAAGCAAAGATCTATCTTTTTTCTTATCTTCCCAGCAATATTGAATTTGCAGCACTGAGCTGCAAACTGTGGCCCAAAGCAGCAGGTATCATCCAACTTCATCCTTATGTTTCCATTGTTAACAGATGTAGGGAAAATTTATTTCTTGAACAAAAATTACCTAAACATTTATGAAGTATGCTTCTAAAAACTCTTTTAGCAGCACTTTGATTTTCCATGTGTGTACAAGTAGATATACATATATATATATATATATATATATATATATATAAAAACCTGTTGAAACCAGTGGTTCTTTGAGTTACTGTTGTCTTTCTATCAGCTGGAACCGGTCTGACCATTCTCCTCTGACCTTGACATCAACAAGGCATTTCCGCCCACAGAACTGCTGCTCACTGGATATTTTCTCGTTTTTCAGACCACTCTCTGTAAACCCTGGATATGGTGCTTGTAGGTGAAAATCAAAGTAGATCAGCAGTTTCTGAAATCCTCAGACCAGTCCCTCTGGTACCAACAACCATGTCGCATGTAAAGTTATTTTAATCACCTTCCTTCCCCATTCTGATGCTCAGTTTGAACTGTAGCAGATCATCAGGACCATGTCTACATACCTGAATGCATTAAGTTGCTGCCATGTGATTGGCTGGTTGGACAGGTGTGCCTAATAAGGTGGCCGGTGAGTGAATAGTATTCTGTTGGTGCCCCTCCAGTTAAAGACTTCATGTTGTGTATTAACAGCCCATGTTGTTTAGTCTGGGGCAATAGGACATCAAAAGATTTTGCAGCAATTAATGTAATATCACCAGCTTTAAAAATGGCAGCCATTTGGATTTTTCACATGGCAAATAGTTTTTTTTTTTTTTATTTGGAAAGAAGGGATCCCGCGGTACATCTATGGCATATTTGGTGGTTGGATCACAAAATTCTCAATTTGTCTGCAATATCAACCTAACCAGCTCTCCCAAACCTTAGGAATGAACCAATGACTCACTGCATATAAACTCAGTTTGTCTCACAACTCAGGTTCTTTCTCTGTGATTCTAACCATTGTTGAAATACAGAAGGATAGTTTAATCTAATGATCATGCTCTTTTCAGATTCTAATCATTCAGTTTTAAGGGGAAATGTAAAATGTTACCAGCTCCAAATGTATTTTTGTGTTTGGGGTTGAACTCTTTCTGGATTATTGGGACAGTCTGGTCCAAAATGTGCCCAAACTGTAAACTGTGATGCACTCTTTTACTCTGACATTCATCATTTCTATTCTGTGGGGAGCTAAAATGCTGCACACTCACTACCTTCAACAGCTCTTTGCCTCAGAGTGGTGCCATTTTTGAAGATCTATGATGGTGTTTATGAACAGCTTGAAAAGGGCATTTTGCAGATTTATGGATGACAAGGCTAAATGATTTATGGAAAAAGGGGAAGGGGGTGGGGTGATGTTGTGTTGTGTTGGGATGTTGATTTGGGAAGAAAGTATTCCAGAATGCATTTCTGCTTGACTTTGCTCCCTTTTCCCTCCCAGCGTCAGTGGCTGATCCCGGCTGAGAGTGTAGAAGTAGGTGCACATTAGAGAAACAATAACATGAATAAAAGTAAAGGGTCACATCAAGCTCTTTTTCTGAAAGCTCATTAACTTTTATTTTTATTCAAAAAATATGTCTTCTTAATTGTAATCACGGAAATTGAGTTGATGAGATTACAACCAGCAGTGTTGGAGTGGAACCACAAAATATTAAAGCAAAGCTCCCATGTCTGAAGCTTAATTGCACTTTATTGGCAGGTGACCTTTGAAGGAGATTGAAGTAGATCCTCTGGAGTGTTTTGTGAGTTGTGGGTTTGCATTGCTTCAACCATGTAAGTGCCTGTGTGTATGTTTGCATTGTGTGTGTATGTGTTCACTAAAAACTTGCGCACGCAGGCCTTACTCATTAAAGTGTGACATTTTGATACAGTGGCTCAGAGGTTTTCTTGTGCATCGACA
Organism: Adrianichthys oophorus; assembly: GCA_036245035.1. Classification (NCBI taxonomy): domain Eukaryota; kingdom Metazoa; phylum Chordata; class Actinopteri; order Beloniformes; family Adrianichthyidae; genus Adrianichthys; species Adrianichthys oophorus. The sequence goes on from BSAI01000105.1 coordinate 434,782, forward strand.
TTCATCCAGTGCACCTATTACTGCCTGATTGTGAGAGAGTGAAAGAATACTGTTTTTGACAAACGGCCAGTTGTCAAACTTGTTTTCGCTGCTTGGTATTTCAAGAAATTTGCCAACATTTATAATTTATTATGACATTCATTATTTAGAATATTACTTAAAAAATGGGGAACATGTTACTTTTTAGTATGTCTGATGTTTCTATGCCAACAGCGTGAGTGAAATTAGTCTTTCCAAGAAATTTAAATGTCCTTCATAAACTAAATAATACTAATTGATGACATCTTCTCTGCTGTCATTACTTACGAAAATATGTTTTCACTTTGGTGTCATTGGAGTGAATGTGACATCAGTCATGATTGAATTTGCATAACACACATTGTCTTTCATCTGTAGTCCATTGAAACAAAATATTGGTCTAATTTCTGCAATTATAACATTTACATGAGTTTACATGAGATGCTGACAGAGGAGACGGATATTTCTTTGTTTTTATTGCCAAATTGAAAACATTAAAATAATTGTCTGAATATGTTTATGAAGCAGCTGAGTGCAGTTACAAAGCTCAAAATCTAAGACCTCTCTCCATTCCACAGAAAGAGGCCAGATATTCTTGCCTCCGTGTTTGTTTACTGTGTGTGCTGATAGTCTGGCAGGCTGTTTGTTTGTATGTTTATGCCCTGTCTAGGTCAAAGCAGATGCCCTCACAGCTCCTCTCTGCCTTTTCACTCCCTCACAGGCCCATGAATCTGAGTGTGAGCTCTTACAGGCCCTGCTGGGCTGACCTTTTCAAAGACCCATATGGGCTGTGAGGTAGTGTCACAACATTCAATTCTCAGATTTACTGCACATCGTCAGAGGAAGCTGAGTGTTGTCTCTGGTGGTCAGCAGACTTCCTTTTGAATGATCTGTTGCCTCATGTGGCAAGATACACTAAAATGGTTTCAACCAAAAATGGTGAAGAATTCCCAATCTGACTAAATTTACTGAAGACATTTTTTGTTTTTATGTTTACACTTGTGACTACAGACTGATCTGGATCCACAGAAATAAATAGCTCATGAACTTTGCCAAACTGAACATTTTGTGTTCCCTGTAAACTGAATGTTCAGATTTTTAGGCAAAAACACCCGTCAGTGGCAGTTTTGAATTTAAAATCATGGTGGCTTCAACAAAAAGTCAAACTTTGCTTAATGACCAGGCTTTACCATTTATTAATCCCAGTCAAAAATGAACTCACAGAGGAATTTTTTGAAGACTGTGCTAGTGACCAGGCTAAATGTTTTCTTTTAATTTTTACATCAAGAAAAATTAAGTTTACAGTGATGCATTTAAAATGCAAACATCTTATTCAAGGCAAAGTGGAAAAAATCCTAGAAAAGTCTGCTCAACAGTATTCCTACAAATTTTTGATTTTACTTTTCATCCCGAATAAATTCCCGTCAGAATTTTTGTTGGTCTGTCTGTTGATAATTTGGTCTCTTCAGAATTGCTTGTTTTCACATCTTAACCGGGTTTGAAGGCAGGAAACTGCCTTCTTTTTAAGTGATTTGAATGTTTTAAGTCCAATCATCAGATTTGATTGTTATTTTGTTTTTTTCATTACTCCAGAAATTAATCCGGGCTGCTGTGTTTGGTGGTCCACCTTGTCAAGGTAGCTAATAAAGTTATAAGGTGCCTAATAATTTAGTCTGACCTCCAACCTCTGACAGGGAGTTTTTTTACGACTCAATGTCCTGATAAATATGTAGATTCAATATTTGACTTGAGATTGCTGATTTGATTGAGAACATCTAAGTTTTGCTTTAGGCACCTTACCCTTGCAAAGATGTTTTGCAATTATAGACAACTTCTGCCTAGAACTGACCAGGGTTAACTCTGCCTTTGTTCGACAGTCCCAGTGGACAATTGATGTTGAAATGACGTCAAATCAACATCAAAGCTCGACATCAAATTGTGCAAAAACAAGTTGAAAGTGCAAATCAAACTGACATAAAAACAGTAATATAAATTTGACATCTTGATATTTACCCCTTTTTAATGTCGTGAATTTTAAAGTTGGGCCTATAAATGTAATAAAGCTAAAAACAGAGGCATGGTTTATTGAAATATATATACTCAAAAAATCATTTGTTGGGTGACCATAATAGAATTTTGTAAAGTATTTCCATCTAAATCAAATGTGTAAATATAGCAAAACACATTTGTGTCGGGACATCTGAAAGGATTTATGTTGGTGCCACATTTATTATTGTTGTTACATGATGATTGCAGTAGATGACCTGACCCTGCTGCTAGTGACAGGGAATGGTGGAGAAGGAACCAAAATACAGGAGATCAGGCTTGGTGGCAGAAACTAATACATTTAATAATAATAATAATAAAAAAAAACAAAAAAAAAAAAACTGAAACATGACAAAAACATGGATAAAGAAAAAGGTGGCAAGGCAGAGGAGATGACCTGAAAACCAGACACTTAAATACACTGAGGTTGATGAACTGAATGAGGACAGCTGTGGATGATTAATCTGAAACTGGTGTGACTGACAAGGACAACTTAGAACATGAACAAATATATAAAACCCAAACTAAACCACAAAATCCTCACAAAGGTGCTCTTAAATAATTGGTTAAAGCAATCTTGATGAATGAACAGTTGTTTATTCATTTCGATGACAGGAGTTGTACTTAAAAAAGTGATGCAAACAAAGAACAATATCTCAGAGCTGGTGATTCTCTCAAAATGGGATCTAAGCGTTTCAAAGGACCTGTGGACCCGCTGCGCTCCCAGCGTTGTGATCACAAGATTTTAAACATTTGTTTTCAAGTTGACTTGTGTTATTTCAGCCTGGTTTGTATTTTCTCTTAGACACCAGATGGAGTTGAACTGCCGTAGTGCAGCGGTAGGGCAGTATTAAAAGATCTGATGTCCAAGCTGTACCTGGAAAAACTAGTACATGTTTTCATCTTTAGTCGACTTGACTTTAGTAAACTTGAGACTTTTTGAGTCTTGCATCAACATAACAAAAGATTCATTTCAGTTTTTCGCAACAACGTGTTTAATGTCATATTTCAATTTGTGTTTTTTTTGTCAATTTAAGACTCAGTAGTAAGTTCCTATTTGTTTAACGTTTTTAATTCAGGTTTTCATTTCTGCTCTGTAATGCCTCAGGTGTAAGGAATCATGTCTAGCTCTCTTCTTCAATGTTCTCCTATTCTTATTTCTACCTTTTTCTGAAAGCTGTGGGACATCTACACAAAGACAACAGCCTTATTACAAGTCAACCCAATCTCTACTCTTTAGTATGTTTTTATAAAAAAGAATGATCAATTCACGGATATAAGAATTCTATCATACCAAAAAAAAAACAAAAAACAACGGTATTTCCCCCCTCCAAACACACACCTGGTCAGCTCATGTTAGAATGAAGTAGCTCAACACCCTCTCCTGTGCCGACATGCACTCTGCAAACAGACAAAATATGGCTTTACTTTCTGTCCCTTGAAGAAACAAGTTTACTGCTTCCCTAAAAAGTCACCTTACCTTTACCGTGAACTAGATTCTGTCAGTGCTGTGACTGGTTACAAAGTGTTGAAAATATTTTTGCAAAAGCTTCCTTTTCAGTGTGTGTGTTTTATTTTGTCTTTTACAATAGTTTTTGTTGTTTTCAACATTTATTCATTGGCTATACCTGCTAATTCCAGTTGAGGGTCACCAGGTTTCTTTAGCTTACCCAGCTACTGATGGAAAGCGTGTGGAACATCCTGAACCCTCTGCCAGTCCATTTTTCCATCAGTTTTCAAGATTTTGTGTGTAGCATTGTTAGATGTGGGATTAATATGGTTAAAAGCATCTGCAAGTAGTTTAAATATTGACTGAGTTTCCTTTAAGTCATCACTTGTTTACTTAGTAATAAATCAATTTATGTGGTGTGTTCTTCTTAACATATAGCGTTTCAGGCAGAAAACCAAAGTTGTATAGGCTTCTTCCTGATACAGGTGCAAAACACGTTCTGTATTTATTGTCCTCCTCCAGTGAGTTTTTATTTAAAGTGGCTATCAATAGTAATGGCTGTTTTCAGTTGACCAACATTGACTGTATGCTGATTTAGAAACCTGCTGGAAAGGAACATTTCAATTGCTTAAAGCTATGTTATGTTTGTGTTCTGTATGGGAGTGAACATGCACGATCCTGGGAAGGTCAGTGAACAATTTATTTTCCATCCACCACAAAAGTCACTGTAGAGGAACAGAGTATTCATAAACCCTTATTTGGGACACATGCTTTTAGCGTTCCTACTTGACCCACTCTGTTAGCATCCAATACATTTTTAGTCACAGGCCTGGGACTGGTCAGCTGGGAGCTGCTGTTTTTTTTTTTTTTTTTTTTTTTTCAGTCAGTCAGGCAAAGGATTGGCAGCACCAGTGGGGATCAGAAGGATGTAACAGGAGTCAATAATAACATGTCTGTGATCTGATTGGCATTGGTGAAGAAGATTTGTTAAATTCTTTATGGTTACAGCCCACATTCTCAGCTTTTCTGGCATTAAAAACTGTGTTTCTGAAAAGTGAACTACATGAGCCTCCCAGTGGACTTTTGCCAAAAAACAGAAAAAAACAAAACAAAACAAAAAAAAAAAAAACTGTTCATGTCTCAGAGAGTATTTTGATCATTCTAAAACATAAAACAGAGATTTGCTATTAGCTCTATTGCTTCGTATCTCGTGAATGGAAACGTCCTTCGTGTTGTCTTGTACTTGTTGAGCTTCTTTAGAAACTCTGACCTTCAAGAGTTTAGGAATTATTCATGTCAGGTCACATGCAATTAGTGTCAGTGTACAATGACTGATCATCGATCAAAACATATGAAAACTACCAAAAGGATTGTTAAAGTACTTTCATAGTTTATATAAATGATTTACAAATCCTAATTTCACAATGTAAAAGGCAAATATTTCTATATGTAAATATTGTTGGTTGCAAGAAACAGCCAAAAAGAAAAATCTGCTGCACATTATGCGACTGCAAACTATTTTAGATGAGAAAATCAAACTCACTTGCACTTTCTGATCCTTTAACATTAATTTGTATTTGCATATTAAAAAAGATAAAATATTAAAATAAGATATTGATATAACAATACTAATGTTATACTAGGGTTTCACATGTCCTCCAAGTGCTTTTCTATTTGAGAATCTGTGAATGTTATCTAGGGGTATGCTCCTTAGCACCATGGAGCCACTGCAAGCATTTCCAGACAAAGTCACATTAACGTCTCCTGACCTCGCTGCAGTAATCGGCTCTGGGTGGAGGCATGTGCTTAGTGTTCTGCAAGTGTTCTTTCTTAACAATAATAGTTGTGCAAGCACAGGGCTGAATCTGTAACGCGAGGATGCAAGCGTTACAGGAGCTTACCTGGAGATTATGGCACCAGCAAATCACTAATAATCCAGTCCCACAATATTTGACTTCATATTCTACGTTTTCCTTCCATGTAGCACTGACAGAGGTGACAGGACTGAGTCATGGTTTGTTATCAATCTACCTTGGTTTCACACTATGCGTAATAACTTCATTTTTTTAATCTAAATTTGCATTTTTGTTTTCCAAATGTAAATGTGTGTTACAGTGTAGTATTTTGGCTTCACAGACGGATGTGGATTCAGCCAATCAGAATCAATCACTTTGGTGGATTAGCAACAAACCAGGAATGCTTTAAGAGTGGAAAGGCTGCCTTGCTCGATCTAACCTCTATGAAGGGTCATGGACACTTGTCACTAAAACGGTCCCTTTAGTGTTAACCTCCTGTGGTAGCTCATGACAACTGAATGGGATTAAGTCTGCGTGACCATTCTGACATGGACTTGAGGAGAGTCTGGAAGGTTTTAAGGTCGGATCGACACAACAAATTTACAAGAGGATTGACAACCAACTTGAGGCCAAAATCAGCACAAAACAAACAGGGCCTGAGAGGGTGAAAGATTATGAGATTTACACCCGCCCTAATGTTCCTCTTCTTTATTGTCCTTTCATTGTTGTTTTTCCGCCCTTTTTGCTTGTTGGTTTTGTTGATCTCTATGCCATCCACACTCTCTTTCCCTTTACTGATTTTTGCCATTTTTGCTCCAGCATCTCTTCCAATGAAACTGATATTCAAGCTGCATCTGTGCTTTTGCTTATTTTTTATAAGGATTTTGAATCGCCAAAGTGCATCCTATGTAAGAAAAATTTTTGAAACTATTGATTTTATTTTTTACCCTTACCAGAAAAATTACACGTTTTAAAGGAGACAAAAGAAACATTGTACCATTGAAATGAAAATATAAATTCAAAAAGGCTGTAGAAATAGTACATTTTTAATTTTTGTAAAAATTATACTAATGGACGTTTTCATTTTTATATTTTGAATAGCGATGTAGACCATTTAAATGTTTTGTCTTTTCAACTTTTCATTTTAATATTATGTTATTAACTGAAAACATAACATAATGAACCATCCTCTATTTTCACACCTAATGGACCAAATTAAATCCACAGAGTTTAGTGCAATCGATTCTGTTCAGGGACTGAATGTATTACTTTTGTATAAGAAAGGTGCTACATGAATAAAGCTGCCCGCCTCGTCTTTTGGGCTCACCAAGACCAGATACTGCCTTTTAGGATAAACTCTTTGTTAACTGAGCCATAACTGTGTTGATAGTCATTGATTATGAGGTATGTATTGTTTTTCTAAAAGGTAGCACTTAAAATAAGTTTGGAAAACAAAATCATTTAAATGTTAGTTTTTTTTTTCTTCTATTAAGCACAGCTGGAGCAGCAATTAAAATAGCATAAACTAATATGTCTTTGAAGTTTATTTGCCAACTTCCAAAACATAGCTGGAGGGTTTTTGGGATTTGCCTAAATGTACTTTACTGTCAAATATCAAGAACAGCCCTGCGGGTTTTGGCAAAGCTATGAGGATAGAATCACCACAATGAGAAAGACTGCATTTTAGCCAATATAAAAAAAAATAAAATAAAAAAAAGAAACTGTGACTTCCTTTCAACTGTGAATAAAAAAAAAATACATATATTTTTGTTTTTCAAGAAATGTCCCACTATACCAAGAACAAGAAGTGGATATTTAGCTCTTTCCCTAAATTCTGTGTTTCAATGCAATTTTTAATTGATAAGACACTAAATATTCTAAAGTCATGAATTACTCATTATAAAAGTTTTGATCAAATTAAAGTGGACAGGTTGGAGGCTAAAAAAATTAAAATAAAACATAAACCAGCTAAAAGAGCATTAATAGTTGGAGCTCATATTCAAAGTTGGCCGTAAATAATTGTCACAGTTGAACTTCCCAACAAAGTAACAAAAACCATGGTAAATGGCGAATACTTATCTAGCACTTCATTGAAGGCCCAAAGCGCTTTACAGTCCTGTTCCCATTCACCCATTCACACACTGATGGTGACTCTGCTGCCGAACACTGGTGCCAACCTTCCATCAGGGGCAATGTGGGGTTCAGTGTCTTGCCCAAGGACAATTCGACACAAGGGAGGGCAAGGCGGGAATCAAACTTGATCCTCCAATCAGAAGCTGACTGCCCTTTCCACTGCACCACGTCCATCCCTTACCATAGGACAAAAAAACATGCATCTAGAAATATCTAATTCAAATTTTCAAAAGCATGATTTTTTAAATATGATCCAAACCAAATTAGGAAAGTTAATAAAACATTGTAAGTGAAGGTTGGAGTTAGATAGATATAGTTTTGTAGAAAATACTTCATATATTGCTGGGAGACTTGGTTCCCTTTTCAGCTGATTTGTTGGCTTTAACCTACAATGAAATGCAAATTAGTTTTAGTTTTAAAATTGATAAAAATTTCAAACTTAATGTATTTGCTAAGTGAAATTTTAACTTTTTTTTCAAACAAAGCAGTTAGTAAAGGTGAAGTTAAGGAATGAATACTCAAACAGTTAATCCAGTGAACTCCACCCTGGTGATGGGATTTGCAATGAACTTTTCCCGCAGGATTCTTTGCTTAATATATTAGCCTTTATTAGCTATGATGCTAGCGCCAGTTTACCACTCAGACATGGGTCCCCTTCAGTCCTACAAACCCTCAGCTGTGCCAGGTGATATGCCTAGATATGTATCCCCTGCCAGAATTGGTATCCCCTGTCGCTGGCATCGTTAATTTGTTTCGTGACACTCCTATTACAGCCCCGCTGTTGGGCAGCATCTTGAGCCAGTGGCTTGAAGCAATCAAATCAAACTTGTATTTATAAAAAGCGCTTCTTATACCTGGCGCAACTCTAAGCGCTTTACATTTAAAAACAAAACAAAAACCCTACCCAGCCTCCACCCTTCCCACTCCCAACCATTAACACATACAACCCATGACCCCAAACACAATGAGTATAAAATAACCTCTAAAAGAAACGTAATGCTTGGCTCTGCTGTGAAGAAGCTGTATTTGGATATCTTTTAATGCCAGGATCAGCTCAGCCACAGGAACATTGCCACCGTGCTCACCAGACAGCAGCGAAGTACACTCCACAGCTGTGAGGCTGCAAAGTAGAACTCCAGCCCTCAGCAAGGGCGACAACCATGGCCACAACCCCAGACCAAGACACCAAGCCCCGGCGCAAAAGATCCCGACAAGAAAAACAATAAGGTTCTGGACCATGAGGGTCTGCCTTGGTAGAAGGTGGAGGAGATCAATCCTCAACCTCCACAGAAAGTTCTGTGGTGAAACTAGCATCACTTGACTCAGTATTACTCTCCATTATTGAAGACCCAACGTGCATTACCTCAAGCTAACCTCACAGTCTCTGTCAATCACAGATCCAGACCACACTTTGTCGGCCCTAGTCCCCCTAGTTTTAACAGTACTTACAAAAATGTACAGATATTGTTTTATACATTATTGTTTTGACTGAAATTTAACAAAATACATACAATTTCCCTTTGATATAATTAGTAATGAATACAAATATATTTATTTTATATTTTTTAGCCCAAAAATATGAGTTCCTGGATGACTCCCATGCCAACAGCTTGTAGCTTGAGTTTGACTGCTATGGAAAAGGAAAGCCAAGTTCATTTTCCTTTTTTTTTCTCTGGTGTAAAATAAAGTAAAGCATCATTATGGAGTCTGTTAGAGGTCAAGCATTTGCCATTGATGGCAAAGATGTATTTTCACCAGATTGCATAGATTTTGAGTTAAAGAAAGCTGTCCCTGCTGTTTGTTGCAGGTTAGACTTCAGCTGTCCAGAACTGACCAGTTTTTTCCATTTTTTGCTGCATCATGAAAAAAAATATAGAATATTTTCTGCGTGGTTCTTTTAGTGATCTGAATGTGTGGTTCTCTGGTCAATTCTCCTTATAACACTTCCTCAGTCCTATATTTTATTACTCATATTCAGATAAGCTGGCTGACAATATCTCCTTTAACACCCGACCCACTGGTGCTTTCTGTCCCCCTGACTCTCCCCTAGTCCTCACAGATCTGCAATGTCCCTCTCTCATCTCTGCTGCTCCAAACTCTGCAAAGAAAGAGTCTCACTCCCCCAGCCAGTTCTTGGTGTCAATACTAATGTGTTGTTATCATCGATGAACTGTCAGACTGGCTCTGCTCCTTTTCAGCACCCTTCCTCTGATGACCTTTCTGCAGCAGCCATAAAAAAATCATTTCTCATGACACATAGTCTGGGCCACTGCTTTAATTTCATTGAAGTCTGTTGTATCAGTTAAGTAAAGTAAAAAAAAGAGAATAACGTTTGTAATTTTACTGTCCAACAGATTTTCTCAACTTCAACTAGTTTTTCGGACTCTGTCTTTAAGTTTTGTTTTATTTTTATCTTTTTGTTTTTTCCTTCGCTCTTCAACAATCTTTCATTATACCGGAAGTTCATCCAAAGATTATAAAACACCTTTAAGCTGCATTCACATCGATCTACAAGTCAAATTCGCGTCTGACGTCTCTCTTCTGACGCGTATCATATTTGCTTCTCGATGCCTGTCCAAAAATGTGCTTGACACCTCAACACTCCAGCCAACTGTGGGAGGAGCTACTACCAAATGTTTTCACTACGTGGAGAGGTGTCTGTATATATCTCATGGAAAACACAGAGGATGTTTAGAGATAAGATTGATCATTTTTAAAAAAGCTTTTCAAAAGCATCGGTAATCATGTTTCCATGTTCCGCTTCATGTGATCATTCAGAGACTCTCCCGGTACATTGAGCTTCTCTCCAGCGGCCGGAGTTGTGCCTGAATGACAGCAACTTTCTGTGCTACTTCTGTGTTCCTCTGACTCAGTTTGATGACTTTCTGTCCCACAGTAGTTCGAGAAGGGAAAAATGAAAAAAAGAATCAAACTAGAGGATCTTTTTTTTTTCTCTAGATGAAAATAAGAAAAATATCACAAGGTTTAAGAGGCCTGAGCAGGATGCTTCCCCATCCCGCTCTCTTTCTGCTGGCCATCCGGCCACCCAGGCGGCTTGCTCAGTGAGCAAGCTCCAACTCTGTAGCAAGCAAGATTCGCCATCCAGCGAAGAAAGCTCCACCACCGAGATCTAGCCAAGCAAGCCAGTGAGCTCTGATGCCGGAATCCAGCAAAGCGTGTTTCCCCATCCAGGGCAGCGAGTTTTGCCTCCATGGTCCAGCATTCGCTACAGCCATGCGGCCTAAGTAGGCTGCCTCCCCATCCCGCAGCGGCTCTCTGTCTGCCAGCCAACCGCTCGGTGGCCCACATAGCAAGCGAGATTCACCATTTGGTGTAGCGGACAAGATCCGCCATTTGGCGTATCAAGCTCCACCACCAGGATCCAGCAAAGCAAGCGAATGAGCTTCGCTGCTCAGGGTAGCGAGCTCCGCTGCCAGGATCAGAAGCAAGCAGCAGAACTCACTTGCTGTGCCCGGTGTGATCGCTCTAGTCTCATGGGCCTTGCAACATGCTGTCGACCTGTCCAGGGTGTATCCCGCCTTCCTTTAACAGTAGCTGGAACAGTTTCCGGTAACCCCGCAGCTCCAGCGGGTTAAGAAAATGGATGGAAGTTAAGGACAACAACCCTTACATTGATAAGCCGTATTGGATTGGTTTTCTACCCACTGATTGAGTGACTGAAAATCCAAAGGGAACATTATTAGAACATTATACCACACTGTCTGTAAAATTCAGTGTTTCCACACATTAGATTGTAATGATGGATGGATCCTTTTTTGTTGCAACACATGTGTGGTCTGCTATGATGCACTTGGTAATTTTTACGTTGTAGTAAAATAAATGTAAATCCAAATGTTTGTTTTTTCCAAAATTGATTATCGATTGACCTCATTTTGAAATATTTTTTTATTGGTTTAGACTAATTCGATAAACTACTTGCCTCGGACAGATTGAATTGGTTGGATTGCAGGAAATGAAATTAATTAATTGATTAAGTGGGTTAACTGTTACAACTCTAGTAGATGGGGATCAAAATCTGCAGAATGTCTCCGTAAAATGTGAGAAATGTGCTACAAAGTTAAGTATTACTTTTAGCTTTAGGTAGGTCCTTGGAATAATTAAATTTCACAAAATGTTAGTTTTCTCCTGTGCAGGCCTAAAAAAGATGTTGCTTTGCTGCATAAACTGTCATTTTTTTTCAATTTCCATTTAGATGTTTCTGTTATTCTCTGGGTAAGTCCTTTGCCCTCGAGCTATTCGTGTCTAAAAATTCATGTCCGTGCTCAGATTTTTGTAAAACTGTATGATAAAATTGCACATGGCATGAGCAACTTTTGACATCAGCCCACTCAGTTAGATATTGTGTTGTGCGTTGATGTGTCTTTGCTGACAGTTGCTGGGCTCTGTGTGAACGCTGAGTCAACACCCGATGACTTCATTGAGGTGGTTCTAGTGCTGCTGATTGATTTTAAGCACTAGTGTCACCCGTGAACCCACGTTATGCACACTGCGTCACAACATTATGTGATTTCTCTAAAGCACTGGGAACCCCAGAGGGAAACAAATCCTGAACAGCGTCACCATTGCATTTACACTCTGATTCGAGAGGGTACAAAAGGCTTTGCTGAGTGCCTTTGCCATCAGGATGGAGATTTGAGATGCTGAGTCCCACAGGGTGAAATGTCAAAGTAATGCTTTGACGTCAAATGATGTTCACTTGACCTTTGTTGGCACCAGGCACACAGTCCTGGAGCCTGAAAGGAACTTCAAGGTAGCATCTCCCAAAAGTGGCAGTTGCTTTCACAGTAGATAACTATTGCTCCTGTAAATGGAGCAACTTTACAGAAATACTTTCTAATTCATAATTTAATTTTCCCTTAAATTTGATTAGTTTCCTGAATATGCAAAGTCAAGAATTGCTGGCTTTGCTGTTGACCTTTAAAAAAATAAAAATAAAAATTATACTCCCACACATTGATGTTTGTCAGCAAAGCACAGAAATATCACAGTATTTTCAAACAGGGGTACTGGAAGTGCACAAATCAATGGGACAATTAAACAGTCAGTTTTCCTTCATTGCTTGATTATTTTAATTACTGACATTGTTTTCCTAAACACAAGAGTTTCATTGTTAACTGAGTTGGTTTACAGTTTGAGACTAAAAGTGTCTTTGTTTGCTTCCCTTGACTTCGTTCTTGCCTGAATGGCTCGGAGTTGAGTTTTTACCCTCCTAAAAAACTTGGGGTATTCCTTTTGGCCGATGCAACCGAGCACAAAAACTCATTCATGTTGACCACACGTAATACATGCAGCCAAAATGCACATTGCTGCATTGCCCACACGTTTAACTCTAACCATGCGCTTGTTACTGTATGTGCGAATACTCACTTCCATGTCTTTAACCCAATTTTTTGGGTTTCTCATGTTGGGATATATTTCTAGGTTCATTTTTTTTTTAGGTATTACTATTTCATTTCATTTGTTTCATTTTAACTGAATGTATGTTTTTTTTTTTTTGGTTTTTTCCTGAGTTAAAATAACTCAGAAAAAGTTATTCCTTAGAGTTGGAGTAAATCAACCCAACTTGGCTTATCTTAACTATTCAGTGTTCAGTGTGCACTTAGTTAAAAAGGAGTTGATGGTAATGTCAAGTTCAAACTAAGGTCATTGGTTTCTGTCATACTTTAAACTGTAAAGATTTTCTCGCATTTCTCTTTTTGTAGGTTATCCATTTGAAGAATTTTATTTCCATCTCCAATCATAAAACCAATGCTCTTCTTGGTTTCAGCCATTAGTTATCATATATCAGCACTTAAGACATGTCAAAATGAAGGATTGCATCATACTGCGATACTGTACTTTCAGGTTTACCACATAAAACACAGGAGCAATTGTTTCATTTCATTTCAGAGCCTTTTATCACAGGCAGGGTTTCTTAGTACCAACAATTTCTCTGTTTCAACAGTTACATAGGAGAAACCTACCGTTCTACAGGAAAGCTAGATTTATTTCACAGGTAGTAACTTTTAGGGATCAAAATGTCAAATTCCCCCGAAGTGTTTTGATTGGATGGAATGGATGGAACCCCCATTTTCTTACCAGAAAAGAGTTTAATTGGCTGCGGTTGTTTCTTCCGATATAAATGTCCTGCTGTGCTTCAGAAAAGCATTCTTGGAGACCAGCTAATGACTGACGCATACCTGTAGACATACCACACTAAGACCATTTCTTTCAGCGCTAGTTATATTTTATCATACCCGGTTGTTGTTGTTTGAGCTTAAACTGAACCAGAAGTCACTTCTGGACTTGAACCAGAAGTCACAAAGGTGCAAAAAAGACTGATCCTGTACTTGGTAAATAGTCTTACAAGACCGGGAATGTTCTCTGTTTGTCCTGCTAAATCTTTATTCCATCAGCTGTAAAATTAATCTTTTAGGTAACGGAACAGTAGTTATTATTCCTGCGTTAAATTGTGGTGATATCATTACAAACCAAAATGGATTCTCAAATTAGGGATAAATGCAATGAAAAATTATCTGCGCTGAGAATCAAACATTATTCGCACTAGATTGGAAGGTCTTTAAGGCAATTTATCTGTGGATTATGATGTTTGCTGGCTGCTAAGCTTCTTTACAACAGTTTCCTTTAAAAGAATCCAGAAATAAAATTAATCCTGTTTCTGTTGTTTGTCAGTGATTATCATAGTCCACACAATGATGATTTTCTACAAACAACACTTGTAGGTAATTAACTTGTTTTAGACAGCATTTCTCTTTTCCAATGCCTTAGCATTGCTACCTAAAATGAAGATGCATCGAAACTCCAGTTCATGTGTCACATTTGTGTTTCTTTGTCATGTAAGTGACATTGCATCACTGAGCGTAATTTGTTTGATGTTCTGGTTCTTCCCTGTCAACCCAGTTGAAAGATGCCTGTGATGCCAATGTTAAAGTATTTATGTATTTATCTTTTGTCTGCTTTATTTTGTCTCAAAATATGAAACATGATTCAAAGAGAAGTTAATCACATAAAAGTAACTTGACTACCAAAAGTGTTGCGCACACACACACACACACACACACACACACACACACACACACACACACAAGTACTGAATGCTAAAAACTACACCTGGTACTGTACCTGGTTTTTAGACATGTCTCTCCAAACAAAACCAGCTTATTGAAAGCATCCATTTATTTCGCTTTAAAGAAAGTGTGCCTGTGGTTAGGTTTTAATGGATGGTTTTCCAATTTGGCTGAGTCAGAGTTTTGGGTTAGAATGTCTTTGTTTTGGAATGACGAGGTATATCCTGTTCCGAATGTGAAGAAAGAAAAGGTGAATATTTTTAAAGACCTTAAAAATGTGCGTATCATAGTTGTCTGTTGAATATGAAAAATTATAGTGTTATGCTGCAGAGACAGCATTTTCCTGTAAGCGAATATGATTTTATAGTGCAAATAAAGGGTAATATAGAGAAATGGATGTCTCTTGTTAAATGTTTTGTTAACTTGGTGAGGATTAGGTCTTCAAATGCTGTCATTTGTCACCAAATACCTCATGGACCTTTTTGGGGAAGACATTCAATCATTTTGTCCTTCCTGGTTGTTTCTTTCCATTTGAAGGAGGTACAAGCTGCTTTTCCCGTTATTTTTCTGTTTGCTTATTGTATATCTCCTGTGTCTACTATTTGTCTGTTTTGAATAGAGAGCTCACATGTGCCAATTATATTTAGAAGGTTTATTTTTGTTTCAAGCACTTTTAGATGAGATCATCGCTACCATTTAAAGTTAATCTGTACTGCATGTATGACAGTGTCATAAGATGACCGAGACATTTTACTTCTTATAGGTCTACAGTGGAAGAAAGTCAAACCTTCATATCTTATCTTGTATTATGAAATGTTACGTTGTATTGATGTTTGTATTTGGGGTAAAATGACAAAAGATTCTAGATCTGTTCATTGTCAAATGTGCAATATATGCTACAATATGACTGTCCTCTTAGACCATGGTGCAAACATGCAGAAAAATAAAAAAAATATATCAGTAAAAAGCAAAAGGCATTCATATATATATATATAAAATTAAAAAGTTAAAACCAGGGCTAACTACCACTTATACTAAAACAAAAGAAAGAAAACTTGATGGGTGGCACCAACCAAACAACCTTGTGATTAAATGTAATGAATTGATCTTTGTGAAGTGTCCAGGGTCACCAGCTTACCTGTTCGCAGCCTCCCACCATTAGCATGTCTGCTCCTTAACCGCATGCTTGGGAAAAGGGCTTAGCCAGCTCCCCCAGCCCAATTAGCATCCCAGGAGGACTCGACCGGGAGCTCTAATTGAAGACAATAAGCCCTGAAACAAAGGACATTTGCACAGTGCTTTGCCAACATTATAGACATGTAACCATCGGTTTAGAAAAGAATCAAATGAAGGCAGCAGAGTGGATGAGAACATGCTGGCTGCATGTACACTTGCTTTTAAATAATAAAATGATCTCTCCGTATTTCATCAGATCAAGCTTCTCTGCTTCTGTTCCTCCAGCTCTGCTCAGATAATCAGCTGCTCCCAAAGAGACTGAGGTCCAAGTGTGAGCTCATAAGGGGGCGGAGCCTTTTCTGTTGCAACACCTTAGTCTGAAATTCTCCACAGTGACTCATCAAGCACTTTCCACCTTTAGTTTTCATGCCTGCTGAAGACCCACCTTTGATGATTGCTTTTGTAGTCCTCCTCGAAGCTTGAACTTAAATGTTACTGTATTTTTCTGTTGTTTTTGGTACTTTTTTCAACTGCTGTTGTTTAACGGTGCTGCATTTACAAAGACAATTTTTTTAGGTTTTGTTGATTTATTTATTTATTTTTTGGTGCGTATATATTAATGAAGGAATAGGAGGTGTTAGCAGGTAGTGATGACACAAACAGACAGTGCTTTCCTTGAAATACTCTCCATCACAGCTGACCAGAGAGAAAAAAAAAGAACCTTTGAGGTGGCACAGTTAAAAAAAAAAGAGCTGTGATCTGAGATGAGAAGGAGAGGAAAAGTCATGGTCAGTGATTCTAAAGCGAAAGCATCCTCCTCCACACCTACATCAAATCCTTATTCTTTTGCTTGGTTGATGCAGAAAGAAATGTACAAAGTTGCCTGTATTCTTAATGCTGCTACAGTGGGCCTCAAAGTGTTTGCATATAACAAAAGGGTGTGTTGTTTTCTCACACAAGCACCAACCAGCTGACTTTATTTCAGATTGGGTGAAGCGGAAGAAATACATTTAGATCCAACCCCTCTGGTGAAGAAGTGTCATATATTTTCCATGTTAAATTGCAACATGTGTAGAGGTTAACATGTTGTACAAATGCATGCTATCATTATCCAGGAATTAAAGATTCTTTCTATGGAAAAGAAAAAGTGCAAAATTGCTAAGCAGATGTTGGAATGGTTTTATGCATGGGTGGAAAGCGCATTCAAGAGAATCCCTCTTCAGGAACTTTGCTGGGGCGTTGGACGAAATCTATTTGACTTGCTTATTTTAAAGCCATACAGGGACTTCAATGCTTTATTTTAGAATTTAAAATGTCTGCTCTTATCAAATCTTAATGCTAAAAGCAACTTTAGTGATACAGACGACTCAGGATTTGCATCATACATAAAACAGTTTTTTTTATTTGCTGCTTTAAGATAAAGTGCATTTTCCCTTTTTTGACCATAGTTTCCATTAATTCTCTGCTGCTGTGACACAGGTCCCTGTGAGGATGCTGCATGCTGCTCCTGCCACCACCGGGTTCTGCTTACGCCAGTCTGATTGAAATGTTTTGCAAGACAGGCGCAGTGAACCAGTGGAGTGTACACTGGCATTACAGTACTATCAGCCATGCTGCATCTTCATAATGGAGATGTAGACCAATCATCCACAACAGCAGAACAAATGCCAAACTTCCCATAGAGACCACATCTCAAGATTTAGGCTGTTATAAATCATTGCTGCCTGTCATTTTTTGACTTAAGGTTTTAAGACCAGAAGAAATGTTATGGCTCATGCAAGAATAGTTACCAAATCATTTATTATATATAATTATGTTCTAAAATACCAATAATGGAAATGTTTTTGTTATTGTTGTGTAAAGTAGAAGAACACAAAATGGCTAAAAGACTACAAATTTTAGTAAAACATGTTGCAGCGTGCTTTGTTTGTATAAGTTTCACTGTAAGAAGCTACACGCACACCAGTTATGTGAGGCAGGATTCAAACACAGGTTCACCGGACAAGCAAGGAAGGCCTTCTTCTTTTTCCTTAGCTACTGTTTAATCATTTATGTCCTTTACCTACAGTTGGTAGAGATTTGGTGTACAATGTTGAAGTGTGGCAGATTTCATGAATCTTGCTCCAGACTTTTTTTCATTCATAGCTCTATTCTAATACATGAAAGACTTGGTGTCATACAATATCGTCCAGGCACAAACTGCAATTATGAATTTCTCCTCAATGATTGATTTTCAATTTCTTCAACTTTTTATGTGTTCAATGGGCTTTGGGTTTTGTATGTAGTGCCCAAAAACGTTCTTAAAAATGTGCGTTTCTGTGCGTGAACATTAGAGTTTTGAACGCAGAAGGGCGCAAGCACATTTCCATAAACTTTTCATTAACAGAGCCTGAACGTGTGTTGCTGAGGGCGGTGTGAATATAGCTTATAATATCAAACAATAAACTGACAGTTGTACAACTACACCTCTTGCAGAATAGTCTATTCAGTTTACTAAATTCAATAAATACAATACCTACATGTCTCTGAATGAATTTAAAAGCTAGCATAAATTTAGGAGCTGTTTCTGTGACATTTCAAGGCTTCTAAATTGTCTAATTTACTGTCTTCCCTTCTGGAAGACCATTTTACTTTACATTGACCTCCAGTTTATCTTTTGTACATTTAAACCTCATGAGCTCTGTCCTTAGTTGGCTTTGTGTCCATATACCCAATAATCCTTGTTTAATCCATATTCCCATGACTGACGGCCCACTTTTTTAATAAGCACAACCAGGTCACTGGTTATTCGTGGTCTATTGTTAGGGAAACATCACAAAGGTTCTCATGGCAGATGTTGATGCCAAAGCCGTCCTGAAGACTCTCCTTGGCTTCTTCATTTTTCCTCATGCTTAGAGGGCTCATACTGGTGGTTTCTTATGATGTTTGAATATTAGTACACAAACTATTCTGTACCTCTTTAGAACTGTATTCAGTTCAGATTGACCTGGCCGAATTTGTCTTTAATTGTTTAAAAACCTGTGGGTGTTTGGAATGCAGACATGCTAGAAATGATATGGGTTACATCAGCTCCCATCTCCTCGCCAACTGATAGTGAATGTGACAAGTTTAAACAAAGAAGAACTGCTGGTGAATATGATGACTTTTTACATGAAGGGATATCAAAGAATTATGCTGTAAAATCCTTTATTTGTTCTGTTAGTGGATCATTAAAATAACATTATAATAGTCCATTTTTCTACTGATTTGAATCATACCATCATCATTATCAAAGCTCTGTCTGATTTTTTTTTTTTTTTTTTTATGTTTTGTTTTGGTGTCGCACTTTGAGACGACCTTGTTTGTGAACTGGCTCTTCAAAAATGAACTGATTTATAGAAAAGCTGAGAACTTTTTGTATTTGATTACATTTTATCCTAACCCTTGTCTGTTTCTTGTTTTCCATGCATTTCCTTTGGACCCTGAAGCTGAAGAGTATGCTGTTGAAGGTAAGGCTAATGCTTTGCTTGCAGGCTGTGCAGTATCCTGCACTGCTGCTCCAGTGGCTGGTGCTACCAGTGGCTTTGTCAACACTTTGCCTTCCTACTGGGGAGGGGCATTGTCAGTTTGGACTGCGGTTTCAAGTGACTCTTCCTGGGGGCTTAATTTAAATTTTCAAATAACATCAATAGTAATATTGTATAATCAAAAATATTGTTATAATTTTTTTGTTTCCATTTTTTTTTTCTTCCTTAAGTTCTATAGTTACTTGACAAATGCAATGATTAATACATGTATGCATTAAGGAGAATGTCCTTCTTGGAAACAGACCTAAATAGCTTGGTGTGCAAGAGCTGATGTTCAACCAGCAGTGGTTTATGTGTTTCAAAGCATGTAATGTAGTTCTTTTTTATCTTTATTTATCTATTTTTGCTTAAGGTCCTACCTAAAACAGAAGTGAACAAATGCTGCAAGTCGGGGCCCCTCAGGGACACCGCAGGCCCTAAAGTGAGGCACTGAGCCAGAGCTAAATAGATGAGATTTTATGGATAGATCTCTCTTTGCAAGTCTGTTTGTTGGGACTTGAATGTCTCCTCTGTGCAGAGGCGGTGGGGATGGGGAGCTTACCTCCATGACTGAATTTGCTTGTCAGTTGCATCAGATACAGAATCAGGCTTCTTTGAGTTAACTGCTGTTTGTTTGTATGTATGTGCTTGTGTGTGGACGTGTGTGCGTTTGTTCGTATGTTTGCATGCTTTGGAGCTGCATTTCCTCTTGACTCGATTTGATGTGATGGATTGCCTTTCACAGTGTTATCCAGACAGGGAAATCAGGGGGAAGGTTTTTTGTCACGGTAGTTTCTCAATCTTTACTTCAATCCAGCAAGATTTTCCTGGTGAAATATTAATAAACGGTGCATTTCATAATCTGCTCAAAGTTATCAAGAAACACATTACATTTCAGCATTAATATAGTGAATGCAAATTTTAAGCATCTGACAGCGAGACACTTTTTTCTGTAGAAGAAAGCAGTCTGTGCCTGATTGAATGTCAGTATCGCTGATGTCATGGACGGGTAACAGTTAGCTGAGCGTTGGAGACTATAGATGGTAGCAGCTGTTCATGACCTGAGAGGAAGATAGTAGCTTCTGATTGAATATCTTAAAGTAGTTCATGTTTGTCTACATATAAGACAAGATCTTCAAATGTGTCAGTTTGTGTTTCTACAACTGGTTGCCCTTCCACACAAGTCTGCAAACCCTAAAAGCTAGTCTACACTGCTCCATCTGCTCCATCTGCGGTGCAATCTTTATGCAGGAGTTCTATTTCCAGTCCGTCACCACTTCAATTTTGCAGTAAAAAGCCAGAGCAATGAGAAATACGTCTGGGTTTCAAAATTAAAGACTTTGATTGCACTTTCAAAGTAAAACTTTATACAATTTCCATTTTATTGAAGGTAACATGCTCACATGATAATGCATGTTAACACAGCGGATAACACAATTTTCACTAAAGATGAAAGTGTAATATTGGAAGTACAAAAACAAAATTTATGACACAAAACAAGCATTTTACAAGGACTCAGTGAGGAAGGAGAGGGCATGGGGCTTTGGATATTCTACACGGGGGTGACAGGACAAACCCCTCCTCTGATAGCTGGGGGGGGGCAACAGAGACAATATAAACTATCTGATGGTCATGAGAAGGACTCCACATGCAATGCAAGGGAGAAACACCACGGATGGAGTAGTCCGAGTCTGGTATAAGAGGTAGGGATCACAGGCTAACATCTGACGCTGTATACCATAAAACATGTGGCAGCAATCTAAAAAAAACAATACAAAAATAGGTCATTTTTTGTCTAAATAAATTATTTAAAGGTCGAAAAAACATTAAGTTACTAATAAACACAGTGCTCACCATTGGTTTTTTTTTTTTTTTGTGTTCCGTTTTGTTGTTCATATTTTCAAAAATCCAAATGGTTTTCCTTACACTGTATATGTTAGTGATTTTTTTGTTAATAAGCAGGATGATTGGTACCGCTAAAGGCCTTTTCTCATCTGCC
This sequence comes from Adrianichthys oophorus, assembly GCA_036245035.1. Taxonomy (NCBI): domain Eukaryota; kingdom Metazoa; phylum Chordata; class Actinopteri; order Beloniformes; family Adrianichthyidae; genus Adrianichthys; species Adrianichthys oophorus. Next base: position 456,033 of record BSAI01000105.1, read on the forward strand.
ACTGGTCTATAGTCAGTCAATGACTAGTTCCGAACGACCACACACTGGTCTTTGAGACCTGCCATGCTGCTTGTGTTCTTTGTTATCTCTGCCATATTTCCTGCCAATTCACTGGATTGGGCGATTCCAAGTTCTGATTGACTGAACACACCTGAGTCAGGTAATCAGCAGCCAGTAGAGCAGAGATTACTGAAAAAAAAACAGAGGACAAGGCCTGCACCGCCCTGCTATAGGGACCGATGAGGCGGATATTGTCTGAACACACAGGTGGTCGGTGAGCTTTCAGCAATGGCTGATGATGTTCACTTCTATACTAAAGGTCCTTGGATTTGCTTCTGATGCTAAGTTATTTTTAACTCCAAGCCACACACACTGGATTGTCTGTTCACTGATTGGAAAGACCAGATCACCAAAGGAGAACTTGATTTATTATTAAAAAGTACGACTTAAAGTATGAAGCGACATTTTTTATTGTTTTTGTTTTGTATCTAAGGATGTTTGTTAAATGCTGGTTTGTGATGATGTAACTGTTAATGGTAGATGAAGTATATTTGATAGTCTAACAGACCGTGAACATGAACATGGCTCAAATTTGCATCTGGCTTTAGTGTAGATGATAGATTTGGTGACTAGTTGTTTTGTTGAAGTGAGTGATGTTCTGAGTAGGCCATGCTGATCCACATCAATCTGATCAAGGCTAATGATCTTTTCTCTCTGAGCCACGGAGACCTCCTACTTAATCTTCCCCTCTGGGAAAGGAATAGCTATTTTTTTGCCTGCATAGAAAATTGAGATGGATATTGCAGAGATGGAGGATTATAGTTTTAAGTAGAGCCTGTAGTTATAAGAGATTACTTTGGATCATCCAAACCAGATTATGGATTTTGTTCTTATTTGGTCAAAAGGAATAGAACGGAACAAAGACCAAAAGTGTAAAGATGTTAAAGTGTGTGTGTAGGTAAAGCTAAATGTTTTCCATATAATATTAACCTATTTTTCATTATTTCTTTGTAAACAAAGATTCAAAAGAGGCGCATAAAGGGTTTTAAGTGTTAGCATCGATAAATCTGAGCACTTGACCTGCTTGTGAAATTACTTCCCTCAGCTTCACATTGTTCTATTTTGCAAACCAACTCTCCTGTGACAAGATAACCACAAAAGTAATTATGAAATCTTCTTTGTGCTTGGATGATGGTAAATTCTGACATAAATTACCAGTTATTCTGGAACATCAATCCTTTGTGGGCTTAGATGGTGATTACGAAAGATTTTACTGTTTAGTGCTCAAAAAAAATATTTGTTTGCTCAGTGAGAGAACAATCCAAGTGAAAGTCTTCAGTTTCTAAATGGCTGGTAAAGTGAGCTAATTCATCCTTTGGGATTAAAATAATAGATGTTGCAATCTGGTAGCTAGTCCAGATTGTACCCCGCCTTCACCCAACTGTGGCTGGGATAGGCTCCAGTATCCCAGTGACCCCAAAACGGACAAAGCAGTAAAAAAAAAAAAAAAAAAAAAGGGAGTAGATGGATGAAACTTGAGGAAACCTAGATTTTTGTTTTTTTACTGTTTCCCCTAATATTCAAAGCATAACTAGATTTTTTTATTTTTTTCAATCTAACTGTTAATAGTGTGTGAAATTAGTTTTACTGCTTTTGATGAAGTGTAACTCTTGACTCTTTCAACCCTTTTCTTTAGTTTCATTCTATTTCAAAAAGATAGTGTAAAGTATAATATATATATATATATATATATATATTGTTTGAGAAGCCAATCAGATTTGTAATTACTTAATAATGTTAAGCTTTTAAATCTAAAAATGCAGGATTTTATTTTGTGTTTAGACACAAAACTGAACTTATCTTTGGTATCACACAGTTTACTCATTGATGACTAAACTGCACACGTTCTTTTCACTGGCAGTGCACCAACATATTTTAAACCATAGCAGAGCCAGTTAGGTTGATATTTCAGGTAAATCGTGCATTTTATGGTACAAGCACCGAATTTAGCATGGATGTACCCTAGGATCCCCTCGTTCAGAGAAATCCAAAATAGCGGCTATTTGAAAAGATGGCAGTTATACACTCAATTGTTACAAAAATATTCAAAATCCTTTTATATATATATATTTACTTGTTGCTAACATTCTTTTCTGAAAGAGGGCATCCTAAGGTACATCCATTCCAAATTTGGTGCTTGTACCACAAAATGCACGATTATCTTAAAAGCCGTCTCCCCTAGCAGGGGTGTCAGACTCCAGGCCTTGAGGGCCGACCTTCTGCTGTTTTTTCTGAAACCCCACTGTACCCGCAGCTGATTACATTAACTAGGTGTGTTTTGCCATTAAGAAGCTACAATGGCAGGTTAGTTAGAAAACACTGGAACACACACATTTGACAACTGTTTCATAAAATGATCAACTCACTGAAAGTCTGATTAACTGCCTTTGGATACTAGTTACAGTAAAATTAAACTGGTTGGGAATGTGCTTCATAGCTTTCTGATAAGAGGAAACATAAAGATGCAAACACAAAACACACATGCTCAAAATGACCCTGTTGGACGAGCAGACGTTCACAAATGAGTCCACAGCCGTTGGAAAGCAGGGTGCCAGGACGCTTCCTTTACCTGCCTCACCTCTGCCAGATGTTGAAGTGAGATTACACCTTCTCTCGTCTCAGGGCAGACAAAGTTCAGCCAGCCCTGTATTAACAAGGTGTTTGACCACATTCAGAGCTGCAGGCTCTTCGTCTGTTTTTCCGCTGTGGATTACAGATTATTAGGAAATGCAATGAGCACCCTCTTAGAAAAGAAAAAAATATATACTACCGGTGTTTAAATGTCAACATTTGACCTTCATGCATGCTCTTAGGCAAAATTATTGGATTGAAAGAAAGTGATTGCACAGCATATTCATTTCTTTATCTCTTTTTTCTTTGTGCATGTTTATGTTTGAAGTACTATATTTCCGCGTGAGATGTTTCTTTGCTTCATTCTTGTTTTCCTCTTTAGTCTTTTGTTCATAGTTAAAACCCTACTCACATTATAGAAATGTCTTTAAAAGGATAAATGCCATCTTGAATGTCTGGAATAAAGAATGACAAAAAAGGAACAAAGATCAGTTTAATGACTTTCACATCTTTTTTTGTGCAACCCTTTAAAGCATCTTTAATTATGAACTAGTGCTTTGTAAATGAACCAAAGCATAATAATAAAAAAAACATATTCAGCAGTTTTTCTAACTATTTTTGGTTTGTATTCAGACTGCCGTCTACTGGACAATTCTGTTTCAAACTAAAGATTTGAAACAAAACCTTTATATATGTCCTCAATCATGACAAAAGTGCTATAAAAACATTTTAAGAACAGAAAAGACACAATTTGGAAACATATTGGAGTGGGTCTTTAACAACTGTGGTTTAACCCTACTAGACTTTAGAGTATCTGAGCCACGTCCAGAACCCCGTGAACTTTTTTATACAAACCAACAGGATATTAAATTGACAAACAAACAGCAGAGAAAGGGCATGGCGATAGATGGAGCAACCCCAAAGGGTACCAACATCAAACAAGAGGAAACCTCAGAAGCTCAAGAAATACTATAGGCTGATGAAGGAGCTGAAAAAGATCTGGAGGGTGAAGGAAAAAGTAGCATTCAAAGCTGGAATCCACAAACTGGACTTTCAGGGACGACTAATCTGTGCTCAAATGGGAGAGTTCTAGTAACAGCTAAAACAAGGCACCTAGAAGATATGTCCTCAAATAAGAATATAGTGTTCTTCAACAAAGTTATTTCCTATTGTCACAAATGGAAACTAAGTTACTGGGACTAAATAAAAATTTAGATAAACCAAAAAACGTCATTACTAGCAATGATTTATTTGCTGATATTTGTATTGTATTGTGGGGGAATCCCACTGTTGGTTTGCCTGAATATCTGGCTGTAAACATAACAGGAGTGTTGTTTTCTGTGGTAAGATGCTCAGTTTTTCTTATGAAGCTGCTCACGGGTGCCTGCCTGTCTGAAGAAAGTTTCATTTCATTGTTAAATTTGTGCAGCCCCCATTTACAATTACTGAAGGAAATATTTACATGCTTTATTATTTTGCTGAAGGGTATTGTTGGAGAATTACCACAATCTTGTATGAGCCCAGGAGAGCAAGTATTGTATAAAATAAATAAATAAATAAATTAGGGTTGATTTAAAAAAAGCAACTGTTACAGAAAGTGAGGTAAAGATGGGCCCAGAGAGACCGCTCTTCTAAAATCAGGTCAGAGTGTGCAGATAGAGGAGCATTGCCTTTTTTTTCCACCTGACACCACTGCCAGGATGTTTTTATGAACCACATCTAGTTTATTTCTTTCTCTTTGTGCTAAACTTCTTACATTAAAAGCATGAACACATTTAAATATACAGCTTTTGAAACATCACAAATCTGTGTTGGAACAAAAGGGAGTGATTGCATTTGTCAAAGACTCATGCCATTCATAACCTCCAACATAAACATTAAAAGAAAGACAAACTTTTACACCCATATGTGAGTTTTAGAAATAATAATTATCATGAATGTTTTCCAGCAGAATGGCTGAAGGCTCTGCTCAGGTGGACAAAAAGTGTATTGAGGTGGATGTCAGAGAAGAGTCTGAGCATGTGAGGAAGAGGATGCATACATGAGATCAAAGAGCTAATGAGAAAAGAAGTTGTGAACAGCTCAAACCGTCACAAGGTCAAAAGGTCACAGTGCTGCTGGAACCAACCCAGCTATTGTTGGACAAAGGCAGGGTACGCCAGAACAGATACTAAAGAGTTTTAAAATCCATGCTAATAGAAAAAGGGGACCAATCCGAGGCGTTCAGACTGAGGTGATGGGATGAGAAACCAGAGCTTTGGTGATGGTGAGTGGGAGCTGATGGAGTAGTTGTTGAGAAAATCTCAAAAGGATTAAGTTATAGAAGTCAGTACAGGAGGTTACAAGGCAACAAAAAATGATAGGGTGAAAGAGGGGCGGGGGGGATTTATATTACATAAATGGAAGGAAGCTGACCTGGGGAAGCTAAAGACATGAGACTGAAATGTTACTATGGAGAGTAACACTCAGGCTTTTGACCTGAGGACATGGGAAGGCAGAGGAGGAGTCAGTGATGATGTGGAAAATACATTTACTTTCCTCTACTTCACACTACTAGAACAAGTAAAAGGCACAAGACATTTGTTGTTTCCTTTATTTAATGTTAAAATGTTTTGGCAATGTTGCTCCCACATTTTTTACTTTCAGTTTTGTATTCAGTTGTGAAGCCTGTCCTCCCACACTACTTCCTTCTCCAAACACTCTCTTTGCTGTGATGAGCTTATCCTGCAAAAGTCTGTTTCATTCACCTTTTGATCCGGCCTCAGCCTGGAGAAAAAAGAAGGAACCAAAGCATATCTAGTTAAGCAGAGACGATTAAACTGATAAGATGAACTGGCCTGTCAGTAAAAGAAAAACAATAAGAACTATTTTTTCATTTCACAGGAAGGGGAAGTTCTTTCATGAATGAGGTTTCAAAGGAACATTTCATCAAAGTGCAGAACTTTAAGACGGGTGTCCTTAAACAAATGGATGGATGCAGAGGGTTAGTCTGGTAATATACTGGAAGAGTGTCTTTAAAACTAATCTGGACTATCAGTAATAAAGACATATACTAATAAGGAGATGATCAACAAAAGGCTCTCAGTCCAAACTGTTCTCACAAATTTTTATGGCCTGCAGCAGTCACTGACTTCAAGGATTATTTTTTTTTGCTTACAGAAAAAAATTATGCGCCTTTTGAGTAAAAAAATTGACCCCCACCACCCCCAAGTCAATTACATCACGGCGAGTGAAACTGTTAAAAAAAAAAGTTATGGACCAAAAATTGCTTACAGAGCCAAAAAAACATTTTAAGATACACAAACGCAAGCAAAACACATGTGCTGGGGATATCCAAGGGAACTTTTGAAATTATAATTAGATGGCCAAACAACGTACGGCTTGGCGGCCATTTTGTGTCAAAATCTGCAATTTGAGGATTTTTACGTTTTTGAAAATAAACCTTTTTGTATGTCAGATTTTCACAAAATTTTACACACATGCCTTAAGCTTAAGAATACAATGACCCCTGGAGTTTTGTTGACCTTTGACCTCGAGAAGAGGCAGCCATCTTGAATTAAACATAAATAAATAAACACTGTTAGCACCAGCTGCAAACAAAAACTCATCCTCTGGATTTTAATCAATCATTCCCTAACTTCTCTGGCATCACGGGCATTGTGAAAAAAGGCATGCATTATGACTGCTTCGCAAGTGGGGTCGGGTCAAGGGTGGGTGGCGAGAGCGACGGTGGCACATTGAGGCAGTCAGCGAAGGTGGGTAGTGCCTGTGAGCCATCTAACACCACTAGCAGCTTTAATTTGTATGCAGAAATACTGACAGTTGTCAGAAAAATGGCTGTCTTCAGTCTTTAGAAAACTCAAAGACAAATCTTGTGTTGTTTTTCCTCACCCTTTCCCTCTTCTTTTTCTTCTGCAATCTTTCTGGGCTTTCGTCGTTTTTTCAAATCCAATTTCTAGTCCAACAAAGTTTTAGATGATTAAAAGTCCCTACACTTTGTCCAATAGAGGATTAGTTTTTCCTGCAATACTACATTTTTCAGGCCTGTCTTGAATATAGATTACATAAAGACACAAAGGCTTTTGCTTTGAATGATTTTACCATCTTCAACTTTGTATATTTACCTTGTTGAACACCTTCCTGCTGTTGTTTTCAGGGTGTCTTTTTCTTCTTTTCAGTGACAGAAACGTGAGCAGATTTAGAAACCAAACACAAGGACATTTTAACCCAAGCTGTACACTTGGTACATCTGACCTGTTCTTCACATCTCTTTTTGTGTTCGAACCATTGACTGTATATGAAATCGGCACTTCAAACAGGAAGTAGGAAGCCAAAATCTCATTGACTTCAATAGAGAATTAAACAGCTATTGGTCAGAATAACTAATACTTCTCTAATACTTTTTAAAATGTATTCATAATTCTTTTTTTTTTTTCATGGTACTTTTTTCTTTAGTGGAAGTTATTCAAGTTACAGGCAAAATCTGAAAAAAACTGCTGTTCACAAACGCTCTCCATCTAATCTGACTCAGCTTGAATTGTTTTGCAAAGAAGAATGGACAAAGATTTCAGTCTCTAGATGTACAAAGCTGGTAGAGACAAACCCCAAAAGACTTGCAGCTGGAATTGCAGCAAAAAGGGGTTCCACAAAGTATTGACTCAAGGGGCTCAATACTTTTGCACACTGCACTTTTCAGTTTTTTGTTTGTAAAAAAAAATAATTCTTGTATCATTTTCTTTTCACTTCACAAGTGTGTGTCACTTTGTGCTGGTCTTTCACATCAAATTACAATAAAATATATTTATGTTTGTGGTCATAATATGAGAAAATGTGGAGAAGTTCAAGGGGTGTGCATACTTTTGCAAGCCACTGTATAAAGTGACCAATCAGACACCTCAATAAAAGTAGGTGGAGCCTCAAGTTCAAAACTTGTGAAGATGTTGTGTAGCCTGCTTTCAAGTGGTAGAGGTGTGGACGTCCAGCAAGCTCCTGACTGGTGAGAGTGGGTGCCATTGAAAAATGACTCCGATCGACTCAGACCAATCACTGCTTACTGATGTTGCAGTGAGCAGTATGTACTGTGAAAAAATGGCAAACGTATTGATTTCATGTGTTTAGGTGCCGGAAGGGAATCATTTGTAATGGATGACATCACACTCAATCAGTACAGTTGGCATATACAGTCTATGGTTAAAACATTTACCAGGATAACTCACAGCACGACATGTTCTTTCCAGGGCCTTTCTACTGTATGTTATATGGAAATACTGTGTTTCAAAAAAGGGAGAGTTTGACCATTTAAATATTCACTAAGTGTTTAATTTTGTTTAAAAAAAACAGCAACTCACAAAATTTAAATTTTAGGGTCTTTTTAAGATGTTTTTATTTTATACGTTTTTTAATGTATAGATATGGTAAAAAAGAAAAAAAATAATATTTGTCCACCAAAAACATTTAGTTTCTTGGACTTATTGTTTTGTCTGTTGGGGGATTTAACATAAAAAAAAAAGGATTTTATCTTTGCAATGAAAAAAGGAATTTTGAAAAGATAAAAAAGAAAAAAAAAACAACTACCACACCATGTAAAATATCATGTTATGTTCTGACAGGCTCAGTCTATGATAGAGTTCATTTATTGATTGTAGAAACCATGTGACCAAATGAACACAGCTGCTGCCGTCATGTGGATCAGCTGAGATCTGCATCAGTGCAGTTTAATTGTGGAACTCAATAACATGTCTGGACCATCTACTTCAAGGTTCATTTCCCATCATTAATGCCATTGTAATGTTATCTGGAATTGATTGTCTGGGGTAACTCACATTGTTTTCCGTCTTTGTCTGAAGTCACAGATTTGATAAACACAAAGCAGAAATCTCAGACAGAATTAAACAAATGGTAAATAAACTGTCCTTTTTTGTGACATCAGTGAGACAGTGTCCCCCTTTTTGTTTTTCCTTCTTCTCTACACTGTCAGTATGGCTTAACCTTGTTGTTAAGTTGTTATCAGAAACACAATATTTTTTTTCAACAGCTGCCACAAAGCCTCACTCCCTACAGCTCTTATTTATTAGTCTGTCACCAGACAGGAGGAGCTTTAAAGCCAGAAACTGTGCTGTGGCCTAGGCTGCTTTTTTCCTGAGTTGCCATTTGTTGGGTGGGAATAAATAAGATAAGAAGTTAAATAAATAAATAAATAAATAAATGGTTATGGAAAGATTAGGGTCAAAGAGCAAAGGAGATGAGTGTGAAAGAGGAAAGTAGAGATGCAGATGCAGTTATAGTTGGAAAGAGGACTGAACCCCACGAGTGAAGATGTCAAGAAACAATTCAGAAGAGACTTCACGTAAATATTGAACTCGTCTTCATTGTTAATGAAGGAGAAAGCTTTTATTTTGTCAAATAAGCCATGCACACACATGCATCTACAGTTTAACATGTGGCTGCCCACAAATAATGAAGCTAATAAAATATACATGAATTTGGTCATATACAGGCTGCAGTCTACTGGTGAGGCAAAAGCTCCTCCATCGAGGTAATGATAGGATGTAGCAGTTGGTAGTTTTTAATGGGATATGTTTGGTTATTGCCATGTCCTCTGCTCAGGAAAAGAGCTATATGTCACCAAAGCAGCTGGGAGCTGATTGGAGACACAAAATGATGAAAAAAACAAAGACTTTAGTTTTTTTTGGACCTTTAGAGGGCCTTTTCTGTGAACAAATAAGATGAAATTCCCTTTGTGGTTTCAAGTTGATGAGTAGATTAAACACTGTTCAACCTTTACAATAAATATAAGTGCACAATATGTGGATGCTTGTTATTTGTGAGTCACCATCTCTTCTCCACACTTTTCTAGCACTTTAACTTGCAGCTCTAAAATGTAAAATTAGTTTGGAAAATGTGTAAGACACTGGCAGCAGCCCCCAGTTTAAGAAAAATATTGTAAAGGAAAAAAAAAAAAAACATATTGAGCACATCCAAACCTTTACTGACATCAAAGTGAGGTCCTGTGACACAGAAGATAGTGGAACAGCTCAGCAAATATTTTAAGGTTTTCCTAAAAAGCAGTCAAGTCGCGGCCAGATGACATGCAACCAAAACCGATGCTGATGCACAGTTGATTAATCATTATGTCTAAGATCAAATCTGGAGAGTTTGTGTCTGAAAAATACACATTTTTTTTAATTAAGTATAGGATTGAGGTTGGGTTAAAAACGATTATTCAAGCTTCAATTGACTTAAACATTATTTACAACATTGACTTAAACATGGACCTAATTCCTGATAAGTTGACTCAGAAAATGTAATATTGAGGTATCAAAGGCATGAGTCAGTCTGGGTTTAAAGTAACTTTTGTATTTTACTATGTACAAAATATTTATTTCTATTGAAATTTAACGTATATATTTCTAAGTCGATAAATAAAAGTCCCACCTTTGTCACTTTAGCTCACTTATTAAAAAAAAGAGAAAATTATTACCAAAAAATTGTATATGTTTATAAAAATTAATAAAATATATATGCATTCAGACTTTGTTTAATTGTAAATCTGGTCATCTGCTACTTAAAACTGAAGCAACTATGTTTCAGGTTCAGGTTTAGTTATGAAAAATCCTTGTCATATCAATAATAAGATAAACTGAAGAAAGGTGGAATTTTTGTTTTCACTACCGGGAAAAACTAAGAGCAACAAAAAAAAATTATATTTATATATTTTTAAAACAAAACCTATATACCAGAGGCCTGGGAGCTTGATGTCTGAGGTCTTTCCAGGGATCTGCTGTAGCCACTCCTCCAGTTTGGGGGTTAGAGCCCCGAGTACTCCAATTACCACGGACACCACTGTCACCTTCACCTTCCAAGCTTTTTCCAGTTCCTCTCTGAGTCCCTGGTATTTCTCCAGTTTCTCATGTTCCTTCATCTTGATGTTACCATCTCTTGGTATTACATCCACAACATTCTTTATCCACCACTACAGTGTCTGGTTGGTTCGTCATTAGGGCCCGGTCACACCGCCCGAACTTTGCTGGAGCGTTCCTGGAGCGGTGAAAAAAATCCCTCACCGCTTGTGACCGTTCATCATCGTTAAAGCAACGCCGCATACGCTCGGCCACCGCTGATGATCCTCGAGGGTCCCTCCCACCGCTCCGAAAATTTTGAGCAGCACAAAATATTGCAAGCGGTGAGGAGAGGTCCATTCTCCGCTCCGGCAAAGTTCACCCCTGCTCCACCGACGCCCAGTCAAAGATTGGCTCCACTAAGTTCGTGGATGCTTGGGTCCGCTAGACCAACACAATTTGGCTACATCAAGAAATCTTGATCGCTGGACCACCGCTGCTTCACCAGCGTTGCACTGGCAGAAATTAAACGTTGCACAAACGTCGGTGGAGCAGTCATAAGCGTCTTACGAGCGGACACGGCGTTGCTGGGACAGTGTCATGCGTTGAAGCAGCAATCTATGGCAGCGATGAACTTTGATTTGGCGTTGTCATAGCGGAGCGGAGTGGGACCGGTAATTGGCCAAAAATACGGGGAGAAATGGACATCGAATTAGCTCAAAAACTATATCACCATGGATCCTGAGAGACGCCCGTATGTGCAGAATGCCTTATACCTACACTGAAGCAACCAACGCTACATCACGCTCGCTATAGCTTGCTGCCACTAAACCAATGGTAAAGCTACGCCGACTTCAGCGGTGCTTTGCTACACCAACGCCCATGTGTTAGACTTTTTTTTTCCATTTTGTGCACGGTGACTAGCGTTTTCAAAATTCAGCGCCGCTCCAGGAACGCTCCAGCAAGGTTCAGGCGTTACCATCCTGTGCGTCTGTATCTGGAAGTCCCACAGGATCTTTGCTCTCATTCTGTTCCACTCTTCTCTACCAGTTATGGTTCGGTGGTACATCCCATGCAGGGGCTTGTCCTCCCAAGAGGTTCTGTCCTCCAGCACCACATCCTCTGCTGTCCATTGCCTGAGACATTCACTGAGCACACTGTCAGTTGGGGGCTTGTTCTTGATGTGTTCATGCATCTCGGATGTTTCATCCTGGATAGTGACTTCCACTTTCACTAGTCCTTGGCCTCCTTCCTTGCGGCTAGCACACAGTCTCAGAGCAGAGCAGAAGTGGCAGTCATTTGAGAAAAATAATTCCTTGAGTTAGGAATCCTACATCTCAGTTTTTCTTCTTTGTAAGAGGAATCATGAGAACCAAAAATCAACATAGAAAATGTGTTCTTGCACACTTTGACTTCTGATCATTTAATTTTTAGGTTACATTGGCCTTTAAAACAGTTGTTTTAAAGATAGAAAACTTCCAGACCGAAAGGAAAAGAGAAAATAGAACTGCCATGGATCACTTCCTGGCAATTTCATCAGCAGTTTCTTAATGTTTACAGAGGAAAGGCACTTTCTTACAACTGGACAGACAGCATCCATATTGTTTGGTGATGGATGAAGGGTTTTAGTTTGTGTCTACATGTGACAGCACGAAAGTGTGCATGTGTGAGGGAGTGAAAGATGGAGAACTCAGCCAGATTAAGATGTCACACAGGCATACTGATTGCTTCAAAACCAGGTTTCAGATAATGGAGTGCTTGGGGTCTTCCTGCTACTTTAAAGTGGATTTGTGTGGATATTTATGTTTCTGTGGAAAAAAAGACTTATTTTGTATATGACTGTTTCTCTGTAAGGAAGTCAGTTAGCGCTGGGCGATATGGCCAAAAAGTAAAATCTCTGATTTTTTTTGCACTAAATTCAATTTTAGTCGATGTTTTTCTCCCTCTTTGTAATTTCTTTAAAAAAAAATAGATTTAATAAAGAGTATTTTATTTTGACATCTCTTTTGGAAATATGCACAAACACAAAATTCAATGAAATACAAGCTATAAACGTGTGTAGTGCAATGCAGCAGATGTTTTGTGAGTTGCAGCTAGCTTAAGCATATCATAAAAAGAAACACTTTTCGCACTTGACAGGGTGCCTGTTCCAGGTGTTGAAACTAATTTGTTGTACTCCCACTTTTGGCAGCTACAACCTTCAAACAGATTTTGCTGATTTGCAGGTTTGTGCTTCACGTGTTGCGTGCACTTGTAAATATTGTGCAACAAGCTTTTTTTTTTTTTTGCTTAGCCTCGCGGAAGAAGCTCCTCTGCTTGCTGCCGTTTTCATGTCTGCTCATTGCAAGAGACAGACGGGCTCTGAACAATTACTTTACTCTGAACAGCGGAAGTCCAAGAAAGCAGAGAACTTGGAAAATAAAATCTCGATTTACAAAAAAAAAAATCGTCTAAAACAAAAACTTCAAATTAATAGATTATATTGATATATTGCCCAGCCGTAAAGTCAGTAGTGTTAGTGTGGGCTTTAAGACCCCTTCCAATGAAAAATTGTGTTTTCAACATGTTCTTGTAGCATTTTTCTGAGGACCTAAGTAAAGAAAATTAAGATTAAAAATGTATTTCTGAGTATTTCTTTATTAATATTGTTGTGAATCAGGAGGAGATGAAAATTTTTTTGAAAAAGATTGTAGCAATAATTTAGGTGATACAACTGACAGGCCACAAGCTCCCTGCTCCTCTCCATTCTGATACATCCACTTGCAGACAAAAAGATCCATGAACGTCTTTGTTTTCCTCGTCTGAGCTGGAATCTGGATCAAAACTCTACGGCTGGATAGCTCTGACATTGCTCGCCATTTTTGTTGCACCGCTAATGTTAGCATGGGGCTGTGAAAGGCTGTGAGCTATAGCAGAGAAGCATGGCATGAAAGGCCCTAAAAAAGGCAGAATGATTAAAAAAAAGTTACAGAGAACAATTGTACAATACATTAACAGATGATTGGAGTGAGACCTTAAATGTAACAATAATCTTTATCGTGTCAAAATTGCAGTTTTTATTCAATAAACAATTTTTTACATAAACACATTTCTTGTCTTACTAAATGTGTGTTCAGTAACCCAGACACTGATGAATTGGTGGTATTGTTTTGGTGATTTTCTTCTGTCTTGTCAGTACTCGGGCAAATGGATTGGTGTTTTGCCAGCTGCTAGAGTTGTGTCCGTCCACACACCCTTGTTTTAGAAGTGATTTTTTATCTGTTTAGATAAAGCCACAACTTGAAATAAAGTGTTGGAGACCAAATTCTCCAGAAAATATGAGAAAAACTCACGAGAAAGAGTCAAAGCACATTTATTGGGACTGCAGGCAACACTATGAAGCGCCTCGGGATGTTGCACAAGCATGTGGACAGAATTTGCTTCAGTGGATAACTCATGTTATGTCTCTGGATGTTATATGCCTTTAATTCTTGTTCTGTCAAGTGTCTCATTATAAAAATAGCAGGCATAAGGTGTGGCAGGTTCAGCAATTCAATAGCTTAAAGTGAGAGGGCCAGTTCAACGTATGGGGTCAGAACTTCAGTCATGATCTGGAGGATCCAGAGCAGCTCCCATCTGAACGCTGACAAGCAGCGTTCTTCTTCTCTCTCAGCTTAGCCACTGAAGAAACGCTCTACCTTTCTTGTTCACTATTTCTCCTCTCCCTCTGCCTGGGCTCCTATAAACTATTCATAAACTTGGGCAGAGGGTTGTCTGACCTTTTTGCTGAAATGTAAGGGCAAATTAGTTGTCAGAGAAGTAGACGTGGCAGCCATGCTAAGCTCCAGTCCCACTCATTTCTACCAACCTTTCTTCTTTCTCTTTTTGTTGATTTCTTCATGGCAGTCGCAGGCTTTTCAGTGCTCTTGCTGTGCCCATGCATCACAGCTCCTTGAATTTATATTACAGACTTTAACCCTGAATAAAGAGTAGCTTGTAATAATACTCAAACTAACAGCAGCACCCATCAAAACGGGAGTAAATGCTAAGCTTTCAGTGTGACTTGTTGAGTTTACATGGATGCATTAAGCTCTGGTCACTGACAGGTTTAGTGTTTTATGAACACAATTTTTGTGTCTTTGCTTAGGCTTTTCATTCCCATAACATTTAGATGCAATTCATTATTTCTCATAGTCACTTTAATGTGGCAAAATTCATATTCTCCCCAACAAAGCAGAAAGTCCCATCATCTTGTGATGTATTTTCAAAGCGTTCCCAGTGGTCTTTTGCTCATGATTATTCCGTTTTTAGACAAGCTCCAAATACCTGCATTGTTTTATAGAACAAAGGTTCTGTGGAGCGGCAGTTCATTCGAAATTCACCTTTGAGTTGTGGGTGGGACTGTTGGTGCAGTGTGAGACCCCCTACTTCCCATCATCCACCTCTTGACACTCTCTCCTACTAGTTTACAGCCCCTCACAATCCCAACCCAACATTACCGGTTATTAAAAAAAAAAAAAAAAAGGACAGCAATATTGGAGCTATCCAGCCATTCATTTTTGATCCAGATTCCAACTCAGATGAGGAACACAAAGACGTACATGGATCTGTTTGTTTGGAAGTGGATGCCTCAGAACGGGGCAGAGCAGGGAGCTTGTGGCTTGCCCAGCGTATTTTCTACGAAACAAATACAATCTTTTTTTAGCTGCATTTTTGTGTCTGCTTCTGATTCACAACAATTTGCATAAAGTAATTCTCAGAAGCTCAGTTTTTAATCTTAACCCTCTGGTGCATAATGGTCACTACAGTGGACAGCTACTAAAAAGTGCCTCTTTTCGCATCGGTGCTGCTACCACAGCAGCCATCCAAGGTTTTATTCGGCATCCCTTCAGCAACTGGGTCGCTGGTCCTTGGCTGCATATTCATCGTACATCCGTCCAAATAGTGACCCCAACCGCCAAAGAAATGACTGTCTCATCAGTTACATTTTAATTAAATATCTCTTTATCAAATTCGAGTTCTCTCCTTATTGAAGTGAAACTTTGGCGTAATTTCAATAAGGAAGATTTACCTTGTCACATGCAGCTGGGTGTTAATCGTCATTCCTTACGTCACCAATTAGCCAATAGCTCTGAGCCAAAAGCTGAAGTGAGTAGTTTCTTCACAGCCAATCACATTCAAATCCCAGCTTTTAAATTCACTGACATTTTATTTGTCCAATGCATTGTTTTCTGTGGTGGAACTGCATACCAGTCACCAGAGTGCTCTCTCTCCCATAGTCTAGGGATGGGCAACTCCAGGCCTCGAGAGCCGCATTCCTGCATGTTTTCCAACATACCATGCTCTGACATGCACTAATTGGCTGGACACACCTGAACCAGGTAATCAGTCATGAGTAGGGCTTGGATATCTGGAAATCATGCAGACAATGCGGCCCTCGAAGCCTGGAGTTGCCCATCCCTGCCATAGTCCATCCAGTTAAATTCAGTGGTCAGTCTGTGTAACTGCAAGTAAATTTACTTAGAATCCAAGATGGCTAACAAACAGCCACCCTCCAAGACCACTGCTTGCATTTCCTGTCAATCCTTCATTGTTGGAAGGGCCTGACAAGTAAGAAAAATATGATGATATGCTGTAACATCTAGGGAAAGATAATATTTGTTTGGAATATGAAATGTTTATTTACAAGGTGTAGAAAATTAAGATGAACCACCAACCAAATACATCTGCATGTTGTGCAGTGTGCCAGTGTGCCCTGGATGCTTGGCAAACTTTCATACGTTCATATGTGATAAACATGGAAGTGTAAGGAGATAAAGAGACTAAAATATCAGTTTGTGTTTTCTTCCAACATGCTAAAATAAGGTCTTGGTAAAACTGTCTTTCATCCTTGTAGAACTAACAATAATGTTCCCTCTGTTGGGGATGCTTTAACTCATTTAGATGCAAGTTTCATGGTTAAGTGTCATTGGTTTTCTTATTTAAGCCTAAAACTGTTTGATTATACAGTGTTAAAATTTACCTGAAATAGTTGAAATGTTTTTCAAAGCATAAAAAGCAGCACAGGTTTGTATATTTGCAAAAGAATACATCCAGGTTCATTCCTTTTTGCAGTAAGTTCATAATGCTTACTGTTGGGTGCTCACACAGTGGACATGTTTGTAAGTTTTTCAGAAAACAAATATTTTGGAAAAAAAGTTAAACACTTATTTTCATGTCCTGAGAAGGATAAAAACATGTGAGAAAAAAATATCTTGACCAAGGCTTTCATAATTAATGCATCCGACGGTTACTCTTAGTTATATATTTCCTTCATCATCAGAAAAATGTCATAAGAACATGCTAAAAAAAAAAAGAAAAAACAATTTTGATTGGAGTGGGTCTTATGGGCATTAATTCTTTGCTTTTTAATAGTAGCTTTTCTCTGCTAACCACCTTTCATTTCTTGCACTTTCACTTGCTGATTTGTCCTCTGGCTGAACCTAACCCTACCTTGTGAGTTGGGGTTAAAACTGATCCTCGCTCTCAGTAAGCCCTTGTCTTTAGTTTCCGACCTTAGCCTGACACTGATCTTGCCTTTTGAAGACAAGTGAGATTAAATGGGAATCAAGGGGTTAGTCTGTGTGGAGGTACTTTTTTTTTTTCTTTCAGTGTCTGCAGTTTGAGTTCATACTCTTTTGAGTTGATGTGTTTTAGTGAATGTGTGGATAACTTTGTGTATGTTTGAAATCAGTTCCAGCTCATCCTTCAGCTTTCTTTGACTGAGAGTTAAACATATTGGACTAAAAAGGCGGAAAGATCCGAATGCTTCTTTTGTTTACCTCTAAGGCAGAAATGAAAAGAAAAAAAAAAAATCATTTCTGCAAGTGTTGGCATCTATTATAATATGAAATATTAAAAAAGGAAAGAAGAAAACCTTTAGAAATTAAAAACACCAAATTCACTTGTACTCCACTGTGATGCAGTTTCATGAACTGTTTGTGTTAGAAGTGGGGAGATGAATTGGCTTCGATCTTTACTTTACACATTAGGGCTAGGGGTAGTTATTAGCTGCAAGCAACAGTCACTGCATTTATAATGTCAATAATGTTTGTAAAAATAAAGATACAGAATGGTATCTGCAACTTGTCTTTAAACTGCCTCCCTGTTGTGATGGTTAAGTCATTATCTTTGTAGTTTGTTTTCTTAAACCCCCTTTCTTTGTGAAAGTCATATTTCTTAAAATGAGGAGGGAAACCTGTAAGTTCACTTCCAACATCACCTGCAGTGCATCAAACGGCTGTTTGTACCTAAATAAACCTGGGGTCATTTACAGATGAAGTGTGAATGGACTTCTAGATTGGAATTCTGTCATAGAAGCAGTTGTCATGTCTGAGTTTGGGTTCTCCAAAGGCCTTTCTCCAGGTGCTGGTGTTTGGACTGATGTCCAGTTGTGGTGGCAAGTTGGCAACAAGCTGGGCTCAGTGGTTTTTATGGAGGTTCAGTTGTGGTTTTGGTTGGGGCTTGTTTTGGCGAGCTGCCATTTTCTTTCTAATCTTATTCTCCTCTTTATTTTGGTGGCCAGGAAGTCAGTAAAAAAGTGTGTGACTTTTATTTTGTAGGGTTTGAGGAAAGTCTGTGTTTTTTTCTTTTTTATATGAAGGGTGTTTTGTTCTCGACTCTCTCTGAAGTTATGGTGCTCCCAGTGGTTTTCTATTTTTGCTTTGTTTTTTTTTTTTACTAAATTTATTATTTATCTCCTGTTCTTTACTTTTTTTTTTAACTTGTTTTGTCGCCTTGATGACAGTCAAATGGGGGCGTAACACCCTGAAAGGAAATGTTTGTATTTCCTTTAGCAGTCCATCTCGCGGATCTTTTGCCACTTCCTGGCAAACCAGCCGGGATTTACTTTCTGTCAGAGCCGTTACAGTCAGCATATCACATCTCGCCTGCCCCTTGCTGTTTACCAAAGGCCATGATTATGTGCTATGATGGAGACTATCAAAACCATTTCATCCATATTTGATGAGTGAATGTCTCCCTCCTACTGCACACAACAGGAGCACGCTGTAATCAGCATCCACACACTGAATAATTATTTACACTGATAAGGGCCGTGTTTATACAAGCACATAATAAGCTTGATTTTTATTCCTGAGCTGTATTTTGTCTTTGTAAGTAAGGAGAACTCTGATTAGGTGGCAGCCTGACTGATTTAATGTTGGCATTTTTATGTGCTTTGTTCATTCAACCTCTTGATCTGAAAATCTGCTTCTTGGAAAATAGTTTCTCATCACGTAACAACAAAGGACTTTACCTTCTTGATATTATCTAAGTGTGACCATTTTGTCAGCTTTCATTGCAACTGAACTCGGGAAAGGACAAAAACAATGGCTACAAACGGATGTGATCCGTGAGAAAAGACTTTAGGTTTTGTTTTTGTCATCAGACGTCATATTATAGGACTGAACGCACATGCGTCAGCTAAGGGGGCCTCTGCCTTAATAAGAAAAATGACTCTTGTGGGTTAAATCTCAACTGATAACATGATGAAAGTCCATACAACTCCAGATTTTCTTGAAAGTTGTTTACAATATTTATATTTTAAACAGTTTAATTCCACGTGATATTGAGCTTAAAGTAATTACAAGTCTGTTGTTTTTACTTATATATATATATATATATATATATATATTAATTATATATTAATAATTTCCTGTTTTTTTTTATTTCTTTTCTTTCGTGGTTAACATTTTTCTGAGTTTGCTCCCAAAAATCAAAACTGTTTTATTTATTAATTTTAAATAGATTTTTTTTTTTTTTTTTTTTTAATTGTCATTCATTTTCTACACCCGTTTTGTCCCTTTCGGGGTCACAGGGCTACCGGAGCCTAACCCAGCTACTCATGGGCAAAGGCAGGGGACACCCCTGTCGCAGGGTCCACAATCACACACCCATGCACACTCACATCCACACCTAGGGACAATTTAGAGTAACCAATTAACCTATGAAGCATGTTTTTGGATGGTGGGAGGAAGCCAGAGTACCCGGAGAAAACCCACGCATGCACGGGGAGAACATGCAAACTCCACACAGAAAGGTCCCCCATTGGTGACACTGTTTCAAGTCTCCCAGCTGGACTTGAACCGGCAGCCTTCTTGCTGTGAGGCAAGAGCGCTAACCACTGCGCTACCAGGATTTTTTTGTAATTATAAATCCAAAAATCCCATTCAGACACATTCAAAAGTAACAGAAGAGCCTTTTTGATAGAACTGTAAGGTTAGTTTTGTCTAAATAGGCTTTATCATCAATCTAAGTTTATATAAATATTGAATAACTAACAGAAACATTTCTCCACACATTCAGCTTCTTATCAACTGCCTCACAAAGAAGATTATAAATATATATATATATAACTAAAGGACAATTTTCTTTTAAATTAAGGACAAGTCAGACAATGATGGTAAAGTTCTTCTTTTAAATAATGAAAGTGATGAAATAATGGCCACAGGTCCTGTTTTTCTTTTGGGACTTAAGCTCCAAATCCATACTGATCTTTGTTCCTTGTAACATCGATCTGACTTAAATAAAACAGGTAGGACTCTTTGTACACCACTTGAATGAAGCTTTTGTTCCTTTACATGTAACTTTTTTTTTTTTTTTTTTTTTGTTAGTCCAATGCATTAACGTCTGCGTTTTTAGTTGAACGTGTTCTTACCAAAATTACTCTTACATGCATAAAATGGAAAAAGAGGTAACATTTGTACATTTTTTTTTTATATTTAACAGATGAAATTCATACTACTAGTCATCCGAGCAATCCCAGCAATCTTTAGTGGTCCAGCTAGTTAAATATTCAGACATTTATCAGCCAGAAATGCTACATCATATCTTGTCCTTTTTCCATGCAATTGTTTGGACACCTACCGTCTCCATGTTTGTCCAGATACAGTTTTCCAAACATCCTTCTGTACCACCTGGATGACACTGGTATTTGTCAGTATTTTCCAAACTGACCTGTCCTCCCCACAGTTATCAACACCAATGTTCCAGTGACCTGTCTGACACATGACTGTACTAATTCATTTGTTTTCTTGTCCTTTTTATTTGTACAATTACTGTAGAAAGCGTAGCTTACATTCACAACAAAGCGGTTAGACTCTGCTTCTCAAACAGCTCAGTTCTGCAGGAAGGGAATTTTTTTAACAAGGTTATATTTGTTTTTGCGTTGTCTTGACAGAGGCATGCAACAATTTCAGAAATAAAACCTTTTTGTGTCTAACAAATCCCCCCATTTGTTTCTTTGTACCTTGTGAGCTGTAATGGGAAAGCTAGTGGGTAACTAGGCAACAGGTTATAGTCATTTCTATTCCACTTTAACACACAGCATCTATAAATCTTCTCAAACTCTCTTTACAGGAGCAGGATTGACATTTTGCTTTAAAAAGTTAAAAAATCTGCTGTTGTTTGGTGCCTTCACAATTACATCATCCCTCGTGTTATATAGAGCCTTATTCTAGATATTTGTTACCTATGTTTTTTCACATAGTGTTTTTACTACTCTACTACAGCACAGCACAACCCTTGAATTTAAAATCAATAAAAAAAGAAAAAATATACGCTGAAAAATCGAGGACTGGAAAAATATCAGTGCTTTGAAAGGATGTAGGCTCTAGACGTCTGTGTTGGAATGCAAACTGGTTTTCTTTTACATCTAACAGTAAAAACTAAAAAGTCTTAATTCTGACTTTGTGTACTCGGGCTCTGATTCATTACTATTGGTGTTTCTCGACTTAGAAAAACTCCCAGTGAAGCTGAGCTTTGGAAAGGCTTGTTGACAAATTGTAGATGCATGTTACTTTTTTTTTTTTTTTATTTTAGTAAATCTGTATTTAGTGACCATAACAGGTTAAGGAGAAATGTATTTTCCTGGATCAGGGTTGTCATGCACATTCACCTTTCAGCCACACTACTCTGCGTGCAGGACGCTGACCTCAGAGAGGACAACCATGACGTCTGAGGATGAGGAGTAACCTGCCACAACGTGAGAATTCTCAACTCGGCTTGACTGCTTATTCAGCTTGAAATTTGCATTGTAGCCACATTGGAGTTCCCAATAAAAAAGAGGCATTGCCAAAAACGTTGTGCTGAGGCGCATTCAGAGTGCATATTTTTGTTCTGCACTTGCACTATTGCCTCTGTCTTTCCAGATCGCAGCTGTTCCATTGTCTGCAGCTGGTTACATCAGACAACTAATGAATATTTCATGACACTTTGTTACCCCAGAGCAAATAATAGTTGCTATAAAAAGCTTAACTATGTCTTCCCTCATCTTGGAGTTCTGCACAAGCCCCAGCCCAGATCTTCTTTGGCATTTCTCATACATCTGGCTGACGGAGGCAGCAAGAGCATAGCAGGAAAAACACCTTGGGGGAAACCTTTTGCATTATAAAACATTCAAACTAAAAATGCACCGAGATGAGAGGCTTCAATTCTCTTAAACAGTGAATAAAAGTTCAATATTAAATTTCTCAATTTTAATTTAGGGGAAGTTAAACATTTTCCAGCTTCCAAAATATTCTTCACATTGCCTGCCCGAAATAAAGAGGAATCATCTTGATCGTTCTTAAAGTAACTTGGCCTGTGCATGTTGTAGGTCACACAAAAGTTTTCCTTTTTGTTGTTTTGTTTCGTTTTGTAGCATTTTTTTCATGATGGAGGACATACAAAATTTACGAAAATGATGAAAAAATGCTTAGAAAAAGGTAGTATTTGTTATGCAGAAACTTTGCTGGGCGCCACAAGCTCCCTGGTCAGCTCCATTCTGATACATTCACTTGCAGACAAATAGCTCCATGTATGTCTTTGTTTTCCTTGTCTGAGGTGGTATTTGGATCAGAACTGTACAGCTGGATGTCACTAATATTGCTTGCCATTTGTGGGGCTCAGAAATGTTAGGTTGGGGGAGTGAGGAGCTGTACGCTATCATGAGAAAGTGTAAACTCAAATGTAATGGGAAGTGGGGGTGGGATTGCTCTGCAGTCCCACTCACAACTCAGAAGTGAATTTCTAATGAACTTCTGCTGCTCTGCAGAAACTAAACAACAGTTGTTTTTTTTTGTTTTTTTTTTTATTTGGGCTAAAACGACACAATCATATTTAAAAGACCACTGGGAACAGTTTTACAAAAGATCAGTGATCGGAGTGGAACTTTAAAAGACTTAATGGCGTCCTTGCTTTTATCTTTAGTCTATTTCAGTCGATGTGACAGGCTTTCACTTGGAGAGTACTATTTAGCAGTTTTCCTTTTTCCTTTTATTGTTGGGAACTTAACCACCAAGTCAAAAGTGGGTTTTCATGTTCCTTCTTGCTGCTCTGATTTGTGTGGTGTAAGAGAACAATAGAGAAGAATGCAGATGTTATTATGGACTGTGAAGACATTAGGGCATTGTTTATTGACGGGGCTCTTACTTATGATTTTGTTTGCTATATCTATATTGTTGCTATATTTTTGTCAGGTGTTTGTTTTTCATCAGTAAAACATCAGTGCTTCAGAGACGCAGTGGATAGTTTGTGGTTGAGCAAAGGCAGAAGTTGCACCAGGGAGGCAGAGTGGTCAAAAGAATCACAGAGAAAGTGAGGAACCTTCTGATTCATTCTAGTTATTAGAACTCTGTGAGTCTAATCACAGCTGTCAGTCAATCTCTCTGCAGGCTTTGAGGTCCTCCTCTCTGCCTGAATGCAAAGTGACATGTGGGTGTTTGTGTGAGTTTCTATGGTAACCACAAGTGTAATCAGGCTGGTCACAATCTCCTTTTCTTTTGTAAACACCAACAGGTTTGGTATTGGTCTCTCCCTCTCTGTGTGTCTTTACTTCACACCATCCAGCACCGACAGGCGTCCAGCGGCGTGACAGAGGCAGACAGAGCACACTTGTTCATTGAGCCTGATTTTTTTAGTTTTACTGTAGGTGTGGCGTTGCAATGATGAAGAGGCCGTTTCCTAATCTCATGTGGTGTTTCCCCATTTGTCACTGAAGTTTCATCAATTGTCGTAAAACTTCCTATTTTATGTTGAATAAGTGTTTTACATTTTTTTACAAAATCAGAGTGAAGCATACATTTGTGTTGAGAAAGCAATGAAATAATTACTGTGTCTACTTAAGCAGGAGTGGAATTAGTTAATTTACACTGGTTCTCTACAATGGAAGTAGAAACTTGTATAGTTTGATTTCTATAAATTGTTTTTTTTTAATGCTATATTATGATTATAGCATTAGATTATAGCTCAGTATAAAAAAAAAACATATAAAAAAAAACACTGCTGGCCATAATTTGATGCTGAAGGGGGCCAAGCTCCTACTTTTTTTTTTTTTTTTCTGAATAAAATGCAAAGCTCTAAGTACCAATTGTTGCACTTCCTCCTTAAACCACTAGAGGCAGTCACATTGGAGCTAACACCAGCTAATATTTTTACTCTGAGGGAAAATAAGATTAAAATGTCCTTTTGTTCATAATTTCCATATAGTATTGTTAAATAAATGTGCACCTTGGAAACAAGGATCCTTCTCAAAGCTGGGCTAAGCTTTGCTTGGAGCTAAGTAAAGATGCTAGGAAGGTGCTAGGAGATGCTTGGAAGAATGAATGCTTTTGTCCTATGAAGACAGTGAAAGGAAATAAAGAGATTTGTTTTGAATTATCCATACCACTTGACTCATAGTTGTGACTGAAAATGTCCAACTTGCCCATTTTTGTCTACAGAGAAGCGAAAGGAAAATGTACATAGCGGTTTTTTTCTCACATTTTAGTGACACAATTCTGAAAAATAGTTACAAGTGTAGATGGAATGGACTGTTAAATGAACTGTTTCACATTTAAAAGTTTGAGGAAGCCTTTTAAATTATGATGGAACACACTTTTGAATTGTGCTAACTTCACATTGGAGTGTCTAAATCATGGGTGTCCAAATCCAGGCCTTAAGGGACAGCTTGCTGGTTTTCCAGATACAATGCCCTATTTGCAGCTGATTTTTCTAATAAAAACAGTCTGCACTTATTTTAAACTTAGATACTTGATTTGCATATGCCATGATGAATTCTAAAACAATCTTATGTCCAGTGTCATGATTATTATGTATTTCATCTTTTCATCTGATTTATTGAAGTTAAAGAAATATAAAGCCCAGAATCTGTGTTGGTAATGTATAAAGCTCTGATTAGAAGTTATGAACCGGATACTGATAACATATGTAAAGTAAATGGTTATGCGAATACGGGGTGTGAATATATAATTTCGCTTCCTTCCACTCCCTTTCAAGAAACCTTCAATTATCCAGTGTTTGATATCTCTTTAATTATTTGTTAATTGTACTGTTTATGTTCTATTTCTTGCTTTGATTGCTTGAAATAAACCATTTCAAATCAAAATCAAATCATTCCAACTTTTTCTTGAAAAACTTCTTCCATGATGTTCTGCACTGAAAATAACAATAATTTTAACAATTTGTGCGAAAAAAATATTTAATAGCTAATAATTTATGTATGTATCAAAGTAATTTCCCACTGTGTAGAATATTTGGCAGAACTTTACCTGCAACAAATGCAAAGTTAAATGCTAAAGCAATATCCGCCATTCTTTCATCTTTGTTTGATTTTACCCAGCATGGTGCTGTGTCACAGGATTTTCCCTTTGTTGGCAGTAAACAAAGACTCTGTTATGACCTTAAGCATTGGACATTTAAGGCAAATTTCCTCCGAAGAAAGGGTATTTATGGAGCTAACACTTCCAATAATTGGGTACTTTAGGGCTATTTAAACATTTATTCTAACTGTTGCTCTGTTTCTTCTTCTCACACTGGCTTGTCAATAACTAATGGACACTAATGCAACAAGCAGAAGAAATCTAACACACCATGAGTGCCCAACCAGCAAAATCCACAGAGCAAAGCTTCTTTCATTCACGGTGCTAGTCTGATTAAGGCAGTTATTGGCCCCTGCTGTACCTTAGCTTTTGTCAATACTCTCTTGGACTTGTAGAGTACATCAGTCGATGGGGTTTGGGTCAGAGAAAATACAATGTTGTCTTGTTAAAAACATGTTTAATTGGATTACTTGGTGATTATTTTTTCTGTTTACAATGAGACCACTCTTAGATTTTCAATAAAAGCATAATCTCCAGTCAGAAAAAAATAATCCATGTATTCTCTGTTTTGCCTGTAGGGTATTTATGCTTGCGTGACTTGCAAATCAGCAAAAGTTAAAGACACCTACTGCGTCTTTTCCATCTATGATTGAATCCCAATTTCAAAACTGAAACATGCAGTGCAGTCCTTTTGATTGCAAGGCAAACACAGAAGCTCATACGTATTCATGCTGTTTTTCAGAAGCTTTCCAAAGTCAATCTAACTACGTTTATTTTCCACTGGTTTTTTTTTCAGCTAATGACGTGAAATGCAGAAATAGGCTAGACATTTTCATTGATCCCACACATCTCAACCTTGACATTTTACCCAGTTTCCACTTTATACCAGATTAAACTTGTTACAGTATTAAGTAAAAGATGAATAAATCAGAGCATTGAGTGGTTTTTGCCAAAGGGATACAAGTGAGCACTTCCTGTCAAAGCTTGCTATAGTGCTAACACAAACAGAAAGGTGGTAAACATCAATTACACAACAGATCCTGATGTTATAAACTGGAAATCTTTTTTTGCCTATAAACCTTAATTTACATGACAAAATCTGTAAGATTTTAATTTGTATGTTGTTGTAGGGAATCAGAGGAAACTTTTGATAATAATAAACACTTAAATATCCTTTTTTTAGAGAACACTTTACGTCTATGTTGTATAAAATACATAAAATAGAGATTATGACATGTTTCTAAATCACACTTGTTAAACACCTAATCACGTCTGGATCAATAGCTTATAGGCTTTTGGTCAAACAAAGCCAAATTAATTTCATGAAACAGCTGCAGCTGTAATCATTTAAAAGGGAAAGACTGGCATATAGAAATTAAACTTAATTCAAGTTAAGGCAACTGCATTTATGACAGCAGTGAAAGAAACTGCTGAATTCAACATGGACTTCAAAATCTTGAGAAAAACAAAATTGAGATTCTAAATCTTGAGCTATATCCACATTAGATACAGGTGTGAACATGTCTACCACATAAATAACAATAAAGGAGACTCATGATTGTTGATGCAATAATATTTAGTGTGAATGACCCTGCAGAAAGGTTTGTTTTAATTTAAGAAAACGTTTCTTTCTTTCTTTTTATCTTTCATATGTAAATGTACAGTATATGTACTGTATTAAACCTGTATACTGTAATGTTGCAGAAGTGCAATGCATGCACCTGCAAGTGAATGGTGGCCTTAATACAAGTATATGCTTGTGTTTTTCCTCCTCCAAGTGTTACAAGAGGCAGCTTGTCTTGACAGGAATAATGGTTGGCATTCATTACATATGACGCCACGTCCACACATTACTGTTTGTTGTCACCACCTCAGTTGGCAGCTGCCAGAAGATGCTAATCGCAGAAATGCTATTTGGCTTGAACCTAGCACAACGCTATTAAACATGAGAATGCGTAATTTGCTCCCTCTTAATCAGTTCGCCATCGGGAAATACAAAGATTAGGCTTGGATTAACTCCCTCTTCCTCCAATCACAAACGTTTATCAGATTGAATTTCTCATTTGACTCTGGCTCAGCTCTCAACTTGATAGGAATGCTTGATTGAGCACGGTTGTGTCTCATAACGTTATAGAAAGATACAGTACAATTGTTGTAAACAGGAAGCACAAAAAGGCTGTTTAGCTCTGCAAACATCTGATGTTAAACAATTCTGTAGCGTCGTTTCTGAATACTGAGCTGTTTCAGCTGTGTCACTGACTCACAGATATCGGATCTGCTATCCATGATTAAAGGTACACCATGTTTTTTGTCTTTTCTGTCCTCTATAATCTAAACTACTACTAGTACTAGCTGAATGTTAAGAGAGTAATCAGTTCATTAGATAAACTGCATTTGGCTAGCTCAAGCAAACTGTAGCCGTGTGCTTAGCTGATAAAAGGGACAGCTGATTTCACTGTTACATTAAGATTTGATGTAGTCATGTCTTGTAATCCATATACCTGGAATGCGGCCTTCTTCATGTATGGAGTTCCCACTGTTTCATCATTATCTTGTTAGATATTTTTTTGCAGTTTTTAAATCACTATCTTTGCTATCTACTATTAGCTTCAACCGTTTCCATGCATTCCTTTTATATAACCTCTGAGTGTCTGCATCATTGTTTTTAGCCTTAGGAAAGTGACACAGTCCAAACTTTTCTGTTGTGGCAAACAAAATTTAATATTCTGCTCATATTCCTCGTGGATAATATTTCTTCTTCCCATTTTTGCAGAGTTAAGGAAAAGTTTGTAGTGAACAAGAACACTATGCAGACACTTCAAGTCTATTTTGATGGTAGTACTATGTATGGGGAATTTTGAAAGTATCAACTTTTGAAAGAATTTAATGCCAGCAAGGTATCAGTGGAAGGAGAGGAAGACTACAGTGAAAACCACTACATCTGTCTCAAATTACCATTTGCAACCCCAGATTTTGCTTGTTATTTTCTATTTTTTTAAAATTATTGTTTGTCTAACATTTAGTGTTCTACATACAAACTCCTGCTTGTAGAAGTTTTTAAAAATCCTCTAACCAAACAACCATTGTGGCACTAATGAACATGCCATGAAAAAAGTGGCGAGGAGGACACAAATTCAAACGATTTGGTGCGAGGCAGAGGAACACACACAGACACACACAAAAAAAAAATAGCTAAACTGAATTAGCTAAACTGAATTAGCTAAACTGACTGACCAAAAACTACAGAACAAGAGTGAAACCTTAAAATGAAAACTCTTGAGATCTTGGAAATCTTTAAGCAAACCAAGATAAATAATATAGCAGCAATCATATCATCTGTTTTACTTTTTTTATGATGTTTATTGGAAGTTATCTTGCCGGCATCCTTCTAAGTTAATGCTCTGAGCTGCTGTCATGTGATTTGATCATCAGATCTAGTGTAAACACGTAATGTAATATACTATGTATAAATAATAAAGTGGCCAATATATATTGATGGATAAATGGTGGTTTAAAAAAATAAAGCTTTCATTCTTTAATCAACAAAGTCCAAAGTTTAGCGCAACAAAATGACATGAAATTTTACTGTAAAATATTGACATAAACAAAGGTAGTGAAATTTGAAGATGGGTTGATGGGAAGCTGTGCTGCTGAGGTAGAGCGGTCGTCCTCTGATCAGAAGATCACAGGCTCATTATCCTCCTCACCCACCCATGTGTCAAAGTGCGCTTGGGCAGGACACTGAACCCCACATTTCTCCTGGTGGGTTTAGGTTGGCGCCAGTTTTCAGCAGCGGAGCCGCCGTCAATGTGTGTGTGTGTATGTGTGAATATGAGTGTGACTATAAAGCACTTTGGGACTTCAAAAAGCTATTAAAAAGTGTTATATAAGTATAATAATACGCCTTTTATTCTTTGATTTCAATTATTGATTGTTAATACTGTTGACTTGCTGATTTTTTTTTTTTTTTTTTTTTTAACTTACTGTCGGGATTGAAAGTTTGGGCACCCCAGGTAAAATGTTATATTATTTTGCATAAAGCACCCAAGGAAAAAGGAAATATCTCCTAAAGGCATCAGTTTTAATATGTAAAAAAAAAATCAATCATTAAACCCTTTCAAAATAAAAAAAATAAAAAATAATGGCGTATGCAAAAGTTTGGGCACTGCAGAATTGATAGTATGCACCGTCCCCTTTGGAAAAGCTGAGACCTGACAGTGTCATGGGTTGTTCACAATCATGGTTTGCAAAGACCAGATGATTTCAATCTCAAAGATTGGAAATAATCTGAGTCATCTGACGTTGCCCAAACAATCAGCAGCATGGGTTCATGGTTCAGAACAATGAAACTGAAAATAGTTAATGCTCACAAAGCAGGAGAAGGATATAAGAAGATAGCAAATCCTTTTCAGATTCCAATATCCTTTGTGTCTCAGGACCTGCAGCATGCATTGGGGCGGTTTCCAGCCGACTGTGAAGTGGCTGGGATGAGGGTCAGCGCCTCTAAGTCCGAGTCCATGGTTTTTGACCTCAGAAAGGTAGTTTGCTCTCTCTGGGTGGGTGGAGTGCTCCTGCCTCAGGAGGAGGACTTTAAGTATCTTGGGGTCTTGTTCACGAGCGAGGGAAGAGTGTGTTTTGGACAGATGGATTGGAGCAGCATCTGCCGTTATGTGGTCGCTGTACTGGTCTGCTGTCATGAAGAGAAAGCTGATCCAGAAAGCAAAGCTCTCAATTTACAGGTTGATCTTCACTCCGGTACTCGCCTATGGTCATGAATTCTGGGTCATGACCGAAAGAACGAGGTCCCAGATACAAGCGGCCGAAATGAGCTTCCTCCGTAGGATAGCTGGGCGCTCCCTTAGAGATGGGGTGAGAAGCTCGGTCACCCAGGGAGGAATTGGAGTAGAGCTGCTGCTTGAGAGGAGAGGAGCCAGTTGAGGTGGCTCAGGCATCTGGTTTGGATGCCTCCCGTACGCCTTCCTGGGGAGGTGTTCCAGGCATGTCCACTGGTAGGCCCCGGGGAAGACCCAGGACACGCTGGAGAGACTACGTCTCTCGGCTGGCCTGGGGACGCTTAAATGCACGTTGCAAAGGCTGGTGTGTGAACGTAGCGTTACAGTTCTACATTTCCTGCTTATGAAAGCCCACTGTTGCATTTTCCTGCGTTAAATGCCTCTTTTTCATGTTCATGATCAAGGGCAATGTCTTTTATAAGCTAACCTTTGCTTGTACAGACATCTTGTTCATCTTTTTAGTATAAAAATGTAAGAATTTCAATTTGGTTGTATTTAAGCATTGTCTATAATCAGCACTTAAAAAAAGAAGCTATGTGTAGACATGCATCATGTCCTTAACTTTTTTCAGCAAATAGTTTTAGGTCAAACTAGGGCTGGGCGACATATCAATTTAATCGATGAAGTCAGAGTTTTTGTTTTAGATGATTTTTATTTTCCCAGCTCTCTGCTTTTTTGGGTTTCGTTGTTCGGAGTAAAGTCAGCCCGCCCATTTCTCTCAACGAGCAGACAGGAAAGAAGCAGCAAGCAGAGGAGCTTCTTCCGCAAGGCTGAGAAAGAAAAAAAAAAAAAAAGCCCTTTGCGCAATATTTACAAGTGCATGCGACACTTAAAGCGCCCACCACCCTACTCCTGTAGCTTCTGTACACTTCTCTGTGTAGCGTTTAGCTTAGGCTGATGGGGAAGCTGGACGTGACGGTTTTTTACTGGATCCAAACAGAAGTGGAGGATAAACCGGCTGGACTCACATCAGCAACAGAGAGTTTAATAAAAAGTGTTGATTTGGGGACAGCGGTGTTGTCCGGCACTGTTGCTATCATGTTACGATCAGTGCTATGCTAACGAGCTTTGCCACATGTTGCAAGTTTGTGACCACACACTGGTTTAAAGTCAGAGAATGTTTTTACGGAGTGGACTTTAAGATATTCAGACTGGACCCATTTGGTCCGCTTAAAGTGAACCAGAGTTCGTATCCCCGGTAATCTTATTAAAAAAAAATTCAATCTGAATACGCCGAAGCGAACCCTGGTCCAGAACCGGGAACTGCTCTCAGACCCATCTTTTGAGGCGGTCTTGGTTTGTTTCTAATCGGACTGAGGTTTGGTTCATTCTGAGATTCTCAGTCTGAATACAAAACGCTCTGGGAGCAGAATAACTGGGCCAAAACGGCCACTGTTGCCAAAAGTCACGGGATGTAAACATATTAGGAATAATCCACAGGTGAGTCGTGGACAAATGTAAAGCATTGATTGTCGTGTTATCGAAGATGAAATAACCGTCCAACTGTTTACATGTCAGAATGTTTATTTTTACACTGCTGAAAACACTTAACCATTTTTTGAAATATAATCTATCATTTGTATTTTTTTTTTAAGTAAAATAAAAAAAAAAGATTAAAATCAAAAATTGAATTTGATGTGAAAAAAAATCAGAGATTTTATTTTTTGGCCATATCCCCCAGCTCTAGGTTAAACTTTGTCCCACTGTTGCAACTCTTTCCTTCAAGTGTTCTGTAAGAGTGGTACAGCAAGAAGAGTGAAATGTATCAAAAAAGTAATCTATCCTGTCTCATGTTACACAGGGTTTTAAACCCTCATCACTGGACATTTTCCCTCTATATGTTTGCGTCTTTGTCTCTCACCTTCCCCTTTTGGTGACATTTTTCAGGGCTGTGTGTTGCCATGAATGACAACTAGGGCCTCTTTGGAGTGCATGATGGCAGAGTGGCCTGGCTGAAAGAGATAAGGACAGGGAGGCCACACACATGCACACTTTCCAACATTGCATAACACACACATGCATATTGCCCATGACCTCCATGCTCAGAATCCAAAGGAAGCAACTATCAAAGAAAAAGTCTTTATGATTGGAGTGTATAGACTCAGAATGATTCAGACATTGTGGACACATTTTTGCATACTTGTCATCCCTCCTGAACATCTAGCTTAGAAAGCAGAGCAGAATTCGGCTAATCTGGAGCTGTATGGTTCAGTTGCATACCTTGGCAGTCTATTTTCCTTAAGAAAAGCTCTCAATAGCATCTTTCCCCTGATGTGTTTCCAGCGATGTAGGGGAGTGCAAGAAGGCACAGTGGAACCTAAAAAACACTGTATAGACAAGAAAAGTGCAGTATGAATAGGCAAATGTTTGATACTCTAAAAGCACTGTCAGTTGTCAGCACCAGCAAATCAGCACATAAACGCAAATCTGTTGGCTTTCAAATCCTTTTTGAAATGTGTCCACTAATTTTTTATGATGGGAAAGTGACACCAATGTGGCTTTTTTTTCAATTTAAAAAGACTTTGCAATGCAGAAATGACACCTGGCTGTTTGTGCATATCTGCACATGCTCAAATGCAGCAAATACATTTACACACTCAAACCTGTTGTGCTGTATTTTCCCAGCTTTGTGAACACACTTAAGGTTTTTGAGCATGAGTGATCCACATAAACCACAGATGTTCATTAGCATGTAGAACCATTCTTAGTAACTCGGGGCTCTCACACATTCATATTCCACGGCGCGAGCGCAGTAACACAGCTTGCCTTGCTGCCTTGGGGATGGCAGCGACAAATCGTGACTGTTCTGAAGTGTGGGGTATCCATATTTGCCGGTTTCAGCCCCGAGAGGTGCCGTTGATCATAGAAATGAAGTAGAGATGACACTGATCACTCTTGCCTCTTCCTACAAGCTCCTGCGCTTGTAATAAATAAGGTGTCGCCGGGAGCTACTCATGATGCAAAACGGACAGTATAAGAAAACAGTGAAAGCACAGCAGAATAGATCCAGGAAAGGATAGTTGCTCCAGACATCAAATTCACTTAAACAACCCTAAAAAAGCTAAAAAACACAGATACAAGTGGAAAATTTCAACCTTATTTCGGCATCTCTGTTGCTGAATGGATCAGTGCGTCAGTGACATAACCTGAGTATAGGAGAAGTTGTTTCCAGTTTTATGACATGTTTTCAATCTTTTGTCGTGAAAAAAAAAAATCTAAATTTCATGATTTTATTATTTTTTTCCAGCAGTAACCTAACCCAGCAGCTTTATTTACAGAATCCACTCACAGAGACTCACCAGAGAAACACAGCCCACAAAGAAAAGTGCTTCTCTTCTCGTCGTTAGATAAGCTCCCCTCTTTGGTCTGCACTGGATAATTGCACATAATTGGATTTAGCAGTTCACTGACCTTGTGGTCAGCTTGTTGGACTTGACAGTGCATTGTCTAAGAGAGATTG
The DNA here is from genome assembly GCA_036245035.1 of Adrianichthys oophorus. Classification (NCBI taxonomy): domain Eukaryota; kingdom Metazoa; phylum Chordata; class Actinopteri; order Beloniformes; family Adrianichthyidae; genus Adrianichthys; species Adrianichthys oophorus. The sequence continues at coordinate 489,352 of BSAI01000105.1, forward strand.
TCTGTTGTGGTTTTGACTGTATACACTTGATATGTCAGTGAGGTTTTTGAAGGACAAGATAATTCACGCAATGTCGGCTTGCTCTGACCTGATGTCAGATCCTCAGCATCAGTCTTTAGCTTGCCCTAATGCATTGGTTAGGATGCACTGACTCAAAGGAATGCTGTTGTGCATTCCTGGAGGCTAATTTTATGCTATTACAGAAAGCTCTAATTTGTAAAAGGGAACATGGGTGGGCTCCAGGTGATATGAGTTGTATGTGCCTCAAGTTGCCAAATTAGCATTCACAAGAGCATCTTGGATTAGCGAGGTAATCCTCAAAGGTTTTCCTTTTTTTCCTGATTTCCTCATTATCTTTGGTGCTAACCAACCAACCACAGTTTAGACTGCTGAATGCCCAAATTAAAGACGTGTATTACTGTTTTTTAAAATGGATTTAGTTTAGCTCTGCTTAGTTTTCCGTATTTTGTAAGTTTTCACATTTTACATTGAAACAAATATTTAAGATGTTTTTTTTTTCTTCACAGAAGACAGTTATTAAACCAAGCTATTATCCAGAACAGTTGCATTTGAAAATCCATGGGGAGAGCTCTTCTCCATAAGTGTTTTATCAGCTCTGTTATTCTTGTAAACTCATGACCAAGTGATGCCCCGCTGCCACAACACAGCAAGGAGCTCAGTGAGGAGGCTCTCCCATGTGCATTCATAGCAACTAATCCAGTTTCCTTCAGGCTCCCTGTGGATGAGCATCCCAGATTGGACTAGAATTCAACCCCTGACACACTGAGGAGCAGCTGGTGTGAAGTGGGTGAGAGGCCATCAGAACTGTACAACTACTGACTCAGGCGGTGCTGAAACCCCTGTGATTTGCTGTCTCTCTATGGAGGTGCAAGTCATGGATGCAAGGGACAAGGGTGTCTAGCCTAGCAAATCAGTGAAGAGTGAATACAAACGTGCTCTTTGAGTGCCAAGTTTTGCATAGGGTTTCTTTGCTTCATTTCTGAGTGGAAAATTAAAAAAGATCCAAAAATAGCTGAAAGGACAGATTGAGTGATTTCCGTACGGGGCTGTCATGGGGCTTGACGCCGCACGGTGGATCCAAGGATGAAGTTGTGACAGATGGGATCAGCGAAGCCTAACACAACAGCCTCATCTGATTAAGCAGACACCACACTTTAGCAGTGTGAGACAAAATGACAACGGTCTGACAGGTTTCATAAGTGCTAATGCTAGGACTCAAATGTACCCGTACAAACAGACAAGACATGTTTGGTACTTTTAATTTGTGCCACACAGCATGCTGGAGTTACAGACATGTTTCTAGAGCAGGGATGGGCAACTCCAGGCCTCGAGGGCCGCATTCCTGCATGTTTTCCAACATACCATGCTCTGACATGCTCTAATTGGCTGGACACACCTGAACCAGGTAATCAGTCATGAGTAGGGCTTGAATATCTGGAAATCATGCAGACACTGCGGCCCTCGAGGCCTGGAGTTGCCCATCCCTGTTTAGAATCTAGAACAACAATGTTTTTTTCTTGAATTATCAAAATATATGGAGCTGTGCTGTTAAAACAGAAAGAAAGAGGAAGATGGATAATGGTTTAGCCCAATTTAAATCGTTAAACTTCAAATATGACTTTACTGGAAAGATGTCCATGCTTTCAACATTTTAATTGGTGGACGTAGTTTCTAATTTGCAAATGATTTCTTAGGTTTACTCCAGTCTTGGGGTTTGGTAAAAACTGAACAGTCTGCCTTTTGTAGCTTGGGAGGTTGAGGTCAAAGAACAATGGCCACCACAGTTAACCGCAGTTTTGTGGTCATGTTTTCGTCCCTGTAGTTCATATTCATTCCACTAGGGGCAGTAGATTTTTTTTTTCCCTGCTCATTTCAAAATGGCTGCTTAGTAAAATCTCAAAAGCACTTGGTGAGAACTTAAATTTTCAAAACTTTATGGAGAGAATAACTCATCATTTTTTTTTTTTTTTAATTACTATGTTTTAAAAATAGTGCAACAATTTTTAACAATGTATTCCTTATAATACAACTGGAATGCAGTTTAGCTTAGTCTTAGTGTTGTGATGTTGGGCTATGTAAATAAAATTGAATACAATTACACCATGTTAAAAAATGGATGGATCAAACTTTTGCCAGTTGGCCAGTTTTTTTTACTGAACACTTGTAACATACCAAAAACTTACCAAATCATTCTATGAATCATGACTGATACTCTCTCTCTGTATTTAAATATTCATCATTAAAAAAAAATATTGCACATTTTTTGTTGTGGATTTCATTAAACAAAACATCTCAATTCTTAAAATAGGAATTTTCTGTCAGTTCTTTGATGTCGTGGGGTTTACAGGGTTTAATCAGTCCAGGACATATCGGTCATTTCATTCAAATTGTAGCTTTTTGTTTTTCCTTAATATGGGCATTTACATGTTGCTGTTCTCCACAAGACTTGTTGGTGTCGTTTGACACATCTTAGTCACCACTCACCGCAATAATGAGTAGATGTTGGATTTGTATGGAAAGAAAAACAATGGTAGATTAACCTTTAGGGTTATATATTCTCATATCTAGAAACCTCTAAAATAAAAATGAATATTGTTTTGATTAAAAATGTAAATAAAAAACAAAATTCACTAAACAGAATGATAATCCATACTGCTGTTGTGAGGACCCACAGAGCAAATTTTCATTCTACAATGAAACAGACTTTTGTGTCTAGTGTGACTTGTTTTTTTTTTTGTTTGTTTTTTAACTGGTGTTTCCACTCTTTGACACAACTGTCTTTTTCCTACTATTCTTAATTTTTTTTGCAGCAACTTGAAAGTTATTGCATGATTTTTCTTACATGTCTATGAAAAATCTAATTTTCCGTTGTTCCAAAAAAGCCCATTTCCCTAGAAAGTCAATGGAAAATGGTGTTTGGCAGAACAAATGCACCAAAAAATGATGAAACAAATGCACAGGTTAGGAAAGGTAGCTCTGGATAAATATTATTTACATCAGATTATGTACAATACAATTGGGATTTGTTACTATAGTACTTTTTTTTATTTTAAGCCCAAGGAAAAATAGTAAACATATAGTATGGAATTATACATAGTAAATAACCTGATCCGAATTCCTCCCCTGCCCCTCCATTTGTTGGATCTGTATTGGTGATCCGCGTCGCGCTGTGCTGCGCAGGAGAAACACATTTCTTCACATGGGTGTGCTCCAAAGCCCAAAAGTTTACATTTCAATGTAAGTAATGACTTGTTGTTTTAGCATGACATTTCAAAGTTAGAAAATCCATGTTTTGTATTTTCTGAGCGCTGGCAGCAAAGCGCTAACATAGATATTTTTTTTTATCAACTCTCCATTTGGAGGGCTAAATGTAGGGGTAGGGAGAAACTGTAGGGGTATGTGGGGAATTCTGATTCAACCTAAAGCAAAATATATAAATATATAGCAAACATAAGAAAATGTTAATTAGAGCACAAAGAACAAATAGATTGAGGGCAATATCAATAGACAAGGGTATCATAACACAGAGATAAAGGAAAAGAGAAAAAGATTACACCAGTATGAATATTGCTAAGGTGAGGGAGATACTGGTGCCAGTTTCCATGCCAACATGGATATCTTTGTAGAAACTTGTGCTTCTGCAGAAGACATAAAAGTGATGAATGGCTTTCACTGAGACTTAACATGAGAAGAAAAAAAGTGCTTTATGGAAAAGGAACGTTCCTTTTTTCTTATCCTAACATTATTGGAAAGATTTATTTCATAGATTCCAGAGAAACGAGGTTCATGTAAGTAAAAGAAACACTGGATTTGAAGCTGGACATTTCCAAGCAGGAAGTTTGATGGGAAGAAACATGGATTTTCTTTTGCATCTTCAGATCAATCAGCTCCGGTGGTTGCATTTCTGCTTTTCTGCTTTTTCTCCATTTCCATCAAATGTGAAACCCCATTCTACACAGAGCTGGGCTATTTCACAGCACAGCAACACTAGACGCCTCCTTCACAGTGCTTAACACCGCTGAAATATTTGTTTACAGGGTTCAGTGCTGTTTAATTTTCTCATGACCGCTTTTACTTTTTCTCCACGTCACGCACTCCTTTTTCTTGCTGCAACGTAGCATTCATTTTGTTTGAATTTGCAGGGAACTCCTGTCTGTTTGTGTTTTTGTTAGCCTATTTCAAATTAGTCAAATTAAGTCGAGCTGTGTGGCTTTTATTTACAAACGATGTTTTTAGCTTGTTGTCACTCAGGATGACAATTTTTATATACAAATGTGAGGAAGCAGCTTGTGATGGAGGAACAGTGATGATGTTGGTAAAAGGATGCTGAGGTTGGAGCTGCCAGGAACAAAGCCTAGAGGAAGACTGAAGAGGACAGTCATGGTTGTAGAGAAGGAGGACATGAAGGTGAATGGAGTGAGGGAGGAGGATGCAGAGGAGAAGGTTAAATGGTGGCGGATTATTTGGTGTGGCGACCCCTAAGATGAGCAGCTGAAAGATAAAGTGAGCTGGTAATTATATTCTGCCAGAGCAGCTACAATGAAGATTGCTGGTTAATTGTTGATGTTGTTGGGGTTTTGCCACCACTACAAATTTTCTTCAAACTCCCACAGATGTTCTATAAGTCTATTTTTGCAAAGTATGTCTCAATATTTTCTTCAGTTTTCTGTTTTCTTGTCATTAAAACCTAAGAAGCACAGGGCCGACCTCTCCTAATTGGTAAATAAATCTGACTATCGTCAGCGTAGGAGTGAAAGGCAACTCCATATTTTCTCGGGATTGAGCTCAGAGGATGGAGGCACAAAAAAAAGCAAAAGATGTCCTAAAATGGAGCCCTGTGGAACTCCAAACAACAGTTTAACAGATGTTATAAAATGTAGAAGGAAAAACAAAAAAGGGGGGCATTGGCAGCCAAGGGTCCCTCTGGCCCTTGTGTGAAGAAACAGGTCGAGGGGGTCCACTCATGGGCAACACCAGCCATCCATACCAAACAAATAAATAAGAGGTAAGCGTGGACTGATCGGGTTCCTTTGCCAAATTGATGTTGGAAAAAGTCACAAGGCCCAACACATGAAACGAAGAACCAGAACCAGCCCCACAGGGACACAGACACCCCCGGTCTCAGATGTGATCTGATCCCGGATTCATGGCATTAGGATCCCCCCTCCCTGCATGCATAGAGGATTGCCAGGCTATAAAAGCCAATGACTTACCACCACTGACAAGCACCACTGCTGGACAGTTGGCTTCCTGCTCAAGGAATGGGGTTGGGGACCATTGGTGACCACCCACCAAGCTGGAAGAAACATGATTACAAAAGCTTTCTACCATCAGATTTTTAGGGTGTCTACAAAAAGAAGCCACAGTCTGTTCAACAAGTCATGTTTAACAACCATTCCGTGAAATATATGAATGATTTTAATCAGGATATTTTGTTAGGGTGTAGATCACTTTGGTTTTCCATTTATCTCAGTGTTAAAACTATTCTAGACGTTTTTTTTCCTATACATTCTTGAAAATGTGCGTAAATAAAAATGCTTTAAATAAAAATTATTTTGAAAAAATGCCTTTTCGTTTATCATATCTGTCAGCTGTTATTTACACAAACACGTGCAAGTACCTTTGAAATTCTGGAATTAGAAAATAGATTAAGGTTTTTGCTATACATTTATGTACAATTTATTCCTCATAAGAGGCTTTTGAAGTGTCTCAACTTCTTCATTACTTAGAGCACATACTCTTGTGAAGATAAAACAGTTGGGACTCTCCAATCTGAGTTAAGCAAGCTGCTTATCATTTCTCACTAGGAGGATTCCAGCCTCACAGAAGAAATACATAAATTATGAATACATTTGTTTCACAAATTTCCATTAATTTTCTTTTAATTACCCAGCTCTCTCAAATGAAGAAACTTCCAGGAACACTGCCGATGCTGAGGTGTAATGGTGTTTACCCGACCCAATGAGTTTAACTAAGTTAGCATGTTGTCTCAGTTGGAAGACATTAATTTTCCATTATCTGATGTTGTTGTTGTTACCTGCTGACACCCACCCCCAGACTCCATGCAGGGGCCTGTTTTGCCAAAAACTTATGGGAAACTACATGTTTTTAAAGAAAAAAAAATCCAAAGTATTCACTCCCTTGCACATACTGTCTTGAGTGTTTGAAAAGAAACAAGATGAGCTTCTAAATACAAGCTCATTGGAGACAATTGTCAGGATGAAACATTAAGTATCAGCCAACGCTCAAGGCAAAGTGCTGCTTCCCAGTAATGTCTCTGTGGATCACTTTATCTTTCTTTTGAGCTTTCTTAGCTGAGAGGAGTGATGGATTTGGGATATTTGTTTTTCTTTGTTACCAAGACAGTTTAAAAAACACCACTTTAAATTGAAAAAACCCACAAACGTTTACGGCTACGCTGCTGTGAAACTGAACCATGTCATTGTTCTACTTTTGTAATGGACAATTACTTTTTCTTTATCATTTTCTAAAGCAAAAGTCACCCGATAACAAATCAAAATGGTTTTAAAATATAAACTAGTAAGGTTGGCATTTCTTACTGCGTGTAAGACAACTTTTTATTCACTGAAGTAGCATGGTGACTCCAAAACAAGACGAATACAGTAAGTCATGCCCATGGGATGTATTTATCAATTTGATCAACAATGAACTTCAGCCAAGCGCCATTTTTACATTAGGGCACATTTACACATTTCTCTTTCATTAAATAAAAAAGTGAATAGATTATATAAAAAAATGCTTATATTGAACTGGAACCTGTTGGTTTTATGCTGTCCAATTTTTAATATGGTTTTGATCACCATACTGACATTAAAGTAAGTGTTTCCATATGTTTTTTTCTTAATTTCTTAATTAATAAACATATCAATAAAATGTGTTGATTTGGAGACATTTCTGTTAGCTGCTAATGCTATGGTGCTAACTAGCTGTTCTGTGTGATCAAAGATCAGTTTAAAGTCGGACAGTATCTTCACAGACCGGCCTTTAAGACACGGCAGATTAATACAAGATTAATTCTTAGGATATTCATAATATTTTCGAAATGACAACAGAAATTAATTGTTTTAGCAGCGTCTGTGTAGCATAACAGTCTGTGTTACACTGAAAACTGTGACCCGTCAGATGTTGTGTTCAATCCTCCCGCCTCCTTAAAGTTGCAGCTTTAATGTCAATAATGATATATAACGACAAAAACTCAAAACATTTGACTGTTTTCAGGCGTTTTTGTTATGATTTGTTTTAAAATGTGATCACCTGGAGGTAGAATTAGGAAATCTCTACTAAATCTCTCTCTCTCTCTCTCTCTCTTTCTCTCCTGTTTTCTCAGCATGTTTGAATTTGAGCTTACAGTTAGATGACATGAAAGACGTGTTCATACAATGAAAAAATGACTTGTATGCAATTTCATTTTCCTACAAAAAAAAATTTTTTTTTTTTTTCAAAAAGTAAAATGCCTAAGGTATTTCTGTGTAAAATAGTGTTAGAATTTAGTCTATAAAATCTGGCCAAATTGGCTGATGTCCCAAAACATCAGGGGGTGGGGGGTTACATATGTTAAATCTTACTTTATTTATAAGGTTTCATGAATCATTGCATATTGTAGTTTTTATTAGTTCAACTCAATCAACTCAATGAGCTACATTTAAGAAAAATAAAATTGTTTTTATCTTCAAGGATCCCCCTTGGTCTCCTGTCCTGTCAACTGTGTTACCAGTGGGGTTTTTTTTTCGTGCAAAAATATCTTATATGCTGGATGAAATGCAAAATAAAAATGATTGGGGAGATCTCTAGAGAGTGAATGTGTATCCTTTACATCACACAACATTTGTCCAAAACACAATTGATGATAAAATTAATCAATTATTCATTTTTATTAAAATATTTTACAATTCATTTAAGTTTAATCTTGCCAATGAATTCATTTAGCACATCAAGGTGCATACTATAGAAACATATCAGTTTACTTGTAAGAAAATAAAACTGATATTTTTGCTTGGCATGAAAAGAACCTCTGATTATGGAATGACCCAAAAACAAAAAAAAAGCTAATTGTGGCCACATTGTTATTCAGATTTTTTAAAACTCCTCCAGCTTCTGCATTAATAAGAGTCCAGAAGTGGCAATCTGTGGAATGTATTCCAAAAATAGGGCTCGCAAATAATGACAAATAATCAGGAAATGTTTGTGTTGTTGATCTACAGCGCTGGCAGCTGGATGTGAGGATGGAACAAAAAAAGAGAAAATTTTAAAATATAATAAAATAAATTTTTTAAACTCAAAATCTAATAACAAATATATATCATGTCATTTGAAATCTAGTTCATAATGCAATACAAAAAAGTCACAAAGATCTGATAGTTTGATAAAATAAAAGTAATTCCATGCGTAAAAAGAAAAAAAAAGAAGCAAATATGCACCTTTCAAACATGTATCACATGTATCATGTAATTAGAGCTACAAATAAAGTTAAACAGTACTAATGTGCACCAATCCCATAAATTGCTCAAACCCAGTACAGTAACATTTCAATTTTTTTTTTTTTTTAACAACAGAGGCTTCCCATTATATCTACACATGTTTCACGTTAGCACATCAGTTCAATTTTGTATCTTTAATAATTAGTCATCTGAAGATTCATTTACTCAGGAGTACGGATCTTAATCTCACTATACTTTATGCTTTTTTTTTTCTTTTTTTCCTCAAACACTATGAACTGAGTGACTTTAGTTATAGAGCTAGTGAGCATTTTTTGCACACGGTATTAGAGCCAGACATTTTACTACACTTCTTTAATACAGCATGATCTTTATGTAAATAATTGAAAGCATTGAAAGTAATCGAGGCAATTTTGTGAAGGTTTTCTTGGTCCTTAAATCCTCCTTCTCTCTCTGTCCTGCCACAATAGATATCCATGATAAATTATTCAAATACACGAAACACTTTTAGTGTAACTCTGGCAGTTCAAAGACAATACATTATAGATAAGGTCAGGAGAATGAAAAAATGTTTATGTTCTGTAAGCGGAAATAAAGCAAATACTTTTTGTCCTAATATGATTTTTTTGGCAATAAATATCATGTTTTATCTTAGGCGCCAACCTTATGAAAGCTAACAATTGTGGATTTATCAATCACTTAGATGAATGTTTGACACTGAATGTATAAAGTGCACACTTATGATGCATTTTTAGATCTGTATGATTGTACCATAATTGGTTTGATTTCCTGTATACTCTGCAATCAATACTGTATATTCTGTAGCATCCGTTAAAAACAATTATAATGATGCTTCTGCTAAGTTTTGGATTTGAATGAACCTGTTCTCTTTTACACACTGGTTGCACACTTCGTGTTCACACTTCATCTTGATGCAGTGGACACAAGTTTTCTAAATGAGCACAAAATACTTTTAAGTGCATTAAACACAGAATCGATGTGCTTTTTAACAGAGAAATGTAACCAGACAGAGGAAATAGTGTCACAGCAAAGTCTGTTTGCTTTATGTCCTTAAGGTTCTGCAGTAAAAAGGACAGTTTAGTGTGTGTTTGCTTTCAGTGAACCTTATACTGCAGAATTGTCACTTAGCAGCATTTGCTGTCATAACCTGTCTGATAAGGACCATCTGATGGTGAGGTTTGTGCCATTTGTTTTGTGCTGTTCTGTGCAATCTGTGGTGGGTTTAGAACATTGACATTTTGAAGGAGGCATCTTAGAGTAGTTTGACCAAAAAAACTTTAGGGTTTTTCTAATAGAGTTTTGCTCTCTGCCATATTTTTTGTTTTGTTTTTTCTTTTGATTTTTGGTTGTGGCTTCAATGAACGATGGAGGGATCAGGTTCTTGAATAAAGCATAAGCCTTTAAATGAGTGCCACATGTGATCCCTGCAATGCTGGACAAAATGTATGCTCTCTCTCCAGACAAACAGAATTTAAGTGCTGATTTTTGTGGTTGTTGGTGCTGTATGCATGATGTGGTTAGTTAGCTGTAGCGTTGGGCTTGTGCCTCAAAATGTCATTTATTCCTGTAGGTTGGTAGGTCTCTATTGTCATCCGTCCAGGTACAACAACATGCACTAAAAGGTGCATGGAACTGCATGATCCTGTCAATATGACAAAGAAATTACAACCAACAAATATGCTATTTTAATCATTAAAACAATAATAAATAAAGAGCAATAAACCTAAAAACATCTCAGTGGAAATGCTTCAGCTCCATAGGCTCTGTGACGGCTGGCGACCTGGCGTCCAGGGTGTATACTGCCTTCCCCCAACAGTAACCGGACAGTAGCCTATCCGGCAACCCGCGGCCCCAGCAGATTAAAAAAATGGATGGAAGTTTGGGACAAAATCCTCGCATCGTGTGGCCATATTGAATTTATTTTTCTACCTTTGATCTAGTCACTGGAAGCGTCACGTGCCCAAAGATGAGTCTCTGATTGGTTGACGCCCCTTGTCAACCTTGCCACACCTGCCGCCGAAATTGCGTCTGTTGTGAATGCACCATAACAGTTTGTGTTGATCTTAGTCTGTGTTTTGCATATAATGACGAATTTATTTGTAGAAAATTTCAAATGTAGTTCATCTGTTGCATCTTGTAGAAAAAACATTAATACCATGACCTGGGTCTTATTTTTGTGATGATCAGATTTTTTTTTTCTTTTTAAAATTGGACCAAAATTAGGCTTTTTTTTTTGGGTCATTTTACATTATCTGCTAAGTCATTGTTCACATTCCATTCCAATAGGGCATCGCTCCTTACATATCTTAGACAGTGATAACAGGCTAAAGTGCCATCTCTAGTAAATTATCTCATTGACGGTGCTGCTTTGTCGCTGAAGCACTTGCACTTGCACTGGTGGCTTCTGAGAAAGAAAAAAAAAAATTTAGGGATTCAGTTCTTCATTAAATGTGAACGGCTTGAGACAGATGTCGGTAATGTGTTTCTACAAGGACACAACATGAATCTGATGTAAGCATCTGTCGTTTCAAATAAAGTTAAATAGTATTTCATTCATTCATTTATTTATTTATTTATTTTGTGGGGGGGTCCTAGACTGATTAAACCACATCAATAAACTGAAGTAATGCGCCACAATTTGTACTAAGTAACAGTAATGGCATCATAGCGGGGATATAAGTAACTAGTTATATTACTCCATTACTTAACTTCTAACACCGTTAGTCAGGCAGTTATATATAATTACTTTTACTCCCAACACTGGTAGTACTCCTCCTTGTACTGTCTACTATTCTGCTTCATTGGTGTAGAATTCTGTAGAAATAGATTCTTTATGGCCGCAGAAAAAGCTTTAAGCTGTAGGGGGCAGACTTGTGTTTGGATCTCTAGAGATTCTCACACGTGAGTACATTTTTAATGCAGGTTCTCAAGGTGTTTGCTTAGTGAGTGTGAAATGAAAACACGTGTGTGACGTTCAAACTGCATGCGTGTGACTCAGCATCCAGACTTAAAATAATAAAATGATGTGTGCAACTTGACGTCACGTGTGTCACAGCCCACTGATGCACCGCTTAAGATATATAGTTTTGGCAAAAGTGAGAAGTGGTTGCAGTGAGTCAATAGAGGGCAATGCACAGAGGAGGTGAAAATAAATTGAGTGAAAACAGACTTTCTTTCCACATTGAAGCATGCCTTCTCCCTAATGACAGAATTATGAGTTGTCTCCATCTGCCACTCAATCAACACTAGCCAATCTAATGGTCTCCACATGGCATCAGTTTTGTTAGGCACTTCCATCTGTGCTTGCCACAAAATTACAGATCAATGTTGAGACGTAAAGGAGAGAACTTTTCAAATTCACTCTGTTTTCTAGGACATTGCAGGTGAGGGATTCTTCAGCTGTTGGATTTTGCTTTAGTTCCTTTCTTAAAAAAAGGTCAAAATTAAGAATCATCTGTTCTTTGTGCTTTTTTTTTATGTCTCATTGGTCATGGTTAATATAAATAAAGGATGTTTACCTTTGTTCTCACAAGCTGTCAAATGATAATTAATGTGACAATGAGTTTTTTTTTTCTTTTAGGCTGTTGCTATTATTACATATTTGCATTTTTTGTGTATTTTTGAAAATAATATTTTATTTTTATCCTTGATGCATTGGACTCCTTTGTAGCTTGTAATCTACAGCACATTGTGAAAGTCTGGTTAGCAAAAAAAGGCAATTATGTTGGTAACATTGCAACTTCCAGTGCTTGTCTTCTTTGGCTATTCTATTCCCCTACTTCATTGGCCTAGCCCTCCCTTCTCACTAAACTACCACTCTGTTTTGCTTTTCTAAGCAGGACATAAGGCCTGAATGAGAGAATTGGGAAAGTGGAGTGTATTTGAATGATTTGGTATTCACAGACAGCAGCATTCTGTTTTATTGTAGGAGCTTTTCTCTTATCTCTCAAATGGATTATGAACAGGAGAACAAAAACCGAAGTTGAAGAGAAAGAAAAAGAATGGAGTTGGTGCAAAGGGTATTCAGGAAATTGACTGCTGCCAGATAAAAAAAAAAAAAAACACTTCTTCTGCATTTGCTTTGTCCCTGAATCAGTCGACAGTTGGAACAGCTTGTGGTAAAGAGCCATTTAAATGTCTGCAATCTGTTCATCAAATGAGTTGTCTTTGAGGTGATGTTTGACTGTGTAAAATATGTTTTTGTGTAGATTAAGGTGGAAGGGGAGAAAATAACTTTAGGGCCAATATGTTGTGAACCATGTGTTACTGCCACTCCAGATAAGTTAATAGCAATATCATTTTACATTTCTGAAACTTTTAGCCTTGCAATTTTTAATCACTTAAGTCTGAGGTTGTGTCTGAATTTCCTCACTACTTATTACTTAGTGGTGTATTAGTATTTAGAACAATTTGATAAACTATAAAAAACACACCACAGCTATTTAATGAGACAAAGACTGATAAAAGAAAGGACAATTAAACAGGTTTAAGAAAAAAAAAAAAAACGCAATTGTTTTATTCTTTTGACCAAAATTTTTTAAACCATCCTTGTTTCAAAAAGATCATTGAAAAGCAGAAGGGAATATCTTCATGAACGTGCATGAAAATGATACATCTGCCACAAAAATGAAAGGAATCAATTTCCAGAGTTGTATTCAGATAATCGAGGAGAAAGCAAACACAGATCATTACTTTACCAAATTATAAAAAAAAACTGTTATTAGTGATTATTGAGCTAGAAAACACACACATTTACATAAATTGACAGAATGATTCATTTCAAGCCTGATTTGTCTGCGCTTTTCCAAACAATCAAATTACAGTAAATCATGTTTGTTCAAGGTACAAACGAAACACAATGCCTATTTTAACATTTCTTTTTTCTTGTTGGAAATGCATTTTCTGAAACATTGGGATAATGCAGCAGACCCTTTAAGAAATTTAGCAAACAAGTTTAATTACAATTTAGAATATATTTAACCTTGGTCAGTGCAGCTTAACCACTTTGCTTTATTTGTGTTTCTAATGAGAATCTGCTGCTGTTATTTGTTTAAATCTGAAAAGAAGTTCTAAACCATTTTAGAGCTTTCACACAAAAAAGCTACCTGCAACAACACAACAAATTATGATTTTTATTTTACGTAAGCTCTTGTTTACATGTTACTTTTCTCTTTTAATTGTTACTTTCAAATCAACCTGTTGGATATTTTAAGTGCAAGGACAGTTTTTCTTGAAAGTTCTAAAAATATTTTTGAAGAAAACGGGTATGTAGGCTATAGCTGCAGGTCTTCGAAGTTTTAGGTCAACAGTGATCACAGGTGTGTGTCTGTGAAGGCACTTGATTACGTCTCCTTGGTCTTGCAGTTTTATGTGCTTAAAGACCCACTCCAATGAAAATTGTTTTTTAACATGTTCTTGTTGCAGTTTTTTTGCATAAAATATATAAAGAAAAAATAAAGAAAAATAAGCTCAAAAAATGCATTTCTGAGTATTTTTTTATTTAACTTGTTGTGAATCAACATCAGACAAAAAAAAAAAAAAAACACACACACAAGCCCCTGCCCGGCTCCATTCCAATGCATCCACTTGCAGACAGTGTTGGGTAAGTTACTTCTAAAAAGTGATTATTTTGCTTAGTTACTTGATAAAAATTGTAATTAAATTACTTTACTCATTACCTATTTGAAAAAGTAATTCACTACTCGTTACTTTGCTTTACTTTTTTTGACTCATATACAAATTCTCAAGGGAAGAACAGCTTCGTACAAACAAGATCCTCTTGTCTTTCATTTAACAGGACTCTTTTAAAAATATATATTTTTAATCTCAATAGGACTCAGGCCCCTGCGACAGACTGGCGACCAGTCCAGGGGTGTACCCTGCCTTCGCCCATGAGTAGCCGGGTTAGGCTCCGGCAACCCCGTGACCCCGAAAGGGATAAAGCGGATTGGAAAATGAATGAATGAATGAATAGGACTCAGTGGTTAAATAAAAGTAAATTTAAAAAAAAAAACTATATTTTAAAGTAATAACATTGTGCAAGGTATGAACATGGTTTAAGACATAACCTGAGTATATTTGAACTCAGACAACAGTGTGAAAAATGACACAAACATAAGTTACAACATATCTGGTCTATGCCACTGCTCAAAGTCACATTGGGAAAATACTGTTACATCCTATATTCATATACATACATATACATCCTAAAATACTGTTACATCCTATATTCATCTCTAACAAATGGAAAACTAAGCCAGTCTCTTGAAAATACTATTAAAAACTTAAATACCTCAATATTCATTTTTTTAAACTTGTCCTGTCCAACAGCTGAGCAATCAGAAATGAGCTGAGAGCCTCTTGTGTTTGACAGATTTTACTGTTATAATCGGGGTTATAAATCTTCAGACACAAAAGGTATATATTTGTATAGACCCCTTTTGTAATTTAAGCTAAGCTTAATTTATATTGACTACGTTTGTATTTTTTTTCGTTGGACCGGATGAAAAAGCAGAAGGGGAAAGAAGAGAGTGGGATGTTAGAGCGGGGAGGGCGGGGGTGGGGGTCAATGCCACAAAAGACAGGGGGCGTTCAATGAATTGGTGGATGATTACAGGGGATGGGGGGTAGAATCATAAAACAGGGAAGACAATGCTGGAAGTTTATAATCATTACAATCAGGTGTCATTGTTTGTCTAAAAAGGGCGGGGCCTGTCCATACACTCAGATGCTTCAAACATTACAATGAGCTGCACCATCTCTCTCTCTACATCTGCCTTCTGTGCACAGTTCTGCGCTGCTGCAAGTCTACAGAACTAAAATATAAAGGGCAAGACTATCTATTGCTCTGGATTTTAAAAGCAATTTGGACGCCATGCTTTTTTTTAAACAGCGAATATGACGTCACTGATTTCACTAAGTGAAAACTAAAGCATATTACGGAGACTATTTGTGAGTCCACAGTGTTCTGATGGTGAAAAAGTGAATGGTTTACTAAAAAAAAAAAAAAAAAAAAACATTTAAGTATCTTAAATGTCCGCTAAAATTGTTCAAACACAATGCATTGTGGGTCATATTTTCCAGTCTAGTGGGCATCGATGCACACTGATTTTTCAAAGAGATTTCTGAGAAATGTCTAGGGCAGTCGATTTTGGAATTGTAGATTCAGACAGCACTACAAAATGACACATTCTTGTCCCTCACACCAAAGAGGGCCTTCAGAGTCATTTTATTTGTAAATGAGTCAGTACAAGGGGCGGGTCTCTGCTCTGCTGCTCCACGGTGGTGACATGAATCCTTGCAGCGTTTTTTTGTTGTTTTTTTTTTGTTTCATCTTTGAGCCAGTTTGGAAAGCATTGTAACTGCATCAATGAGGGCATGTCTGTACTTTGTTCAATCTCCAACTCAATGAATCACTGTTTGGTTCTATTTAACCGAGAGAAAATGTCAAAGCATATAAACCTAAGTAACACAGTAATGAAACTTTCTACAGTTCAGTAATTGTAATTAATTACCAAAATTTGAACTGTAATTTGTTACCTTACTTCGTTATTGACAAAAGTAATGAAATTGGGGTAATTCATGACTTTGTAATCCATTACCCCCAACACTGTTTGCAGACGAATAGATCCATGTTTTTTTGTTTTTTTTTTTCTTCATCTGAGCTGCAATCTGGATCAAAACTGTATGTTGTACTGGTAATGTTAGAGTGAGGTTGTGAGGGGCTGTAAGCTAGCGGTAGAGCATGTAAACAGATGGATGACGGGAAGTAGAGGCAGGCTTACTCCGTCCCATCCACAACTCAGAGGTGAATTTCTAATGAGCTCCTGCTTTGCAGAAGCAACTTTTTTTTTTGGGGGGGGGGGGGCTAAAAATGTCATAATCATAATTGAAGACCACTGGGAACATTTTTATAAAAGGTCGAAAGATGATTGGAGTGGGTTTATAAAGCACATCCATGTTTTTTTTGTTTTTTTTTTTCTAAGAAAGTCCTCTTTTTTTTTGTCCATCGTGTGTTCTTAAAAAGTGGAGTGTTGTGTTACTGTGTGTTTGTGGCCATTTGTTTAAATATGTTTGTGAAAGTAACGTTTTACTTCAATTCTAATATGTCTGTTTCCCAAGCGTCCTGTCTTTTTCAAGGTTTGACTGTCTGACGTTGCTCCTGAGTTGAAGCAAATGGTTTTTTTACTTGAACCAATTGGTTAATTTACCTTTATTTTAAGTATATTTCCTGTTTGTTATTTCTTTAGGTAGTTTACTCCAGTTTTTTTCCATATACTGGAATCATACTTTTGGTTGATGTGTGGTCAATTATTCTTTCGAACAGTTTATGAGGAATATGATAATAAGATGTAGAAAATAGTTGTAGATAGAAAGTAAGTATAGTCTATTTATTCTCGTGGTTATACCTGGTTTGCTTTTCTCCCGCAGGTGCATCAGTCTCTTGCTCTGTGGTTTGTTTAGATGTTAAATGTATTGCAGCAGAGGGGTAGCTGTTGTTTTCAGCCTGTTGCTATGCATGCTTGCCTAGCATAAACAGCACAGTGCGGTTTGCGTAGACGGCTACATACTAAAGAGGCTGTAGCTGCAGCAGTTGTGTTGTTTTGCTGATACTGTGTTATCCTTGTTTCTCCAGGAAGAGCTCTGACCCCTCTTTGTGAGATCTCGCCTCTTGAGATTCTTGTTTTGTGATTTGAGTACAGTTGCAGACAAGAAATTCAATTCAAGTCTTTTCTGCCAAACAGTTCTGTGTGTTCCATAAGTACTCCAGAGGAAAAAAAAAGCATTTGTGCGAGCAATAGCCTTCGGGGGTTGCGCCGAATGAAAATGCTTTTTTTTTTCTAACCCCCCCACTCCTCACTCAAGAAGTGTTTGCTTGTTTTCTGTTACTATTTGCTCTTTCTCTTTCTCTTTCTTTCACTCTTTCTTTTTCTTTTTTTGTTTACCTTTGGTTTGAACTCTGACATCCGACTCTGCCCCAGGATGTCTGTCACAAACTGCAGTCCAACGTTGTGACAATGCTTTTTTTCTTCCCGTGCCTTTTATGACCTTCATTCTTCTTTCTGTTCTTTTTTTTCCTGTTTTTTTCCCTTTCAAGGTCTGGCGCACCTGACGTTAAACGACCAAGGTATGGGTTCATTCCTTTTTTTTGTTCCTTTTTTCTTTTCTTTCTCTTTTTCCTTTCATGGAGGAATTGACTCGGCCTGTTTGCTCCCAGTGGCTCGACACTGCAGCTCTTCCTTACAATTTCCTTCTGTGCTTTTATCTTCCACATGTGCGTATCCCTCCATTTTCTCCTAAATCCCTTCTTATGTTTGAATCCTTTTCATCTCACTTCTTTGCTTTTGTTTTCACACCTACCACAACTCCATGCTTTTGTTTTTGTCTTTCTTTTGTTGGTTGCCCTCTGCTTCCTTCCTGCCATGTCCTTGTGCTTTTTTGTGACCTCCAATGTATGTTCCACCCTTTGTCCTGTCCTATGGCTCACGTACTGGACTTCACATCCGACCCCGCAGCTGAAGGTAACACTTTTCTGCTATCCCTTCTGCTTGGGTTTAAACCACAACAAAAACTTATTCAGAACATGAATAAAAATGACACCCAGCACTCAATTGGACATGTCTTTGTTGGTAAATGTGTCAACAGCTAAATGTGTTCAAACTGTCATCTACTAACAGTTCAAAGTGTCGTTGAATGTGCAGAGTTTCTTCTCACCACTCTGCTGACATTCCCATTGTTTGGCAATCAGTGTTTTCTTTAAGGCAGAAATATGTGAAATTGTCTGAAATATTCCGACTAATAAAAAATGTGTTTTATTTTTATACATGTTTATACATGTTTTTAACATGTTTTTAACTTATACACAGTCTACATGACATATTTTAGGAAGAAAAAATGCTCCAACCCCCCTATGGTTTTCAATAGTTTAAATTCATATTTGACATAAAAGTGAATGTATTCTCATACATACTGCTCTAACACAATGCTTTAAGCTCTGCTGTGAACTGTTCCTTTTCTGTACAGTTTTGTCCTCAATGAGCCCTTGGACAATCATTTTTGGGAATTTTTGATCCTTAATCAGAAAGGAAAAGCTTTTTTCCACTGTTGCTTTATTTTTAAATATCACCAGAAGATAATAAAAAAAGGACTACAATTTCTAATTAAAATATATATTATTTGGTTATTGCTGAGTTCCTGATATACCAAGAATAAGAATCATGTGTCTGTCTTTTTGTTAAGGAAAATAACTAACTTAGAAATGTAATCAAGGCATAAAAGATGTGAGCAAACATAATTTAGATTATTTAAAAGTAGGTCTGAGATCACGATGTCAAACTAGAGTTCTGATTTGGACTTTTAGGGCCTTCTGACTTGGCTAAATAGATGTACTTTAAGCCTCAGGTTACTAAAAAACTATTCCAAGTGGTTACCTTTTGTTAAATAGTAAGTATCACCATTGTGACATATACTTTTTTACTGATTTATCTAATCTTTGTACTCCACAAGCCCTTTTATTTGTGGATCATTTGCCTTCACAGTATCTAAATCTAAACTCTTTCAATCAGGGGTGTCAAACTCCAGGCCTCGAGGGCCAGTGTCCTTCATGTTTTCCATCCAATCTGTCGTTGAATCTCCTTATTATGGAGCCCCAAACTGTTCATAATTAAATAAATAAATATGATCTTGTCCAATCAGACACTCAACTAATAAATATATCATAAATATATTGAAAGATCATTAAATTGTGAAAAACCTGCACACAGATATTAAATTAGCCATATTATAATAACCCTAGACCTTCCAATAATAACCCGGGCGTATATTTAAAAAAAATGTCGGCCAACTCGGCGTTTATTAGAGTCTATTGGAGACCGGCGTTTATTCCATCACAGACAGAATGAATGGTTATTGGGGTCAATTTGCTGTGAAATTTGGTCACAAAATGCAGACAACACCAGATGAACATTTTAGGATTGATTGAAATGATGAGAACATGGCATTCTGTTCTGATGGCATTGGGTATGAACGTTTCTTTTTTCTTTGAGTCATCGATCTCCATATCAAAAATCCTCTTCGCTTTCATGCCGATCATTTTCCTGGAGACACGCAAACCTTTCCCTTTGCTCAGTCATCCATGTTCAAAACAGTTCATCTAATTTGTTGTTCCTTTTCTCTGCTCACCAGGAAACCAGGCTTGCTCCTGTTCTTTCTGCAGCAGTCTCTGCGCTTTCACCCATCTGCTTGCGCCATTCTCGCCATACGTTTATGATTCACCCCAGAATGGCTACATGGAGCTAGCAGCTGTTTTTAGCCTGTTAGCTACACGGAGCAATGTCTGTGTTTTTCTTATTTACAATGCATGGGAGACACGGATGATGCTAAGAGACCAGGTTGATTTATTTTGAAGAGCTCTAAAAAAACATCAGTGATCACGTCTCTATGTTTGGGTTCATGAAAACATTTAGAATCTCCTCCAAGCTACAGAGAGCTCCTCTCCACTGTGTCTGAAATGCTGCTTCTGCACTATTTCTGTCTTTCTCTTAAGGAGTTTGATGGCTCTCTGTCCCGTATTAACGTGAAAGGACAAAAATAAAAATGAGAATAAAATGAGGGTACCTTTTTTATTGTTGTCTCAATTAAAACACAAGTTCAGGGGGCCCTAGCAGACTGCTTCTCATCCCGCTGCAAGATCGTCTTCCGGTAGCCGGCATAAGAAGTGTGTCCAATTTCAAAATCAATATTTTTCAAAGTAGCTTTTTTTTTAAATTTCAAATTGCTGTTTTTCAGAATGGCTTATTTATTTCTTAATGAGCATTTTCACCAAAATGAGTCTGTCTGTCAATCAAACTAGACAAGGCAGGGACATATTTTAAGGATGTTTTATTATATCTGCAGACACATAAGTAGACCAGTAAAATGAACGTCAGTTTGGAAAACCCTAGGCCGTCCTTCACAGCTTTAAGAAGGACAAACCTTAGCTTGACTTTCCATCTACCTTAAGGTTGATCCTATCTGCCTTCCTGTAGGGCTGCCTCCATTGCCACACGTTCAAAAATGAGGATGTGGTCATCACTGTAGGCTAACACAGACTGTCAGGCCATAATAAGAAGGCCAGGCTTTCTGCTTTTCATTTTTAATTAAAAATATGATAGGGATAATTTTGCGGAACTGTACTACATGTATTTGAGCTAACAGATTATTGAGTAAATATGGCTTTTTGACAACTGTGTTTGTTTTAATAGAAGGAAGCTACTGTGGGTATCAATGCAATGCATTATCAAAAAAAAAAAAAAAAAAAAGAAAGAAAATTGAATATTACACAGGACTGGAATGCTGAGTTCACACCAGGCTTTGAAACATGCGTTCAAGCGACCGCTTAAAAAGGAAGTGTCTGTAAACTCACTGAAATGCACGTTTCTGGCGTCCACGTTTAAAACTCTCGTGTTCACATGAGTTCTTAAGTCAGTTTTCAGCCTCTATGTAAAAACACAGCAACTGAACACAAAACAAATACTAAACCAGTTGAACTATGACGAATTGGGTACTCAGATTTGGTAGTGACGAATGGGTAGCGTCGGTTTCAAAACAAGGAAGTGCTGGCTGCTTGAATGTCAATCATTAAGGAAAAAAAATAATAATTGTGGTATGTGCCCGACCGGAATTCAATGACACCCAGTCTTTCATATTTTGGAATAGAGCTGTGAAAGAAAAAGTCTGGAGCAAGATTTGCACCACTTTGATATTTCGCATCAAGTCTCCTCCAACTGCAAGTGCATGCACAAGTATGGGGTAGTGACAGTCAAGTGTGACCACCATATTCTAAAGGCCCATTCAAGAACCCACGTTCAACGCAATTTTGTAGGTGCCACACAGTCCCGGTGTGTATGTAGCATTAGATGCTTGATATTGCATTAGCATTTCTTTAGTATCTTAACGCATTCTCACTTTACATCATTACGAAATGTTTTACTGTACAAATAGCAAACTTAGCACTGAAGGGATTTTGTATATTTGAGTTTGTTTGTGTTGCCTAGCAGTTTCCAATTTGTCAGCATATTCCCCCTAATAGTTACTTTTAGCCCTTAAGCGCTTTTGACTTTGTTCAACTAATTAAAAAAAACAAAAATAAACCACTTTTTTTCAAAACAAAGAAAGCACTAAGAACAAATGCAGTTGAATAGCTGTAGCATTTCCTGCCCCGTAGCTTTACAACTGCTTAAGCAATGGAGCATTTAATTTCTGCGGGAGGTCTCCTGTTGCTAGCATTACCTTATTTAGGTGGCTGAGCTGAGAAGCACATTGAGAATCAAAGTAGCACAACGCTCAAAATTGACTTTTTTTAGACATGATGTTCATTTTTTAAAAAATGTATTTCTGGGACAAAAAACAAAATAGTCTCTTTTATTATTTGGATGACATCATGACCCAGCATGAGGGTATAAGGCCATCTCAGTCAAACCAAGACAGAAAGTAGTATCCATGTTAAAATGTTTCAGCTGCTGAAAAACTCAATTTAAAAGCCATCAATTTAATTTTGGCTCTCATTTTTTCCATACTTAATACTTCCCCAAATAAAGGCTTTAGAAGTAATGGTGGCAGTGGTGGTGAAAACAGATACTTTTTAGAACATATTTGAATATTCTAAACAGTTTTTTGTCAGTAAATTCAAAAAGAAGGAACTCATTTATAGAATTAAACTAAAATATTTCCAAGTCTTGTAATTTTAAAGAATGTAGCCAATAAATATGAAAAAACAACAACAACAAAAATCACATTCGACCATTGAAAAAGAAGTTTATCAGACTAACGAAAACGACGTGTTTTACTTATTGTTTGGTTAAGCCTTGTTTGAATGAACCACTGCATCAATGTTCAATAGCATTGAGAAGATCAGACTTGGCAGGCGCCAAGTCCTGCTGGAAAGTAAAAAAAAAAATTAAATGTCCTAACAGCTTGTCAATAGAAGTGGTATAGAACAGAGGCCCCCAACCGGCACCGCTGCACGGGCGCCTGGTGCCAGGCAGCATTGAAAGAATATATAGTGGGGCAAAAAAAATAGTTAGTCAACCACCAATTCTCAAGTTCTCCTACTTAACGGGATGAGAGAGGCTCAACATTTTCTTCATAGATATAATGGACTCTATGCACGGAGATGTGGGATATTTCCAACATAAATACATGCAAATAACACCACCCTTAGCAATTTACCTTCAAAATTTGTAATACAGGACACATAAAATTTAAATTCTTTTAGCACTTTATTTTGGGATTATTTGCAAGAAAGACGAACAATGTGCTTAATATCATTTATACTGACTCCGGGTAGCTCCAAACGACATCTTGTTAACTCCAAATGCTCCAAATACCATGTAACCATATACAACATAACCGGAAATGACAGCGTCGTATGCGGAAGTAGGTTGTGCTTTCAACCATGAAAGACAAAATGTAAAAAAATTTCCCAAAAAAACCCAAAACATTATTGGGTTTTTATTGATAGAAATAAATTCCTCAGAATTTGGAAAACTACAAACAAGGACGATTTTAAGAAGCTCTTCTATCTACTGCTGTATTAACCCTTCAACACCAGAAATTTAGCTTCAGTGTTTACAATCTTTGGACTACCGTTACTCCTTAATTGTTGACGCAATTAACATAATTCCAGTAGGTTCTGACCAGGTCAGTCCTTGCAGATGAAACAATTTCACAGAAGCTACAATTAAACATATTTGTTTTTGTTCATGAGAACCAATAAAGGGTTCAGAAATTGATCATAATTTTAAAATGAATCTTAACCCAATCATGTATTTACCTTTACCACAGAGGATGTTAAGTTTGTTAACAAGGTCCTGTCTAATTTAGCTTTGCTATGTGAAAACACTGAGCTCTTTTTTTCACAAATCAGAAACTGTCTGTTAATCTTCTTGTGCTGCAGGACAATCTAAACCTGAATTGAGTTGTTTGTGCTTCAGTTTTTTTCACAGGACTCGGTAATTTCACCAATCATTTCAAAAATCAGAAAAATACCTTCACAAATCAGCAAATTTGTTTTTTCCTGAATCTACATCATTCGTAAAAAAAAAAAAAAATACAAATGTTGTTGAATCAGGAAAAAGCATAAAAAATCCACGATCTGTGAGAAGTGTCCCTGATAGAAAGAGCTAAAACAGATTCACCAAAACTTAAATAAAACTGCAACAATTTTCTTTACATGGGAATTTTTAGTATGCTTATGTTTTACTAAAACCTAAGACTTTAAGTATGACTTACATGTTTGGGAATCCTATAGTAATCCTTGAGTGTTTTTGAAATCAATTTGAATTATATTCTAGCAATGTAGAATCTAAGTTTTTGTTCAAAATCCATCTTTAACAACAGCAGTGAGAGGAAAAGCTCATTCTTTATATGAACAAAAGTGATGTAATTGCCATAAATCTGAGCTGGCTCAAAAACTCTGGCCTGCAGCAGTCACTGACTTCAAGGACGTTATTGTTTTCGCACTTGGAAGATTTGTGGGCCTTTTGAGCAAAAGTTTGACCCCCCGCCACAATAGGCTCAGGCTCACTAAAATGTGAGCCTGTGCAAAACAAAACAAGCGAAACCGTCAAAAAAGAGGAATGGGCCGAAAATCGCTTTTAGAGCCAAAAAAAATACACAAAATAAACACGTGTCAGGGATATCCAAGGAAAGTTTTGAAATTATTATGGGTTACAGCTTGGCGGCCATATTGTGACAAAGTGTGAGATTTGGAGAATTTCACATTTTCAAACAATATAGTGGGAAATATGGAACAACTGTACTTTAGTTTGTCCGATTTCACAAAATTTCACAAACATGCCGCTAGCTTTAGTCTACAACCACCACAGAAGTTCAATTTACCTTTGACCTTGAGAAGAGGCCACTATCTTGAATTTAAAAAAAGCACCTTTAGTACCAGCTACAAACAAAAACTCGTCCTAGTGATTTTCATCGATCATATTGGAACTCCTCGAGCATTATTGTTAACCATCTATGCAAAAATGTTGGAATTAGAAGTTGTAGATTTTGAACGCTGTGCACTTTCACAATTTTAGCAGAATGTCATAAAAAGGGTATGCATGAGTTTTGTAGCTCAAGCTGAACAAAACAATAAAACATACAGTATAGCAATTTTAAATGTGTGGGTGCGGCAAACAGAAACAGAAAAAAATCAGCTGACTCAGGACCAAAAAGAAAAACATTTTTGGAATCTACTAGCAAAGTCATTTTACAAGTGTCTAGGATATCAAAAGGAATTTTTGAAATTATTATAGGATGGCCACACGACCTATGGATCGGCGGCCATTTTGTGACCAAATCTGAGATTTGGTGATTTTCAAGTTCAGTAAAAAATGAACCATTTGTTCCAGCAATTTTCACTAAATTTCACCCACCTCACCAGCTTAATTCTACAACAATCCATGGAGTTTTGTCAACAGGCAGCTATCTTGAATTAAAAAAAACACCTTTAGTACCAGTTACAAACGAGCGTTTGCACCTGGTGCTAGGGATTTTTATCCATCGTCTCCTAACTTCTTGGGAAGCAATTGCAAAAAAAAAAAAAAAAAAAAGTTGCAGTTAGGAGTTGTAGATTTTAAATGGCGTGCTCATGGCAATCTGGCAAAAGTTGCGTTCTCCTGTTACTCAAACATTTCCAACATAAAATTGTGAACCTGTAATACATTGATCCCAGCCTGAAGCTCAAACAAAAAACATAACTTAGGAAATGAACTTATTAGGAATGAGGGACATGGTTAACAAATACCCTATGTGCCAAGGAAATCTAAAAGTTGTCTTTTGCCGATTATTCTGAAACTGATGTCAATCTGTTCGGTCTCCCCCAGGCGACCAAAACATAAAAATTGTTTAATTGATGAAAAAAGTGCTTTTTACATCAATTTGTCACATACAGTTCAGTGCATTTGTACTTTGGCAAATGCTTCCATTTTAATTTAGTTTTGTTGTATTTTTCTGCAGGAACATGACAGTTAAAACACACTTTTGTCAGTGTTCAATTTTAGAAATTTGATTGCATTTAAATCTAATTTTCCTACAGTGTGATACTTGAATCTAATTGACTGCATGACTTCATAGATTAAAAGTCTTAACATTTTAGAAAAAAAAAACATTCAGTAATTGAGATGAAAGATGTTTTCTTTTAACAATCATAAGTTTGTATTGGCACTGACTTTATCTTCATAAGCTGCAAACAATTCTCATAAACATAAATAATAAAGCCTGAGCTGCCACAGAAAAAAAAAAAAAAAAAAGATTCCTTCCACCTATAGGTGATCAACACTCAATACTCATTAATCTGAAAAAAAAAAAAAAAACTTTACATTACATTTACAGATTAAAACCAGACACAAATAAAGTACATCATAGTAATTATCAGTGGTAATTTTAGATATTGATAATAAGTCAGTGCCATGTTATTGAATGATTAACATGCTAACATAGCAGGTTCTGATTTCAATCTATTTTTTTCTTGTCATACTGGTCAAAGTAAACTTTAGAAACTCCACCATCGGGGGATTCCAGTAATACAGCTGCCTGGTGCTGCAGGGGCTGGTTGAGCTTTTTAATGAAGGATATTATTCTTGCTAATATTTAGCGATCTCTTCAAATATTTCAGTCTGACATTTATTATGGGATCAGCTT
Source organism: Adrianichthys oophorus (assembly GCA_036245035.1). Lineage (NCBI taxonomy): Eukaryota > Metazoa > Chordata > Actinopteri > Beloniformes > Adrianichthyidae > Adrianichthys > Adrianichthys oophorus. The sequence goes on from BSAI01000105.1 coordinate 515,529, forward strand.
TTTTCTCAATCAAACTGTTTTATTTGTACCTGGATCTATTATTGATCTCTTCTTTTGAAAATAAAAAATAAAAAATCATATAACAGCTTAATCTTAGATTGATAACTTTATGAATGAGCAAATAAAAAAGGCTACATTTATTGATTAATAATTAAACAAGAATCTCAATTGACTATTACTAGATACCCAAGAGTTAAGATCTTTAAGTCATAAAATAAAGCAGAATGAAGGCTTTCTCTTTAAAATCCAACTCATCAGACAATTCTTTAAGCTTATAAAGAAAAAAAGTACGTGCTTTTGATGTTTGGGTAAAGCCTTTAACATTCATACCCCTAAAGTGAGTGAAATCTAAAGATCATTGGGTTCCCTGCAAATCAGAGACAGGGAACTTGAGCTTGGGAAGAAAATGGAGAATAAATTTCAAATCTTCAAATCTCTGAATCAAATTACGTTTAAAGTAGTTTTTTTTTTTTTTTTTGATCATACAAAAATAAAAACTTTAGTGTAGCAATTAATGTAAGAATTCAAATGATTTCACTAAAGTTTCCCCTTAATTTACTTATTATCTACTTAAAAATGTTTTTTATAACCTGACAAAATTTGTTTTAAATTAAAATTTAAGACATGAATCAATATGCAATCAAATCATGCACCTGCCTAATGAATTGAAATGAAGTTGATTTAAAATTTTGGCAGTGATATGTGTTACTACAAAATGATCCAAAGTGAATTCGTGAAAATGTCAAACTTTACATTTTAGCAGGTGATTTGAAGTTTACTTTAGTATAGGCATTCATTTCAACCAATTTTCAACCCTTTTTAGCTTTGTTTCAATAAATAAAAGTCCCACTCTTATGTTCTATTTTCATATAATTTCCTCGGAAAGGAAATAGAAAGCTACAATTATGTTCTATACGTCTTCCATCATGAGAAAAATGCCACATGAACATGCTAAAAAAAATGATTTTCCTTGGAGTGGGTCTTTAAAATAAAATGAAAGTAAAAATGTTCAGCATGCACATGATACCTTTTTATAAAATGTCTTCCTTTCACATGATTAAATACAAAGACGAAGCAAAAGTCTAAACACAAACTTGAGTCCTTCTGTATTGAAATAACATTTACCAAAATGTCATACAAAAATATATATTTATTTTTAAACTCCTGCATTTGATGGTTGACTGGTACAACTGACGCATTTTTTTAAGCATCTGACGTTGATGGTAACCCAGCGGACTCACTAACGGGCTGGTTAAACACACAGCTTATGAGGTGAAAAATTCAATAACAGACAAAGAAGCATTTTTGCTGAAAAGCAGAGAAAAGAGCTCCACTTGCTTTCACTGCTGTCTACTGCCACAAATAGCTGGATGACAGATAATCTGACACCAATAGATGTGATTAAATTCTCATGTAATGTCTTTAGATGAATGAACAAAGGCCCGACTTGTAATTACTTGTTTTGTTGCAAGCTTACAATTTGCTTTGAGCTCATTTTTTAAAATCTATTATCTTGTCTTCTTTTATTGATGCCAATTAGAACTTTTTTTTTTTTTGTACTTGTTTTTGCAGCAAACAAATATCATGGTGTTGCATGGTTCTGTTCACTTAATTAGTTGAAATCAAAGCTTGTTGCCTGCAGCTTTATGTCATTCTAAGAGTTGCCATTACTAACAACAGGTTCTCTCTTCTAAAACATGCAAAGATGACAACTTTCATATTTAAAAGGAAAATCCATGTAAACTGATACGCACAAAGAGAAACATGACAATAATATAAATGAGTTCTAAGCTGATGTGTATGCAGGCACTGCACCTGCTTGCAGGTTAAGCTATGTTCACACCGCCCGTGGCAACAGGTTAAAGTGACCACTTCCAGTGGAAAGGTTATGTAAATGCACCTAAATGCGTGTTTCGAGCTTCTACCTTCAACACTACTGCGTTCACACATTGCTGCACAACTTTCTATGCAAGTTACTATGACTACGTACAAAACCTAGCTAATGAATGCATGTTGCAATTTAAACCAAGATGAACTTTTACCCATCATGGACTCGAATTTGGTAGTGACATATAGCTAGCATCCTTTTCAAAACACGAAATGCTAATCTTTTGAGAATCAATCCTGAGGGATAAATTAATTATTGCATTTTCTGTCTGACTGGAATTCTATGACACCAAGTCTATTATTTGTCAGAATAAAGCTGTGAAAGACAAAGTCTGGAGCAAGATTTGCTAGATTTGGACTGCTTTGACATTTTACACCAAGCCTCTTTCCACTCTAGGTGGCAGACATGTGCTCAGGCAGTAAAAGAAGAAGCCCCTGCCTGTTTTTTTCCAGTGGGAACACCACGGGCTAAACATTTGTTTAAGAACGTGCTAAATGCGTGTCCTTGAATGTCACATGTGCTGTGTGAACGTCACATACCAGTTCTAGAGGTGTAGACATTCGAAGACCCCGTCGGATTCCCCATTAAAAGGGCTTATGAAAACATGAAAAATGTGTACGGAGGAATTTAAGTTTATAAACACATTTTTGACAAAAGCACGTGTACTCTGTCCATGTTTTATTTAAAAAAAAAAAGTATTGAATATACTGATAAGTGCAGGAGGTATGAAGGTGGAACTTTTGAAAGTAAAATCCATCTAATCCGGTCACACTCAAAGATCACCCAGCAAGACATTTAGCAGGATAACAACTGTTGTTCATATCAGGAGTTTTAACTTAAGGTGCTTAGTGAATAACTTTGTTTGATCCTGAGCACAGTTTAAGCTACTAAAATGTCAGATTACACAGCCCTTTATCCAGTTAAGGGAAAACAAATTGGAAAAAGGAAATCCTCATTTTGCGTCTTGAGTATTAACTAGAAATGTGGTAATGCTGCGTGCTGTTCAGCCGTATGGGTGTGAAGGGCTGTCTGAGTGAAAGCCTGAAGGCGACAGCAGAGACATTAGGCCAGGATGACAGAAGGCCTCACACAGGCAGAAATTTTCCTGACACAGCAGCTGGCTTAAATGAACAAAGCTCAACAGCACACTGCAGTCTGCTTCACAAACTTTCCACTCAATCAAAATCAACATTTTGATTTACAACAGCAATCAACATTTTTTGTAAGCCTATTGCAGATTTTTTGGGGCAAAGTATAAAAGAAATGTCAGCAATTTCGAATTAACAAATAAATAAAACTAACAAGTAATTACCAACATTTTTCTAAGGATGAAATACATATTTAGCAGAGATTTTTACTGCATTTTAAAAATAATTAAATTCAATCAACAAAGTATGTCATAAAATGCACTTATGAGAACTGGTTGTTGACTGAAACATACCAGAAACGCATTGCATGACACCTGACTGACTATACCAGGTGTGCTTCACTAAGATCAGAGAATTTATCTGGAAAACTCCTGTTAGGTTGTTTTGGGGTTAAATAACCCTGTTTAAGGAAAAAAAATCAGCAATTTTAAATTTTAAGAAAGAACTTTGCCATCCAGACATGACAGTATTTAATTAGTTATGACTAAAGGCGCATTCACACCGTGCAGCCAATTCGCGTCGCCCACCACTTTCTTGCAGAGAATTTACAGCTCGCCGCGTGGTCAAAAATGTCTTTCTTAAGATCGCTGCATCATTCGCGTGTGAGAGGAGCTAATGTTTGTAGCCTGATTTCTACAAAGATTTCTAGCAGCTATTTTTTTTTTTTTTTTTTAGCTTTATTGCTACACGGAGCTGCGTCTGTTTATCTCATTTACATGGGAGACACAGGTTACGTTTAGAGATCAGGTTGATTAATTTCGAAGAGCTATACAGAAACATCAGTGATCACGTCTCCATGTTTGGGTTCATGAAAACATTCAGTCTCCCGGTTGCTCCAGTGAGTGAGTGAGATGTGTTTTATTGATGGTCGCTTCTGTGGTGTTTCCATCTCTCTCTAACCGAGTTCAAATGCTTACTAAGAGGGCAAAAATAAAAACAAGAATAAAATGAGGGGACCTTTTTTTTTTGTTGTCTCAATAAAAATAGGAAAACTGAAACAGACGCAACTCCCCAGAGTTCAGATTTTTAAAAAACTCTGGCTGCTTAATTTGCACTGCGTCGCTGAATTCACGCTGTTTCCAGACTTTCACGTCGCGCCTGCCGCTCATTTCGCACTGCAGAACCTCAATTTGCGTCTAAACCATTAACTTTACATTGAAACTGGCCACCGCTGCCACGCGAATCGCGTTTGGTGAGTAGGCACCATTACTTTAAAACTGATTTCTAAAGATGGATCTAAATACTAATAACAAAACTGTCCTCAGAAAAGGTGACTGTTTCTAAATGTACTGGCAATATACTTGTGACTATAACATTTAGCAGTTGAAGGTTCACACAAACCCACAATAATGTGAGTCCTTATTTAATTTAAACTAATCTATATATTTTCTTGTATCTTTTTCTTTGCATGGAACCAGTTATAAGATGTCACCGGACATGAACAAACTTGTCAGGGGTTGCTGCTAAGAAAAAAATAATCATTTGAATGGGAGCTACTAAAGTGTCGTAGAGTTTAAATAGATTCCATAAAGTTTGCGGACCAACAAAAAAGCCTTATTCCGAGACAATAATTAATTTATTTACAAATAAATAAATTATAAATTGTTTTCAAATCAAAAAGTCAAATTCTTGTGGAAATCAAGACTATGACAAATGTTTTGTTACATTTTGGTAATCAACCTGTGATTTCTCTCTAGTTTTCTTCTAAACAAAACGTAACATAAAAAATAACATGTTATGTATTTACCAAAAGACAAGCTCAAAAACTAAAACCTGTAACCAAAGTTACATTTCTGTAATTTAACGGCATAATTTCTATTGATTCTTACTATTCTTTTTGTTTGAACTTGTTTACTGTTAGTTAACTTGACCTATATTTTGTTCCTTATTGCCAAAAACTCACCTGAATCATTAACTTTTTAATTTATGCAAAAGAGGCTGAAGAAAGCTCAATTTTTTATGTTGCTGCAGCAACAGATTCAACCAGAAAGCAGCAAATTTTACTTAAAAGGAGACAATTGGACAACCAGAGAGCAGAGATTTGTTACAATTGCATTCTTTTTTTCCTTTGTTATGCTCATTTAGCATTTCCGGTTTACAGTGAGTACAAAGAAGTTTAGCACTGTCGGATGTAAACTTGTTTTTGCAGGTCATATTTGCAAAGACAATGAACAGTGAATAATATTCTGTTCTCGGAGTGTTTTACATGAGTTCAATTGGTTTTTACTCACCTGCATAACAAGTACTCTACTTAATGACAGTTGTCCCTAAAAGTGGGTTTGATAGCTTACAGTTTTCCAAAACCTTTTTTGGAGAAACTTGTCTGTGTGCAATACAAAAAACAGTTGCTGTCCTTGTCACATTATATTCCTCACAAGTGTGAACGAAAATGTGGGCTTTGTGACTTAAGGGCTTGCTTTTCTACATTTTCTTACAATGTTTCATGTCTGGACCAACAGAATTTTAAATAAGGATGTTATTTAATGTCAATCCTTGGCTGGAAGCAGCATAATGAACCCTTTGCCATCAGACTGGGCCTTATCTAAAAGAAACAATGACACAGGTGTTTTCCCTCAAAAGAAAAAAAAACATTGCAATACTTAAATCTCAACAAAATAGATACCAAGGTAATTACAGAGTGCATTTACAGGTGCTTTCATTAAAAACCATTATCGTCAGTCAGTACTTGGAGTATAACAATTAATTGATTTATCAACTATATTCCTATGATCCAGCTAAATTGGTCTGTCTGAGGCAAGTTGTTCATCAAATCAACCTATACCATTATAAAATTATTTCAAAATGAAATAAATCAGTTATATCAATATTGGAATTTGGATTAAGGCGCAGTCTGTTCTTTCTTTTTCACTGTAACATAAAAACCATACAGTGTGGTAGAATGTTCAAATAATATTAAAGAACAGTGGGCTGAACTTTATCCAACTAAAATGTGAATAGATATGACATTCATTCTTGTTTACTTGTTTGTTTGTAGAAATATTTAATTTACACTTGATTATTTCATAAGAAATACAAGGTATCTGGGAAACTTCACCTGCACTGGTCAGCATCAGGTATTCATCTCTGAGTCACACTGATTGAAGTTTTGGCTAAAGATGTTTTAGATCCATTTTAAGTCAGTGAATCTGATCCAAACAGATCGTTCAAAATTAACCAGTATTGACTATGAATCGTATTAGTCATCCATTTTCCTAACCCACTGTGTCCCTTTTAGGGTCACTGGGCTGCCAGAGCCCAACTGACTACTGTTGTGCAAATGTGGGGTACCACCTGGACAGGTCACCAGCCTGTCACAAGGCCTGTATAATATCAGCAATAAGAAATTACTACATGAATTAAATTGTTAAAATGAATCATTACACCCGTAACCAGAACAGTTTTAGGGCACTTTCAATCTTACACTGGCAAACAAGAACCACAAAAACTTTTTTTTTGGTGGATCTTGGAGAATTAGCTAAATTTTGTTGAAAAAAAAAACATATTTTTATTATTTGTTATATTTCCTTAAAACTACTGCAAACACAAAAGCCAAGGAAATGAATGACCAGCATTTAATTTATATGACACAAGTAATTTGATTGTGTTAATGAAGAAGCTTGTTCAAATGATTATGACATGATTACATACTCACTCACAGTGTAGACTGCAGATGTTTTTCTGACTAAAACCCCTCAAATGTAGTAGAATCTCCTGTTAAGGTTGTGCACACAAGGACAGGATGATGGTAAGACCGTACCGTTACTATCAGACAGACTGAAAGAGTAAAAAAACATCAAAGTTTTCTGTTTTATTCTTGCACACCTCACAATTGGCTTTACTGGGCTCATGAAATTAAATTTCAGATCTCCATAATTATTGTTGTTATAGTTGTCATGATGGCTAATCACCGTCATGATGCTAATGCTGATTGACAGAACTGAACCGAGGTTACCCTGCCTGACCTTCCTTTGGCCCCTTGGGAAGAGCAAATAACAGTTTGAGGTATGTGACAGTATCAGTCCCTCCATCCTCCATCTGAGATTGATTGGAGGTCAGAATTTGTTTCCCAGGCAAGTCACGCCTCGTTATTGACAGCTTCACTTAGAGAAACTCACAGAGCCCATCATGTGCCGGGAAAACTCCTGCATTTGCATGCAGGAAGAACAAGCTGCTCTTCAGACTAATGCTCAAAACCATTTCTTTAAGACGAAGTTTTGCAATTAAAAGTGCATGTAAATATTTCCAAAATGTATGTCAGATAATAAATAAGAAGTAAAGAAAATAGATTCAATTTTATTTTCTAAATTATGGTCTCTGTTGTTCACTTGAGATGACTAGTCAGTCTTGTGTCAGCAGGTCTGCTGTTTACAAGTTGGATGCTAACCGTGTGGGCTGGCTCTGGAATCCTCTCCTGTGAATCTGCAATGAAAACACAGACCGACACCGTATGGCACACATAGTGCCAAGCAGTGTGTGCCAGGAGCAAAAGATGAAAGGGTTTAACAGGGCTATTGTCCCTCTTGATTGCATTTAAGTTTCTGCATTTAAGGCTAAAATAGCCAAAGGGTTGAAAACATGAAATGTGCCTAATGGTTTAATAAATGTGAGGTACAAAGTAAGCAAAAACAAAGAGATTATAAACCCAGGACCTCCAAACAGTCACGTTTTCTCTGAACCACAACAGCAGTGAATTGCTGAGCTCAATTTCTACCATTGTCATGGTAACAAGTATTGTTAGATGTACCACTTTATCTAGTAAGTATAATGATTTGCTTGAATAGCCTAAAGGTCTCAGTGAAATATGCACAATAAGTAAAGTCAGCTAAGTGCTGCCTGAAGATATGAAGGAGTCAAATAGAGGTGACGGCAAAGAGACTGGAGTCAGCAAACACTGACAAATCAGTGACAAACATCTGTATCAGGTCAAATTGACACCCTGTGCTTCAGTTTCTATCATTTTGGTTGATGCATCAGTGTACTCCAGCTTTGTCAGTAGAACTAATCTGTAATGAGGGAGCTGAGGCGTTTGGATCCATATGCAAACGTTTTAATAGATTAGAGCAGGAGCAAGTCACAAATGAAATCAGAGTCCAGGCGAAGGTCAAAAACACAATGGCGAGGCAGGAGAACGATAAACATGCAAAGGGTCCGAGAACCAGGAAATCAAACTAGAAATAACTGCTCAGACTGTCTGCGAGGCAAAACAAGACTTCACATCAAAGTGCAGGCTGGAGCTGGTAAATATGCCAGCAGCTAATGACATCAATGGGAAACAGCTGAACAGGAAGGAAACTGTGGCAATGGTTGATGGGAGTTGTAGTAAGGAGCTGGGCGCTCAGGTGAAGACTCCCTCTGGTGGCTGCATGGCTGGCTGAACCGTGACATAATCCAGCCCAGCGTGACTTTTTTCATGGTTTTCCGCTTCATATAGTTCATTGAGCAATGGAAACAGGGAGTTATGAAAAAACATGACTGTATCTCTGCTGTCTATGCATTATATAATTAATGCTTTTGTCATAACTGCCTTTATGGGTGGATATGAGCTGTCTGCGGATAAAAAATGGGCAAACCTGTATGAGGAACACATGTGGACCACAAAAAATACTAAGATCATAGATAGTTTGGTGAAGCCATTGAGCATTCATTTTCATCCAAATGTTTTTCTAAGGGAATGCTCCAAGCCCTTTAATTGTGTTCATGTGATAGGTCCCTTAAGCACAGTCTGGCTCATTAGAAATAATCAAATTAGACAATCGTAGTGTAATTTGCGTGGACATCCTACGTGCACATCCCGTGCGTGCAGCATTTGCACACTGTCAATATGGAGCCAGTGTGCACACCTTTCTAATGACCAGAGTGTAGCACAAGGACATCGTGCGACAGAATTGCCCAAATGCGCGTGGAACTTCCATTATCCTTAAAAATAATTCACAATACACGTACCACACACAAAACAATCATAGGTTCCATTTTCATGATTTCCTTTAATATGGGCCTCAAAGTAACTGCAAGACACACCTGTGCTCCCTTTAAGATATGACCTTTCCTCTCTATGACCCTCCACGGACCTGAACAAACCAAAAGCCTGCAGCTGCTGTATGGATCAGCCTCGGAATGGGTGCATGTGACTATGGCGTAGGATGCAACAGGCACTGGTGAGCTCTTAAACACTATCGTTAAAGCAGTCTTTTCAAAGCAGTGGGTTTTAGGGGAGGATTTTTTACATACTTGTCCTTCATTTTAAGCTGTGTCTTTAAGTTTTTTAAAGTACCATCAGCTTAGATTTGGCACAACCACCATTCCCACCTGTTATGCCTTCATCGTTGATTCTGGCTCCCATGCAATGGGACATAATGACCGAGTTGGCTGAACTTAATGCTTCTGAGGCTCCACCACCATTCTGCCCAATCGAAAGGGTGTACGACAGGATCTTGTGCATGACTTACCGGCAGCCGTATGTCACCCAGTGTGCTTCCTGCCAAATGGCCAAGTCCCCTAAACAGATTCCAGTCAGCCCCCTGAAACCACTGCCCATACCACCCTGAGTCCCTGGTCACACATCATGGTGGACTTCATTTCCGACCTACTCTGTTCGAGAGGTTAACAAGACCATCCTCTCTGTCATTGATTGTTTTTTGAAATCGTGCCAGCTGATCCCATTGCCCAAGCTGCTCACAGCTTTGGAAACTGCAGATCAGTTCTTCAACCACGTGTTCCGGCACTACAGTCTTCCGGAGGACATTGTGCCCCCAGTTCACCTCAAGAGTGTAGCAAGCAATGTGCAAGGGTCTGGGCATAAATGTGACTCTCACCTCCGGCTACCATCCCCAGTCTAATGGTCAAGTGGAATGCCTGAACCAGGAAATCATGCAGTTCCGTACTTACTGCAGCCAGTGTCAAGAGAACAGGGGTTGATTCCTGGTTTGGGCAGAATATGCCCACAACTCCATTAAAAAGGCAGCCACAGGATCTCCCCCTTTGAGTTTGTGCTGGGGGTTCAATCTTTGTTCTTTCCCTAGTTGGGCGGATCTACAAAGCTGCAAGCTGTGGACAAGTGATTACACTATTGAGAGGAGATGTGGGAAGCGGCTCACGTTTAGCTCCAGCGAGGTGTCCACCGAACCCAAGAGCAGGCCAATCGGCGCAGACATGAAAGGACCAATCTGATCCCTGGCCAATGGGTCTGGCTCTCTACCTGAGACCTCTGGCTGCGGCTCCCCTGCATATAGCTCAGTCTAAGGTACATGAGTCCGTTCCACATAATCAAGCAAATCACCCCTGTGTCCTATTGCCTGCAACAAACAACCTGAGTACCACATCTCCACCCAACTTCCATGTATTATTATTGAAACCCACCAGTGGGCCTCCGGATGTGGGATCGCGGTCAGAGCCGTCTGATGTTGGCATGCCCTCCGAGGCAGCTCATCTCACCAAGGAGGTCCTGTATTCCCGGCACCAGGTGGGTTCGCTTCAATATCTGGTGAACTGGGAGGGGTACGACTGGAGAAGCACTCCTGGGTTGCCACTGATGGCATCCTTGACTACTTCCTGATCAGCTACTTCCACCGACGCCACCCAAACAGGCTGGCATCCCTGCCCCATGTTCGACCCCAACATCAGAGGGCCCTTCGCTTCCGGATCCGCTCGCAGAGGGGTGGGGGTGGGCTCTGTCAGGAGTCAGTGCTCTGACTGCCCCTTTGGTCACCGGAGGGAATCGGAAATCTACTAATCAGCCACAGGACTCTTAAGCGCTCAGAGTCAAGCTCAGTGCGAAGTATTGCTTGTGCCATTCATCCTGCATAGAAAGCATTATTATCGGATTTGATCTTCTGTGTACCTGACCCTGCTTTGTCTTTCACTGCGCTTCTTTGCCGCCTGCCCTGACCCTTGCCTGGACTTTGACCCTGTCTTAGTTTTGTGGACTTTAGTCTGAGCTTTTGCTCTTGAACCAATAAACCTGCTGCATTTGGAACCAGCCTTCTGCCCGTTTTGTGACAGCAAGGTGAAAAGCCCTGAGGGGGCAGGAGCATGGAACATCGAAGTGAAAAGTCTCAGGGAATGAATCATGACCTTCTGTGACACACTTGTGCAGATACACATTTATTCAGATGAAATCTTTCTTCATATCTTATTTTTACAGTCACATAACTGTTAAATCCAAAACTACCGTAAATACTGTCTGTTATGAAACTACAGCCATCAGCTAATTCAGAGAGCCAAGAGTTAAACGTGCGGTTTTCCATGCTCCATCAGGTTTTCCATAAGCAAAAATAAGCAATTTTATTACATGTGGCTCATGGTGTTAAGATTAAATAGAAAATAAAAAAGGCCACAGGCAAAAGACAAAAGAGGAAAAAATGGATCAAACAAAAGAAGAATAACTTTTTTTTTTATATATATAGTTCTCCCACACTCTGTTTAGAAGAAATGATATGTATGTATTTAGCACGTAAAACAGAAGGGAAAGCTAATCTCTTTTGTGAGAAAACAGGAGCACAAATGAAACATGTTGACACATGCATTAGGGACTTTTATAATTGAAAACGGGGATTTAGAGAGTAGAGAGGGGGGAATGAAAGGGTACGGTATTATGTTACACAGGGATTTAAAAAGGCAGAGAATTGACAGGAAGCGAACGGAAGCAAACCAGTGCCTCAAGTTTTTTTTTTTTTTTTTTTTTGCAAGTGATGCCCTTACATTGACACCATCCTACCTCTTTATAGTCTCATGATAGGAATACTTTCACCTCAAAACATGTTCAAGTATAAGTTAAAGAGCTTTCTTGACGGTAGAAAGAGTGAGGGTAAAACCCCAGTATGCCTTTATGAAATAAGATGCAATGCCAAGTCAGGAAACAATATACTATTTTGTTGTGTGTCAATGTTAACATATAAATGCACGTGATTCATTTAAAAAAGTTAAGAACTTAAGAATTAAATATTCAATAGATTTTTAGTACTTGTATTCTTGTTATTTTTCGGTTTAGACAGCTTTTTCACAAAAAGCTGACTATTTAATTTTTGGTGCGGCCCGTTACCACTGTAACACGCCAAGGTGACTGCAGCAGCAAAGGAAAGCGAAATATGTGCTGATCGTCACAATGGGTTAATTAAAGCATCCGTTCAGAGAGAAAGTTCTCCTCTTACCACTTGTTTTTTTCCAGAAGACAAAGTGAAAAGTTTGCCTTAAAGGAGTCTGCGCAGGGATTTAGAACATGTTGGCTATGTGACCGGAACTTCTTTTTTAGATGTGCGTCAACACCCTGCAGCCAATCAGATTTCAGTATTCACCGGAACCATTTACAGTGCAGAAACACAAAGTTTGTTTCTTATTACTGAATATCAGCATCTGTTTTTTTCTTATGCAGACCTAAAATGTCTTTACAGTTCTTTAGAATTCTGCTTATCTTACTGTTGATGTGTTTTGTGCACACAAATTATATTTCTGTGATATCTGAGTTACACTTTATAAATTAAAACATTTGAGACAGTAAAAATGAAAGAGAAATGTTCTCTCTCGCTTTTTTTTGTTTAAAAGCCACGTATTGTCTTATAAAATGTACCTAGTAAAACATTGTGATTAATCGTGATTAATATGTTCAATTGTTTTTGTTTTTTGATTGACAACACTAATATATATATACATATGTGTGTGTGTGTGTATGTGTGTGTAACACATAAAACAAATTATGTATGCCCCTTTTATTATTACTATTAACATTATATTTCACAACACAATTAAAATAATCTAAAATAATCCAATGTAATTGGATAAGTTCCTCTGGTTTTCAACAGCAGAGATGCTCATCTTCTGTCATTCAACCTGTTGTCAGAGTTTTAGATAAAGAGAGGGGAGCTGATGCATGGGATGGCATAAAGGCATTTTAGGAGTCAATAAATCAAAAATAGACTTAAAAAAAGAAAAAAAAAACTTGATGAGTATCTCTTTTGCTGTTGTTGAGAATTGTCAGTGTAAACTGTAAGGTGCTGGTTATGGCCTGCAGTAACCACAAAATAGAGACTTTATATTCTTCTTCATCTCGTTATCACGAGATGACGAGATAATGGATCTTGTTATCATGAGAAAACGGTCCAAAAAGAAAAAAAAAAAGTAGTGTAGGCCGGTTTCAATTTTTGTAATTTTTTACTTGCATTTTAATTGCATACCTTTGTTTTTTTAATAGAAACAAAGGTGTTTATATCGTTCTTAAGGAATCCTGTTTCTACCAGGCTCTACGCTCCTCTGACCCCCATCCCTCTGCCTGCTGTAGGAGTTCACAGAGTAGTGAGCCGTTTTATGCCTGCTGAAGCATACAAACAAAGCATTAATGGGCCAAGTGGTACAACATTAGACTTTCTTGTTTGAGACTTCAAATCAATGAAGCAGGTAGCTGCAGTTGGGAGGGAGTCAGTGCACTCAGAATATGTTCAGAGATTCAAAAGATTAGCGTTGAGGCCTCTGTGGGCAGGTATTTAAGTTATCTTTCTAACACTACGTTCACACCAAACATCGAGTTTGGTCAAATGTATGCATCACATTCTCGTCCTCTGCCTTTCTATTGGTATGTGTCAAAGTTGCTGCTCTGTCCAAAAATCTGTTCATAAACTAGGTGCTCCAGAGGAGTGTGAGAGGAGCTACTGTCATATAAGCATTACATTTTTTTTTTTTTTTTTTTTGCTACTTTCTCAGTACCAGTAAGAAACATATCATATGGTTTCGGAGGAGAAAGATCGCCTCACCTACAGGCCCTCGAGCGATCTACGATCTTAAACTTTTCTGCAGGCCACCTGCTTTTTTTGCCCACAGACATCCTGTATCCACCTGTAAAAAAAAAAATGATGATCAAGGCATTATTTTAACTGTTTGTCTGAGCAAAATATCCTGCCTCTGGTGGTCATATGAGGAACTACAGATTGTGGAGATTTTCTTTTACATTGTTCAATACATAGTTGTTGTTAGTTTTTTAAAAAAATATATATATATTGCATGTTTTTTTAACCAATCAGAGCAAAATCCAAGCAAAAAAAAGACTTTCAGGTAATTAACCCAGATCAGTCAGTAGACCATTAAATGCATGTCTAAACACGTTCAACAAGGCTAGACCAGAAATTATAAAAGGAAGATTTAAGAGGCCTTGATACTTTAGTGTGTTTTCATTAGCTCCTCACAGAAATGCCTAATGTGTCACACTCGGGAGGACCTTCAAAGTGTCCTTCACATTTTAATGTTATCTCTTTGCATAGAAAAGTTACACAGTTTCAAATCCTTTTCCCTTTGAAAGGTATCCTCCTCATAGCCATGCCTTCTACTTTATCTCTGTTCCTGACTTTTATGTTCACTCCTCCATTTCTTTTCATGGTCTTAATTCATTTTTTTGATATCCTTGCCAGTCAACAGTGGACTAAAAGTGGGGCTTTTATCCCCTACACTCCAGCATTATCATCTCCTTACATTGCTTCATTGTCACAGTTTGCAACTTAAAAAAAGTGCTTTATCTGTTTCCTACTGACCAGCTGATTAAAAGGGCTAAGCTGAACCGTCAAATATTTGAATTGCATTAGTCAGTTAAACAAAAAAAGAGATAAATCCCGTTTTTTCTTTAAACATGAAACAAACTAACAAAAAAATACCATTGTCTTAGTGGCACAACAAATAAATAAAAGCAAATATCAGCGATGTTGGGTCTGTTTCAAAGCCAAAGTGTAGACTAGTGTTTCTAGTGTATAAATATGAATATAATGCTAAAGTCCATTTTACAATGTAGTTTGTATTTTAGTGAGTTCATTTTTTTAAACCTATATCAGAATTTAATTTCTATTTATTGTTTATTGTTTCTTACACAATAAGTTGAGCACATACTTAGGCAAAAGGTAAAGTGATGTTTTTGTCCTAAAATAGATAAACTCCTACTTGAACTGTCTTTTTTTAATACTGCTTTGAAATTGACAGTAACATCATACAAATGTATGAAGACACAGCATTAGCTCTAATATGTTACTCCTAAATCAAATAAAAAATCAAAGACTGATTAAGGATGGATAGCGGGAAATCTATAGGCTAAAGCTACACCTACCAGGAAAAAGAAATACAAAGAAAAAAAATCCCTACTTGATGCATAAGGCAGATATTTATCTTCAAATATGTGTTGTTTTTAAAAAGCAAATTAATCCTTATAAATTCATGTTTTTGTTAGTTTTTGATGCAGTTAAGTAACTGAAACCAGCTTAGTGGTCTTCTTGTAGAGTGTCCGCCCTGAAACTGGAAAGTTGTGATTTCAAATCCAGGTGGGGTCACACCAAAAATGAGATCCAATCCATCCCTGCTTGACACTCAGCATTAAAGGGGAAGGATTGGGGGGTGTCTGCAGCTCACCGCTCCCCCAGGGGATGGGTCAAACGAGGAGGGTAAATTTCACACAACTAAGATTAATGACAGCTAATGGGACATTATTTTAACATTGCATCACCAAACACAATTCCATAAAAAAAAAACAAAAAAAAAAACATCAAGTTTTCACTAAGGCTAAAAAGCTGTTTTAGACCTTAGAGAGCTAATTGTGATTTTTTTTTTCTTCATAAATTTCCCTTGAGCTTTTTATTTTTTTTTTCCCCAACTACAATATCTTTACTTTATTACTTCTGTAATGAAGAAAAAAAAAAAAAACATAACTGAATTAAGAGCAGAGACTCTTGGTGAAGGACAAAAAACAACATATATCAAAATAAAAATCTATTGTTAAGATATATAAAAAGTGTAGGTATAGTATGCAAAGCAAGCATTTATCATGTTTTTAATGTGTGGTCATTGTTAAATGTATGTCAACGATTTTTTTTTCCAATTGGTTTAAAAAGTTTTCCAAAAATCTGGCTCCAAGAAACTTGATGAAATATAGCTCAGGTGTTTCAAAAATGAGATTTATGGAGAGTCTGGCCTCTTGAAAAAAGAAAATGGAGGTTCATGGGTGGTAGCTCGAAAACTTTTGACCTGTCTTGTATGATTGTGTGCCTGGTTTTACATGCACTGTCAAGGAGCACTTGACATTGAAGGAGAGGTGTGAGTTGAAGAGAGAAGCAGGGGATTTGGTGAATTACCAGGCTGCAGCCTCAGCATAGAGTCCAGAGGATTATAGCAAGGACTGGGGTCCAGAAAAGAGGTGTGCAAATGCACCGCGAGGAAGGGATCTGTGGGTGTTTGTGTGTGTGTGTAAGAAAAAAACAGAGAAAAAAGTAAATTGTTAAATTGTTGGTCTGACAACCTACGAGTGCCTCCCAAAAGAGAAAAGAGCTGCTTCATATAACAGTAAAAATGCTTTGAAGGTCACTAAAATGCTGAATTCATGAACTGGTATATGAGTGAGCTAAAGCTCATAGAACATAGCACTTTTAGGATTTATGAGTACATGTGGAATCCCTCTAATTCAAACGGAATTTTGAAATCATAAATTAATGAATCCAAATCGTTTTTCTTGGTTTTCAGCACAGGAAAATAAATGTGTTAGAGAAGCATTACAGTCAACAAGACGACATTGTGTTGGAGTTGAAGTGGCTTCTTCCAACTGAGTGATGAGGCCACGTGAATGAGACGTGAAACAGTAAAACAAACTTTAGGTCCATATGATGACATGACTCAACTTCAACACAATATTTAGAGGGAAAAAAAAAGACTACAACCTATACTGTGTCAAAAAATGTGAAGGACACAAACAGTGCTTTATGGACATTTTATTATTGTCAAAATAAGGACTACATTAAGGTAAAATGTGGTGCAGTGGAGGTGAGACAGAACAGTTTTTTGGTCAAAAGACATGTTTATGTGCTTTTACAGAAACTGCTGAATTCAGATTTTAGGAGTTATCTTTGGATTTTTATTTCATCATAACAAACCAGAATGGCATCCACATCCCTCCTGCTGCAGACAAACAACATTCGTATGATGTAGAATTAAGACAAGTTCAAAAACATCCTTTTTTTCAGGACAGAATGAGCTTTGAAAGCATTTGAAAATGTAAAACTTTTGCAATTACAATTGTAATGTTTATATGAAAAAAAAGAAAGAGAAACAAAACGATCCAAAATCTCATCCAGGGGAGAAACTTCAGCGTTTGGTTTCCTGGGTTGACTTCAGAGTAAGAAAAGATGAGCACAGTTTCTTTCTTTATTTACTTATTCAACAAAAACAACTGATTTTTAAGGTCATTGTTCAGGAAAAAAAAACCAAACGAAACCAAAGAAAAATGTGTCTGCGAGGGCAGAAATCCACATCTGATCTTGCTTTAGCTCTCTGTGGGAGGGGCAGAGCCACCAGCTGCAGCTTCAGCTGAGGGTCGAGAAGAGTAAAAACAATTTCGTGCTGCACATCACTCTTGACAATTCTCCAATATTTCCATAAAAAGGTTATAGCTGTATTGCTTGGCTCCTTTCTTTTTGCTTGATGGCTCAACAAGCTTTTAAATGTAGACGGAATCAGCAGCAGTGCTGCTGACATGTCGAGTGGAAAACGTGGGGAATGTGGTGGCTGGAGTGTTTGAAGGGAAAAAAATCTAATAAAACATTGGTTAATGCATGTGAAGAGTGGGAAAAAACTGGATTAAAAAAATGTTTGTGGTTACACTGTTCTCTCAACCTAATAATGGGCTTAAAAAAAAGGTAGAGATTTGACAAACATCTGGATTCATGCTGTTCATGAAAAAGTACAGTGAGTTATTGTGCTGTCAAAGATAAAAATGAATGATTCATTTAAACTGAGCTGTCAGATAGAAGTACAGATGTTTGCACAACAACTCTAAGAGTTATATTAGAATAGATTCGGCCGTTTATTTATCTTCTCTTAGCACTTTGTCTGATTCGGAGGGAGTTTCTACATTTGTATTCAAAAAACAAGTGACCTTACCAGGAGAAGCTCTAGATTTTGTTTGGTGACAGTTGACAGCAGTGGGAGCTGAGATGAAATATTAACTGTGAAACACTGAGCAGGAGTCATGCTGAGTTAGTGTTTTACTGAATTCATTGATTTCTGATGTGTTGCTCTGTGGTTTCCCTACTTTTGAATCTGTGTTTACTCAGTTTTTTTTTTAGAGCATTTTGCAAAAACTCAAATGGCTATGGTTTGATTGAATAATATTCAGCTTCTTTAGAAAACAAACAAACAAACAAACAGTGCAGCACTCCGCTTTTTTGTGATGCTCATATAAAGCAACAGAGGGTGTTCTGCATGCATGAGGGAGGAAAGGCAGGAAGCTGTGCATAAAAACATAGCTGGGCTCTCAAACATTTCCAGTTCAGAGCCTGCCAGGAAGCTCCAGCTCCCCAGCCTTGGCCCGAGAGACTTTGCTCCATAAAATGCCTTCATGGGTATTAAAATTCTGCTGGGATCCAGCTCCAGTTATTTACTGTACTAGAGGGGTCACTGGAGACGTTATGGCTCTTCCTCTGGGTCCTATCTGTTCTCCAAAATGATATACCCTCAGTAAAAGATGATTACCCCCCCCTCTGTCTCCCACACTATGAAGACGGCTACCATAACCTTATATTTGTACACAGCTGCTATGGCTCTGTGTTACAAGAGGCCAGGTATACGCTTTGATACATCTATATTTCTTGTCGGGTATGTTGTCCGTATCTGTGGAGGAGTGAAAAGATTTAATAGATGAGATGTTTGAGCAGCTAGTGTGTCTTCATTTGCTCTGATCCGTGTCGAACATGCACTCTTTCTTCCTTGTGTTGGAGCGAGACATTTTATGACAGGAAATGCAGGTCATCTGATGGCACACAGGAGACCGGGATGTTAACAAACACTTCTTCTGCTGGGTCCATGCCGAGGCTTCTTCTCAGCACTGACATATTGAGATGATTGTCAGTGTGATCACAAGCTTTTTCCAGGAAGTGTTGCAGCAACCATCATATTTCTTTACAAATACAATTTAAAAACCATGTAATATGTGTTATATTTGTATTCAAATGTAGGTATTAAAAAAAAATTAAAAAATAATGTGAGTTCTATTGAATTGTCTTTTAAAGATCCATTCCAATTAACTGGTGTATTTGGTGTATTTAACATGTTTTTGTCACATTTCTCTGATAATAGATGACAAATATGAAGAAAATTAAACTTAAAATTGCATCCCTGAGTATTCAAATTCTTGTAGATCAGGAGCAGACAAAAATGCTGTTGAAAAAAGGTTGTAGATGTGACATAGGACCTACAGGGGCAAGCCACAAGCTCCCTGCTCCGATTTATTCTGATACATCCCCTTGCAGACAAATAGATCCATGTACGTTTTTGTTTTCCTTGTCTGAGCTAGAATCTGGCTCAAAACATGGCTGGGTAGCTCTGATATTTCTCACCATCTCTGTTGCGCTGTTAATGTTAGCTTGGGGTTTTAAGGGGCAGGAAAGTAGCAGGAGCATGTGAAAACAAAGGGATTGTGGGAAATGAATGCAGGCATGCTCTGCACCAATGGTCCGCCTGCAACTCAGAGGTGAATTTCTAATGAAGTCCTGCTTCTCTGTAGAAACTATGATCTAGAAAACGACACGTATTTTTATTTTATTAATTTGGCTAAAAACAGTATATTCATAATGAGAAGACCACTGGGAACACTTTGAAAATAGATCAAAAGATGATCAGGGTGGGACTTTAAAGATGTGGATACCTGGTGGGGCATTTCAGAAGGAAGAAGTGTTACCTGAATGTTTCCCTTTGACCTTTCCATTTCATCACCCAAATGAATCATGCTCATCGCCTTTTGAAGGTTATCAGTAGTTTTCTATTGCTACAACTAACAGCTGTGTGTTAGTTGTAATAGGACTTTCCTGCTGTTTTATTACAGAATATATCATTCAGCTGTGATTTCAGAATGTGGTCTGGTTTGTGTTTTGTATTGCTCCTCAGACTAATCCATACTCTTTCTCTGTGCCCCTGTAGGTGACTCATCTCAAGTTGGTAAGTCATTGAGTGCCTTTTTCATGTCTGTTCTGCAGTACAGGCAGTTACTTGTAAACATCTTGCACACAAACAAACCACTTACAGTTTAGTCAAATTGAATCTCAACCTGCATTTTCTCTGAATTTTCCGAGTTGCTTAAAAAATGAAAGTTTGCTTAAAAAGTTGCTTTTGATTTCACTGAAGTGATCTCGTTTGCCTGCTCTCCCCCCACTGTCTTATATAGTTTCTGGCGCATTGCAGTCCTTTTGAGTTTGCATATCGCCTTGCATTCCAGTCGTTTGAGTTGTTTATAAAATAAGTTGCATTTTCAACAATTTATTGTGAAAAGACAAAAACGATTCCTACCTACTTTCTGCAACTCATAAACGGAATTGTTGTCCAATCAAAATCAAATTGCGACGGTTTTATTGCCTAACAGGCCAGTTTGGGATTCCAGTTTGTTGTTTTGCTCCTCTGAGTGGGTTGTTCTTCTCATTTTCATTTTCAGGAAGTTTGTGAAATGAAATCTGTAACTGATTTTAAACTCCCAACTTTTAGATGCTGTTCATGTGGTGTTGTGGTGTTTGAGAGGTCCTTTTCTTTTAATTGAAATGATTAAATTTAAAGAAGCTAATCGTCAAACCATGAAGGTTTGTAAATGTCTTGCTAATATCTCAAATGTTTCAGTGGTTTTTATAAAAAATAAAAAAAAAACTCATATTTGTGTGGCTTTTGAGTGACAAGTTAAAACTTAGTAACAAACAGGAAGGAAATAGGATGACTGAAGATCACCTCACAGCATTTCGTCTTTGCTTCAGTAAGTTGCCACTGTTGTTGCTTGTCTTTATTAACTC
The DNA here is from genome assembly GCA_036245035.1 of Adrianichthys oophorus. NCBI lineage: Eukaryota > Metazoa > Chordata > Actinopteri > Beloniformes > Adrianichthyidae > Adrianichthys > Adrianichthys oophorus. The sequence continues at coordinate 536,342 of BSAI01000105.1, forward strand.
TTTGTTTTGCTCCTCTGCCCATTTGCATTTTAGTCATAAACAATATTGCACTTGTACTTTTTCAGCAGAGAAGTGTTACAGGCAATGAAGAATGACATGCAGCATCACTGTGAATACAAATAAGTCACTAGCCAACTTTAAGGTGGGCAGGAGCACCAACTGTCGGTCTTGACTCTTTAAGAACAGTTTGTTTGTGTGTGTGTGTGTGTGTGCTTTTCAAGGTTTGTCCAGTCTGCATTTGGCTGATGCATGAATACTAATGCTGCATGTTAAATGACTGGGTCAGCTCACAAACTCAGACTTCAGGCTCTGGTCAGGGACAGGTTGTGAGGAAAGGTCAAACTCCTAAAAATTAGAGGCGCAATCATTCTGAACATGGGACAAAGGTCAAGATCAGAGGAGCAAGAACTATAACAAATTTGATCATGCCAACAAGCATAAGTTGGACTTCATATTTATTCAAGCCTAAGAAAGGTGGAAGGAGATGATTTTGGATTTTCTGTTGCATCTCTGTTACAAAGTGGCTTAGTTCTGTAGATTGCATGTCAAGTTCATTAACTAATGTTGATACTATTGTAATTACTAAGGCAATGCAATTGAGAATATTGGAATGTGTCTACGGCAGCAGGAAATCAGTGGGAACAACCTATTTTTAAATAAGAAAGGACCATTAAAGGTCCAACAAAAAAGACACCAAAAAAAAAAAAATCAATATTAATAAAGTTTGGTTTAAATTACAAAAGGGGCTTATACCAACATACATTTTGTGTTCGCTATGATTTATAACCCCCGATTGTAAGAGTAAAATCTGTCTAATACCAGAGGCTCTCAGCTCATATCTGTTTGCCCAGCTGTTGGACAGGACAAGTTTAAAAAAAAAAAAAAAAGAAAAAGAAAGGACCATTAAAAAGTCACAAAAAAATATCCAAAGACACACTGCAAAGAAGGTGCTACAATCTGCAGGGCACAAGCTCCCTGCTCCAATCCATTCTGAAGCAATGCACTTGCAGACAGATCGATCCATGTACGTCTTTGTTTTCCTCGTCTGAGATGGAATCTGGATCAAAACTGTACGGCTGGATAGCTCCAATATTGCTCACCATTTTTGTTACACTGGTAATGTTAGTTTGGGGATGTAAAGGGCTGTATGCTAGTGGGAGAGAGGGTAAACAAAGGGATGATGGGAAATGAAGTAGGGCTGACTCCACGCAAAAACTCCCGCCCACAACTTCAGTGGGGAATTTCTAATAAATTCCTGTCGCACTGCAGTAACTATGTCCTAGAAAACGACACAGATTTTTTTTATTTTGACAAATATTTGTCAATCTATATTACAAGTAGATCATAAAATGAACGGAGTGGGACTTTAATGAAGATGCTGTACACTTGGGGGCACCTGGAATTCTCTAACACAACTTTGTATGGATGAGTTCATTTAGATGAGCACCTACACGTTCATGTGAACACAAGTGAGATAATTGATTTAGAATGGCTCAACCCACTTTTCGTAATTGCTTTAAAAAGCTGCAAAAAACAGTTTAAGCTTCATAAAATAAAATGATCAAATTGGTAATTTTATCTTGAACAAGAAACTAGAAGAGACTGTTGTTACGTCTCTTTCTCAAACCTTGTTCTGCAAAGATAACTTGGTGACCACTTCTATTCCCCATTTTTTCTGAGTAAGTTGAATCCTGTGGACATGTCTCCATGAAGTGTCTTTTTTTTCACCGAACGTCTCACTGAATTTTGAAATCTTTGAAAAAGTAAATGCTGAACAAACCACTGACGTCTTTTTCTCCTCTACTCATAACCCAATTCTTCTCCTAAAACAGGTGCTTAGAGACATTGTCTCCTCATTTTCAGCTTTGTTGTCATGCAGTTCTTCTCTTCTTCATTTTGCATAAACAATGAAATATTTTCAGACTTTGTGGTCTACTGTGGCAATTTAAGACTGGAGCTTTTGTCAGAAACAAAATGAGATTCAAATGAAGCATCAGCAGTATTGTGATAATGAAACAGTTATTGGCACTCAATTGACGCTTTTACTCCCATTTATCTGGTTCCAAACAGCCTTTCTAATTTAGAAGTTCATTTTGAAACCCTAACGATTGAAAACTCAGCTTACAGAGACACAGTTCTTTGTTACTGCAGCAACCTGATGATTCCACTGAATAGAGCCTTAGAAATGCTCACCACAAATGCAGAAACCAAGACAAAAAAAAGAACACTATTGTCAGTTAGGCAGCCAGGCTTTACCATGAATTTCTTGTGGACAAATAAACAGCCCAACATTGGAAGAGCACAACAATATGAGAAATCCACAAAGCAAAATCGAAGCCTGTGGCTGCATTTACAAACCAGAGGCCCATGCTAATGAGAAAGCTACCTGAGGTAATTACTACTCAAGGCGTCAGGCTCCCATCCTCTACCACAGGAAAGCATTGTAACTCACAATTAAACGGACACTCATTTGCTCCATTTTAGGCACAGTTAATGCCATTATATGCCCCATTGTGCTTTAACAAAGCAGTGACTGTGAAATGAGAAACGTGGACCTGGCAATGTGCAGGGATACGAGGAATATGGAATTATAAACTGAGAGTTTATTATTTAGGCTGCGCTCTGTTTTAGAATGATAGCTTACGATCTTCAGTTTAGCTGCATGCTTTCCTTCAAGCAGTCAAATCTCAACCCATTTCATCTTATTTAAGAAAAGGACCATTTACTGCCCTTTTTGAATATATCTATATGTCTCTATATGTTTTGATCCTTTTTGCTGAATTGGGTCATGAAAAGAGGCCTTAAAACCCTTATACATGGCAATAACATAAATTACAATTAACTTGGAACTATGTAACATTTTCATTTTTTACTGTGATCGATCTGACACTGTTTTGGAGATAATAATAAACTTGACATGCCAATAACTAACCAATAACAGGATAACTGGGGCATAACATTTCAACCTGGTGCAGTATCAATCAAAAATAATTACACCACGATAATTTGACCACTGAAAAGTTTTGTTGAATTGTTATGAATGATGCCAGGTTGATAATATATGGTGGCTGAGCTGTGAGTATTGATCTGAGCAGCAGGAGATGGCAGAGCAGGAGAAGGAGATGGAGTGTGCTGCTGGATGTACATCGGTGCTAGCATGTGAAGATTAACGGCATCCGCTTCCATTAGTCTCACAGTAATTGTTAAGACAGCAATGAGTGCTCCACAGCTCAAATCCTTAAATCAAAGAAGTTGCACAGACTTCAAGAATCAAATTTGATTGCTCTCACAAAAGTGATTTCATCTTGAGATTTTGTATAGAAATGACAGCACACAGAAAGCTAACTTTCCTTATTTATCAATTAGCTACAATCTAGTTGGAGTCCTTTAAATTATTAGCATTCTAAAGTCTTGGGTGATATTTTGTTGTTGTTTTGGCTACAAAGACATTTTAAATTGATGGACACGCAGCATGTTGGGGAGAAATGTCTCCAGTCTTTTGGAATTAAAAATTAAATGACGATAGATGTTTCCAGTCCATGTGAAATTGAATTTTTGAGGACGCAGAAGGCCCATGCTTTGGTAGAGAAATGTAAAGAAGGAAGCTTGATGTAGAAACCAAAAATGAAAACAATTTATGAAGAAAACGTTTGTTGTTACTCTGCTGTCTTTTCCGTCCTGTAAGGTGCCCTTGAAAGCCTACTTTATTTAAAAAAAAAAAAAAAAAAAAAAAAAAAAAAAAAAAATTCATAATCTGGGATTTTTATATTTGGATTAACTCTGGTTCTGTTTACTGATGTCTAAGTAATTTCAAGAGCTACACAGCACTCTGTCTAAATGTCAGAAATTTGTTTTTGGTACAAGTTAGAAATGAAGTTGGGTGTTGCTAATTTGCTAATGGAGCTACTGTACATGGGTGTTGAACTTTTTTTTTTTCTACATATTACTAAAAAGATTGGAAGTTTGCATAGTCACAGTAACGTTTGTTTTAGCGGTATACCTCTATTTTTTAACAATGTTGCAAACAAAGTTGGAAGTTTGTGGATATGCTAATATGGCTAACGTGTAACAGTGGTACTAACAGTGTTACTAACAAGGTTAGGAGTTAACGTAGTCACAGTAACGTTTTTAGTGGATTTATATGTATATATATATATATTATTTTACCTCTGTGTTATTGTGAATATGCAGCTAACATGTAGCAATGTTGGACTGAGTTTTTTGATGTTTCTGACAAGATTGGGAGTATGAGTAGTCACAGCAATGTTTGTTTTAGCGGTATCAGGTTTATTTATCCTCGGTATTATAAATATTTGGAATACGCCAACGTGGCTAACGCTTGTATGTGGCTAATGTGTAGGGCGCCACAAAGAAGTTCTAGTTACTGTGAACTCAGTTCATAAAATCTAACAAAAATAGACTACTTCTTATAAGCTGATCTGGCCTATAGTGTGGAAAATACAGTAGTCAAATAGAAGTCAGTCCTATATTTCAATGTTTTCACCAACACTGATTCAGACAAGGCCTTCTGCAGTTTGTGTTAAGACAGATTGATCTGAATGATGCTCTTCAGGTTCATTAGGCTTGATAATTAAGAGACTTGTAATTATCATGATAAGTAGGCCAGTAATTCCTCAAGAGAGGAGAAAATAGCAGGTCCACATGAATGCAAGTATTCATTATGCCTCCGATTCACTTTCTGTTTATCCTAATTATCTCATCTGTATCAACACAACTATAACAAGCTATTGTTCAGTTTAAGGTTTATGCTGCATTTTTCTGATTTTAAAGTGAAAACTATGAAGCAGGATGCATGTTTGTGTCTCTGTTGGCATGCATTTCTTTAAGGTTGAGAATAAATGGTGAAGCAGATGGGTAATCCATCATGATGACTGACACTGAGCTTCAGGCACAATCAGCTTTTTCTCAAACTGAATATTGCAGTTTCTCTATCTTGCATAGCTTAAGCTGTTTGCCAGTTATCAGATTGTGCGCTGTCACAACACAGATCCTATCTTGTCTGTATTAACACTAATGTGTGAGGAAAAAGGACAAGGAAAATAAGTTTTGTCTGCCCACACAGACAGTCATGGAAATACTAGAAGTTAATCTGTGTTTGATCTTTAACTGAAATTTATCCAATAAAACCCCCCCACCCCCCCACCCCAAAAAAATCTGCGTAATGATAAATACAGTCCTTTACAACAGATACAAACTTCGGTTTTCATTAAAAAAACTGTATACCTCATAAGTTCAAACATGTCATATTTAGTTAAGCTGAAAAACATGAATTTCCAAGTTTTGCTTTAGCTAAATGTTTGATTTCATGCTCTGCTAACATGTTCAGCTAGTATTTTCAATGAAAAATCTAACTGTCACTTCAAATCAATCACATTGTATAAATGTTGAAATATCATGAAGTAAATGTGGGATTTCAAGAGCATTTGATCATGAGAGTTCAACACAGAAAATCAATGTGACTTTGTTTCTTTGTTACTAAACTGCCAACAGCTAAACAGGATAAAACACAACAAAACCCACACAACAAATGCAGAGCAGGCAATGTTGAAGATTTGAAAGTTATGTAAGCAAAGTATGAGGAAAAAATGAAAGTATTAACACCATGAATAAGCTGAACAAGCACTGAAAAATACTAATGTTCTTTTGAAAAATTAGTGTTTCAGAGTGAAGCTTGTGTGCACTGATAGATGATCGATTTTTCATGTGCTGTGCTGCCGAAATTCTCAGAAAAAGCATGCCACCCACTCGCAGTTCATCTGAACCATAGTATGAAGCTGATAAGTAGCTACCGCCTCACAGTGAGTAGCCTTTTATCATCCGTGTCTTCACAGCCCTGATCGTGTTAACTAGGACAGGCAAATGCAGTCAGCAGCATTTAGATAATATTAATATGAAACCTTGGCCAGCTTTGACACTAAAAGGTAGTCTGTGCAAAAATTAGCGAGCGATGTATCGACAGATTTGTCAGCATGCAGCCTACTTCAAGGGGAAGACTTGGAGGTAGAGGAAAAGATTAAAAAAGTAACCCACAGATCCTTCAGCAGTTGTGTATCTCTTATAGATAACTGCTCTGTTGCTACCAGGCCTCGGTCAACAGAAGCCCAAAGTCAGCCTGATCGATAGGGAACCCAGCTGGAGGGATGAGGCACATGAATCAACCTGTCTAGAAATAAACCAACTCACATAGACACTCACAAGCTGATGTACGCAGAAGACACTAAGCAAAAGTGCAGCTCATACAGAAGGAAAACAAGCACACAATGCAACTTCAACTTCTTCCCCATTTATGACAGTTATCTTAGAAAAAAAGTCTATTTTTTAAATCTTTTATTTGCAAATTAAAGTGTGCACATTTTCTACAGCTTCAAGCAATTAAGGATACAAAAAAAAAAACATTTTTTTAGCACCAAACTTAACAATTTTAATCTACTTTTTGCAGCACATTAAGTAAAAAAACTTGGAAGTGCATCAGGAATTGCAAATGCAGTAGGACCTGAAAATCCAGGAGACCAGAGTTGAATTCAGAAACCTAAACATTTCAATTCTATTTGATTTTTTTATGTAGCCCAGTATTACAACACTTTTGTTCTAATGGGCTTCTAAGCTAAACAGATTAAGCTAAACTGGCGCTTAGACCCTCATTCTCAGTAAGGAAAAGCTCCTTTAAAAAATAATTTCGGGGAAAAATTAAAAAAAAACTGAGGAAAGTTCACATGAAGGAGGGATCCTCTCCCAGGACGGACAGGCTATGTGCCAGACCTGTTGAAGGAGAATTAGCTTATCTAACTCTACAAATACATGTTTGAATGGTGTAGTAGATGGGCTTCATCCATGATGGAACTGGGGGACAGCTGGAGGTGTGAGACGAGCCAGAGGTGAGGTCCACAGCCAAAGACAGGAGGACAGACAATTCACCTGGAATTTGTCCCACTCCGAGATGCAACACAAGCCAGAGGCAAAGTCCAGGCCAAGAACAGGATCACAGACAATCCACCTGGAATCTCTCCGAAGGACAACATATGAATTGCACTCCGCCAAACAGAGGCGATAAGAACTAAATTAAAACTAAATAAATGATAAAGAATAGAGAAGAGGAGGAGAGGAGAAGTAATAGAGGACAGACCCCCAATACACCATGCTTTCTCCAGCTTCTAACTTCTAATAAGTAGCTTTCTAGCAACTAATTGGTATTGATACTTAATTCAAACATGTTAGTGGTAATTTGCATGTCATTTGGCAAAAATAGCGGAGGATAATATTAAGAATAACAATAATAGAAAATCTGCAGTTTTGGCATTCCAATATTTAGATATTATTTATCTAATCTAAAACCACATAAACCCACTAAGAGAAAATAGGCCGCCATGGCCTGGTTTATAGCCCGTCTTCCCTCTGCTTAGCACTGTGGAGAAATATGTGTAATGGAAATTATAATAATTCCCCCCAAACTTCATTACAGTAGGTGATGTAGGGGAGCAATAAGTACAATATCTGATTACTCAATATCATAGCAATGAGCCTGTCCAAAGAGGAATGTTGTAGGCTGAACTTTGAATGTAAAACTGTGTTTCCCTCTCTTACATGAGCTATGACAGGGGCTTGTTTTGACAAAGGTATTTATTAGACTTAAACATGAAAAACTCATAAGGAAAAACAAAATGGTGACACAACTGACTTGACAATGAAAAACTGAAAACTGGAAGAAAAGACAGCTGTGAAGGATCAACCTTAACTTTGTGAAACTAAGGGAACCAGGACATGAAAAACTAAAGTAACAGTACCAGAAAATAATCCAAGTACAGGATCTTTACAGTGCCCTTCTTTAAATGGGCAGATCCCAGATGCCCAAGCGTAATACAACACTTGCGCACTTGCGAGGAGGAGACCTGGAGGACCAAAACATAAGCTAAACCAGAAAGCAGTTCAGAGACTTGAAGTATTGTCCCGGCAATGGCCCACAGGAACAGACGATGGAGGTGTTATGGCGTGGCTGGAAAATGGTTGCAGGGAAACCCATCTGATGTGGTGTGGAAAAATTGGACTGAGTAATCCCTCCCCCTCTCATTCCAAAAAGGAAGTACCTGCTGGCTCTAGGAAGTCAAAATCCCATAGACGTCTATAAAGAAATATACAGCCATTACATTAAAATCATTCTGTCTCTGATACCTTTTTTTTAAAAACATGTTTTTGATGATACTGTTTTTTTCCTTACATTTTCTTTCCTTTTTTGCAAATTATTCAAGTTAAAAAATGACCAATCAGATGCCTCAATAAATAATTGTGATTGCCATTGGCTCCCCACCTCGAACGTTCAAAATGTTTGATCGACAGATTCTCCCAAGGATGCTATCAGTGGAGGGGGTGTGGACTTCCAACAAGCTCACTCCTGATTGGTGGAAATAGTCACCATAAAAATGGTTGGTCAGACCGACTTGGACCAATCACTGCTTACTAACCTTGTCTGGCTCTAAATGGCGGCATCTGTGTCACGAAAAAATGGCGTCTGAATTGACTTAATTTCGCTGTAGCCAGAAGTAAGTTATTTTCCATGGGTGAAGTCACACTCACTCAATCCAGTGCTCTGATACAGTCAATGGGTTTGGAGTGCAGTAGCAAAAATCACTGCCACTGCTGCAAAAATTCTGATGCTAGGTCCAAGAAAGTCAGGTCATACTGTCCAGAACCCAATATGCAGAAGACTAGGCTTGGTGTCAGAAACCTAAACATGTAATAAATAAACTTAAATACTTTAAAAAAAAATCCATGGAGAAAGAAGAGAGGTGACAAAGCAGATGACCTAACGATGAAAAACTGAAAAACCAGAGATGTACATACACTGAGGGTATTTAAACTTAATGAAGACAGCTGTAGATGTTCAATCTTAACCTGGAGGGACGGACAAGGAAAACAGAACAAAAACTGAAGAAATATCACAAAAACCCACCTACAGAGTTCTCAGAAGTGCATATGTGGTGTTGCATCCTCGTCCTATAGGTGCTTTCTGGTCCCTCTCATATATATTTTCAGATTTTTATTCTGCTCCCACATTATTCTCCCACTGACTTCATTATCTCTAACACACTACATAAATATGGAGAGCTTAGTTTGTGCTTTGTCACATGGAAGGATGAACCATCGGGAGGACTAGAGCTAAATCCAGTAAAAAAAAAAAAAAAGACTTGATTAAATTATAAAAGGTGTGTATGGTTAACTGTCAGCAGAATACAAGCTGTTGCTTCCTACTGTGAGCATTTCGTACCGTCATGAGCAAATCCTGTCTGCTGTCTAACACACCTTCTAAAAGCAGGATGTCACTCTGTTATGGCTGTATAGGATGAAGGATCTGCTCATGAGACATAATCCATATTTTCAAGGATTTATTTTGGTAGCATCTTTATCCTCAGTAGAAGTGGAGGAAAAAGAGTGAGGGTTTATAGTTCTGATTGCCATGCATACCACTCATAATGAGGTGTATTACAGAGCCGATGTTGTAAGATTAGAATGACTTAAGAGGCGTCGGCTGCCCTGCAGATCTAAAGCGAGGGAACAAGATCATGAGGAAGGGAAAGGAATAAGAGGATGGTTAGTGGTGAAAGGGAGTGGCACTGAGACAAACGTGAGGAAATGTTCATTAAAAAGGTTGAACAAAGACGAGAGACAAAAATCGGATCGTGAATGGCAGTGCTGAAGGAAGAGGGGGCAAAGGAGAAGAGCAGAGAGAGGAGACAATAAACCAGCAGAGGTAATATCTGCATTCCTGTCAGCACAAAGGAAGTGAGGAGAGGCTGTTATTAAAGCACTGAATGTCTCTGACTGTGATATCAGCCCATTTTGTTCCTGTCTCGTCTCTGCCCTGACTGGGATTCAGAAAAGCCTGACATGTCATGCAGAATTCTCAAAGGTAACTGCTCCTTGTTAACACAGAAAAAACAATTAAGCAAAAGAATAAAAATAGGATTTCTTTTCATCTGGTCACAGCTGTCAGAAGATCATCTTTTAGAATTTGGACTGAGTTCAAACTTCAATAGTTTGGGGAGTACATTAAATTTAAATAATCCCATTTTACTCTCTCATTGCACTGTTATGTTCAGATGATAACAGCATTAACCTTCTTCTCGAGTCTACTTTGGGATTTTTCTTCACTTTCAGCAGAATGTAAGGAACACGTTATATTAGTGTAAATAAACAAATGTAGGAAGCATATAAACTGAAACATGCCATTGATGGAAACAGGTCTTGAACAATAAACAGAGCAGTCAACAACAATATTTAGTAATTCACTGGGTCAGAGTCTGTCTGAACGTTTAAGATCTGGTAAACTATGAAATGATGCAAATACTGTCCAAAGTACACAGTAATCTGCCTCTTCTCCATATTCAGAGGCTGTTCTAAAGTCAGAATGAACTCCAAAACCTCAAACTCATGAGAAGATGCAAACAGGAGGGATAAATTATAAAAAAATAATAAATAAAGATGACATATCAAAACAATATTAGGGCCACCATTAAAGAAATATATATATGAGAAAATCTGAAACATTTTATGAGAAAAAAGTAAACATTTTACAAGAATAAAATGTCAAATTATGAGAAAGTAAAACATTTACAATAGTAAAGTTGTAAAATTATAAAGAAAAAAGTCCAACTTTAATGAAAATAAAGTCATAAAATTACAAGAAAAATCGCAATTTTATGGAAAAGAATTTGTATAGTTATTGACAGAAAAATTATGTTAAAAAAAGAATATTGACATAAATGTATTCTTCAAAAAGTTGCATTACAAATAATTTTATTAATGACATTTCAAACTGTTTAAAGAAGGATTAATTTATGTTGCAGTAAATTCAGAGTGTATAATTGAATGAACATCACACTGCTAAGGAATCTCCTCAGTCTGTTTTACTTTATCATTATGCAATTTTATTTTCATGAAATTACAACTTTATAAAATAAAAACATGGCTTTAACCTTGTAAAATTGCAACGTTTTAAATGATAAATTTACAGTTTTGTTCTCATTAAATATTGATGTTTTTCCAATAACTGAATTACTTTATTTTATTTATATATTTATTTATTTTAGTTTTTTTTTTTTTTTTCCAAAGTCTTACAACTTTTTCTTATAAGTTTATGACTTTTTTCTTATTTATTTACCAGTATTTATTTTTCTTTTATGATGGCCCTAATACTCTGTTGTAGACCTGCCTAGTTTGTTTTTTCTAATTGTTACAAATTTGAAATCTGTGGACTGATTGTTGCTTCAATTTTGTTTATTGTTAACATGAAATAGTTTTCTTTTAAATTGTTTTAATGAGAGTTTTGGTCCTTTTTAGGTATATAAAATAGTACATAACTGACTTGGTATGCAGCTATTTAGAGCATGTTGGAATGGATCCTGTGCTTTATGACATTCCTCTAAATAAATAAACGTTTTTGTAATGAACTCTCTGTAGAGAAGGGCTGAAAGTTTCCAGCGTTCTATTCTGACAGCTGACAGGTTTATGTTTTCTCTGGTTTCATGTGTGTTTCTGGCTGACACACATCTAGAGTATTTATTGGTGTTCTTTGATTGTTCACTTCTTTTTCGTTCCGTTGGTCCACAGTAAGGCCACTTCAGACTGAGCTTTGAGTTGTTGCCCCGGTGTTTGTTACAGCTTCACATGTGCTTCTGGCTCTCCAAAGGTTTTAATTAAGTTCAGGGGCTGGAGTCCTTTTGCTTTTTCTTTTCTTTTTTTTTTTTTTTAAGTAAAACAGAGCTTTTACAATACACTTCTGATTGTGGTTCTTGGACAAACAATAGTGCTGTGATTTGAGCAGTTTGGTCTGTGACTGCTGCCAGACTGACTGAGAGTGAAGGCCACCTTCAGCATCTCCCTCACAACCCACTCCATACTAAAGTTAACAATACTGAGAGAAAGATGGAGCCTTTCAGCAAAGAGAATGCTATGCTGCTGCTAAGCATCAACGATTATCTCCTCATGGTTGCAATTTATCTTCATTTTCACAATGAAACCATAAAACATGTTTGGTTAACTGCCCACATTTACACAGACCTGGTTGTAAAAGTAAGGGTCCTGATGAGGGACACAAGTCTGACATCTGTGAGAAGATCCTCCAGAAAGAAGTCTTGACTGACAGCATGACATCTGGTCAAACTGGTCACTCTTTGGGGATCCGGCCTCCTGCAAGTGCTTTGACCTGAACTCTTGATGCATACTTTGTTGACAAACAGACTACACAAATACGTTTATGCTAACCAATACAAAATATTGTCTTTTTGGTGAATGTGTTACCTTAATATAAACATAGAATCTGTCCTCTTTATTTTCATTTTACATCCAGTGTCAGTCTCAAGTAGGAATTTCCAGTGTTGGGATGTGGCCCCTCAGGTGTGCTCGTGAATCTTCATGTGTTGACGTTTCAAGACTAATGAGACTTCCCTCCAAGCTTTACCAACATCTGAAGTACCACGATGCTAAGAGACAGATGCATGTGATGGATCTGTTCAGCTGCCTTTCAACCGCCAGGCAAACAGGCGGGCTGGCAGAGGAACAACAAAAGTTTGCTGCTCTTCATCACTATTTCAGCACCTTCATCTCTTAGCTGAACACAATAGCTTAAAACTTCTCATTCAATATTGAATTTTTAATTCTTAGGAAATAGCTAAAACACACAAAAAATATCAGTTCAAGAAAAACTATTGGTTTTTTTCATTATAATTTCAAATTGTTATTTAGCCAAATTAAGTTTTTGAAAGCATTCATTCAATATTAGAAACTCAAAGCACTGCAGTGAGTACACGCATCGAATATACAACGGGTTAAGAGACCGACAAAACTACAGTCAGAATGCTTGAGTGGGCGGACGGATGATCAATGTAAGGAGAGGAGAACACAGAGAGGAGCTGGAGATGAGCTGGCATTATTACAGTCAGTGGAGAAGAGGAGGGCGCAGGGTTGAAGGGCTTTCATCTCCTCAAAGGTCTGGAGGTGGGCAGGAGAGCCCATCCACCGTCTGATAGGGTTAACACTTCATGTAAAAGGACAGGTGCCCCTCAGCGACGACACCGTACGGCCTGGACTGAACTTTAGTCAAACTTTTTTTCTTGAAAAACTCGGTATAGCTTAGGATTTTGGAATTACCTCCAACATGTGAGTGTATTTCCTCAATAGTAACAACAAATGTTAAAATACAATATTCTCTCATTTATTATGTTCAAGAAATAAGCCACAATAGGTGAAATCTGCTAAGATGTTTTTAGGCTGTAAAACTCTTCACTACACACTTTATACACTGATCTCAGACAGACATGAACATTTTCACTCTTTTCTCTCTTGTTTAAACTCTCAAACTTCAAAACTTCATAGAAAAATAAGTGGAATATTATAGGATGAAAACAGAGATCTGATCGCAACTGAAGAATCATCTGAAGAAAAAAAACATTTGGTGCTGGAGACACATAGGAGATTGATTGACAAGGTCTACAGCCAAACAGGACGCAGAACATTTACTCCATTTATATATATATATATATATATATATATATATATATATATATATATATATATATATATAAACTGTGTTAATTAATGTATTAGGTAACTGGATGGAAGGGGGAGCTTCACTCCCTCCTGACCCTTTATTTGTGCTGTTCTCTCTTTATCTACCTTAAAAATGCTAATGGAGCCTAGCATGCTAGCAGCTTCCAGGTCCTCAGTACTTCCTGTGGATCACAAATCCTTTCTGAAGGTTACCTCCATGATTTGAAAAGGCGATCTAGGTCGAACTGTGTGACTGCCGGGAAGTAACAATTCACTTCCCCACGATTCAATTTAATTCACAATTTGTTTTAATTGCTAACAAGTAAATAACAATTAAGTAAGACCTTTCAGTTGGCTTATATTGAGCCTGATTTATTAGAACAATAAAAAATAAATCTGTTTTAAATTTAGCACAATTGTTTGATACTTGTAACGTAAACATGTTTCGCAGATCCAGTGATTCAACAAATGAGTTCAATGGTGTAACTTAAAGTTTGGTTTGAAATCAATAATTGTAGCATATCTGTTTAAAAACACACTTTAACTTGACTGAATAGTATTAAAATTCACAGATGTTACTAATAATTTTGTAATCTTGGATTAAACTTTGGTGTGACTTTCATTCTTAGAACTTTGATCTCCTTCTTTTAGATTTTCAGCACCTGCACTGATTAGGAGAAACATCCCAATAGATTAAATAGATTTTGATTTGATCTTCTTCAAAATGTTAATTTCTGTCTGTGATTGAATAAACTATGCAGACATTGAATTAAAAAAAACAAAACTCCAGGTTATTATTCTGCAATTTGTCGACAGTGATGAATTAACTTTCATTTGAGGACTGCACTTATACTGCTAAATGCTTAGATTTGTTTATGTGAAGCTGGTTGGTGTTTCCTTCCAGAGCTGCATATTCGTGTGAACAGTTGCTCGGTGACATCACCTGATCATGCTGCTGGTTCAACGTGAAGCATTGTTGAATCTGTACAATCTGTATACCTGTATGAGCCCTGAGCTGCACGAGAAAACGTTTCTTAGTGGACAAGTGAATATGAAAATAATTTGAGCCGAGTTGTACCTTCTTGACTGAGCACACATTAAATCAGCAACATCAGCAGCTACAGATAGAAATCACAACTAGAATTCTGACAGTAAGAATGTCAGTGTAAGTGCATCTTCCATCGTCTGATTTTCATTCTGCCTAAGGCCAGGATCATCTGCAAGTACAGATGCAGAGAGCGTTTTTGGTATCTTGCAGGTATGATATGTGTCAGGAATTCTTTTCATTTCAATTTCACTGTCACAAATAACTGCCTTTTTTAGCAGAGAGTTGTTTCACAGAGTAAGTCAAAGTTCACTCAGAAGTAATGAAATGTCAATTATTCAGAGGGGATATTATTTTTAGACATTTTGAACTCCTTAAAACTGCAAAGAAAAAGTTTTTTTTTTTAATTCATTTGTGTGGTGCGCAACAAAAATATACACTAAAGGAAAGTGGAAAAGAACACTGAGGACATTTCCCTACTAACGTCCAAGGGCCTTTTTACTGCAGAAGGGTTAAAAACACAGCTCAAGATGTTTCACTCCAAAAAGTCTCATTGAACTTCACATCTAAAAGCTTTTATTAAAAAAATTAAAAAAAATCCATGTTTGTTTTGTTCTTAATTTGTGGAACTGTATTTATGAAAGTTAATTTTCAAGGAAGGATCAACAGTTCCTGCTGGTTTTTAATGCATTGTCCCTTGTTTTCTTTTCAATCTTTTTTTACACTTTCAGTGTCCCTTTATGAGTAGTATATCAAACTAGTTAGAAAATGTTGTTTCCTGTATTTTTTTGATAAGTCTCAGATAAAGTTTCCTCTTCTTTTTCTATTTGTATTTATACTTGCAGTTTTATTCAGGTGTCATTTTATATTTGATTATGCTGGGTGCTTGGGGTCAGGAGGGCTGAGGACTTTCTATGTGTTTTATAATTGAATTTTCAATCGTTTTGAGCCTGTAAAGCACTTTGCATTACTGTTGTTTAAAAAGTGCTTTATAAATAACGTTTGATTTAAGTTAATGAGTAAAGATGATGTAAACATGTTGGTGACAGTATTTTTGTCTCCAACATTCTTCGTTTGAAGACATATTGAATAAAATATATTATTGACAGACAGAAATTTACAGGAAAAATGTTCCAAAAGCCATATGAATAGTGCTCAAAATCCAGGGGTTAGAAATCCAAAGTAGACAATTTTGTGCTTAAATGTTGCTGCTGTGTTTGCAGACAGATTGAGTGAATTCCACACTTTGGCTGGACAAGGAAAATGTACTCCTACAATTGTCTGAATTGTTGTATTAGTCCAAACTGAGCTTATAAGTGTATGGAGAAGGTTCTGATGCATGAATGTGAGTGCTGATGCAACATGTTTTGGATCCACGGGCTAAACATGCTCCTTCCTTCTGTGATATCTAAGATATGCATGTTTTTTGTTTTTTTTTTGTGTGCCACAATGTGATGCAACACACACTGCAAAATGACACGTCGACAGCAAAGCCTCAAACACTTTCACTTATGAGCAGGCAGACAAGGGCATTAGCAAAGTTTGAAGGAGAAAGTCAATACCATCAATATTTTTGTGTAACCCTTTTTAAAATTTTTTGACCTTTTGTTTTTGCTCCTTGTGGTTATTTTAAAAAGAATCTGGAGCATTGCTTCATGGGGCTGAACGAGGTAGTTTCAGCACAGCTCTGTTTATGACTACAACCATTTCAGTGGTCTAGTGGAAGAGTGTCTTCCCTGTGACTGTGACATAGTGGGTTCCAATATATTGTTGTATCAAACCAAAGATTCTAAAAAAAAAAGGGACCCGATGTCCCCTTGCTTGAGAGTCAGCATTGGACAGTGGGTTTGGACCTTAAAGCAGCAAATGTTTCCACAGTGCAGCTTTGACTGCAGCTCACTGCCCCCCATGAGATGGGTGAATATGAAGAACCACAACTGATGGTTTACTTAACTTAATACCAAGCAATCTAGAAAATGGATCAGAAAAACACCATGATAGAGCTCTGTACAGCAGTAAACTTAAGTATGCAATTTTATATTTCTACTGTTTATTTTTTGAACATGCATTCACAAGCTGTGCAGGAGCCTCTAGCATTTGGTATTCATGCAAACATTACTGACATTAATTTGACTATAGTGAAAAAAATGATGATTTTCATCAATGCAGCTGCAGGAAGAAAGAAATCCAGCAAACTCCTGTAGATAAAACTTAAAAATCATCATTTTGTAATTAAGTATATCAGACAACAAAGACTTTGCAGTAAAAAGAATTAATGTTTTTGGAATAATGACTAATAACTTAGTTAGTTTCATTGTCCGGCTGATACT
This sequence comes from Adrianichthys oophorus, assembly GCA_036245035.1. NCBI lineage: Eukaryota > Metazoa > Chordata > Actinopteri > Beloniformes > Adrianichthyidae > Adrianichthys > Adrianichthys oophorus. The sequence goes on from BSAI01000105.1 coordinate 553,277, forward strand.
CTATTATTTTCTAAAGAAAAAATACATGCAATATATTATTAATAATCATGCAGTAATCAAAATAAGAAATCAGCATGTATGCAGTACAGGCTTTACTGTGCTTACAGCACAACTTCTCATTGTGCCTCAGTCGTCACTTCTTGTTATCCACACATGCTTTCTGCTGCAACTGTGCAGCGCTGGTCTTGGGGGAAAAAAAAAAGCACACAGTAAAGTCCCATTTACTAATATAGACAAGTAATACAGAAAAATTTTGCTAACAAGTTAAACAGCAAAAATACTTACCGTATTTTCTGCACCAAAAGGCGCACTAAAAAGCCTAAACTTTTTTCATAAATTGTAACCAAATAATCCGGTGCGAATTCAAAAAATCCTTAAAAATGTCTGCTTTGACTGTCAGACCATTTCTCGTATAGAGATCATTCTGAGGGACAAAGGTGGGTCACAGAGATTCTGGGAAGCTGTGCTGCTGGGAAACAATGTGGCTGGCGGTAAAGTTATACCACATACACTCCCATTCAGGTCCCATTCAGGCCTTAAAAAAAGCGTTCCGGTGCCACCGGAGGAAAAGCGAAATAGAGCGTGCAGTTTGTTTGTGGGAGCGATGAATGACAGACGGCGCACACTTCTATTAAAACTGGGAGGTAGCACCGGGCGAGTTAAGCCTCCAAATGAAAATGGATTGTGGCCGTCTGGGCTAAATTCTCTGCTTTAACTGTTGTCTGAGTTTTTGCTATAGCCGGTGGCACCATTGCTGACCAACCGCCTGTCAATCAGACCGACTCCGACAACGATGAGAGGGAAGCTGGCACGTTTAATTACACAGCTGTTTAATTCAAACACCAGGAGAAGATTGATTAAAAAATAGTGTGAGTGGATTGTTAAATGGTGGAATAAAACTCATCTAAACTCACAGTTTTGCTTCTGTTACCTTTTTTCTTGTGCTTATAATAAGGTGCCCTCTGTGTATTGGTTAAATACAGAAATAGACTATCTAATTAAGACTTTGCCTTATAAAATGGCATGCCTGTATGGTGTGTAAATTACAGTAGATGATTTAAAAAAAAAGACTAATACAAAAAAGCAGCTTTTTGCATGTATGTGTGTTCATGAGTTTATTTGAAAAAAAAAAAAAAAGTAAAAGCTTACATACAAACTCTTTGAAATTGCAAACTTTGCAAAAGGCTGCAATTTTAGGTTTGATTACATGGCTGCAATTCCTTAACACCTCTGAAGTAAATTCTTAGAGACACCCTGATAAAACATGTTTTTGGAATTTTTAACATGTTCTTTTGGCATATTTCTCATGATGGCGGACATGTATAAAAGAAAATTACAATTAAGAAAGCATTTCTGAGTACTTATTTTTTCAAACTGTTGTGAATCAGGAGCAGACAAAAAAAAAAATCCAGTTTGTAAAAGAGTTTATTTGTGATGTAGATAATACGCTGCAGGTCACCACCTCGCTACTCCCTGAAGTTCTAATAAACTCCTGCAGCACTGCAGAAAATATGTACTTGGGGTTGGCGACAAATGTCATAATCATAATTAAAAGACCACTGGGATTATTTTTGAAAATAGATCAAAAGATAATCGAGTGGGACTTTATTGTATTTTACCTGTTGGGGAAACCTGTTTTTCCTTCCTGGTCAAGGTCATGTCTGACTTGCAGTAAAATGATTTCAGAGATGAAACAGGGACATCATGGAAACTGGGAATCAGAAGAGAAAGCGGACAAAAAAAGGGAATGTGTCGGACCCAATTAGTAATGCCTTGTCCTTGGTTTATTAAACCCTAAAATGTATTAAAAAGACATCGGTATGACTCAGCTTTTCTCTGTTTGGAAGAACATCTTTTGTCGTTGCTTTAACTAAAGTGTGGCTGAGCTTTAGTTCAGTAACCTCATGCACAGTGAGCTCAGAGGCTTAAGCTTTGTTTGGCCCAGCAGCTGTAAAAACAGACAGCGGTTTAACATCCTCAAAGATATTTACTGAAGTGAATTTTCTGTAATTACAACAAGTTGAAGAATCTCAATGAAAATAGAAATTTGGGAGAAATTAAAAACAAAACAGTAACATTTCTTATGTCTAAAACCAATGACTGCATTCATCTTTAAGAAAGTTCTAAATGAATAGACAGCAGGTTAGTGGATGACAGTTTTAAATCTATGTATTTATTCTAGGAGAGAAATCAATAAAAACATCTATTTTTTTCCAGACATGTTTGTCTAAAATTGCATAAAATAATGAAAGAAATGAAAAAGCAAACAAACTGCGAAGCTTCATGTTTGTGACCAAACTGTAAAAAGACTGAGAAGGAAAGGACTTTTTATCCAAAGTAAACATTTCTGGAAGCTGACATTGCTGTTTTGAATCCACCAATTGAGAAATTGTTTGGTTTTTAGCAAAAGTATCAACAGCCTTTGAGTAACTGCCACTTATTAGAGTGAAATAAATAAATAAAAATAACTCTACTTCCCATCTCTTTAGCTTTACAATTAAAACATATCTTTTGAAGAAAAGGGTCAAACTTTAAGCATCACTGGCAAAACAAATCTTCAGTGGATGTTCGTCCAAAAATATTTCACATATATTCCTATTACATTCTTTAGAGGCCAAACCCCCATCAGACAGCTTTTTGTATAATTTATTTGTTTTTCTTTACTTTTTCATGCTTTATATTTAGTATTCATTATTGCAAAAGCAGCATATTGTATAATGGATGTGTTTATCTGCAAAGTGCATTCACTCAAATGCATTGTACTTGTGTTGCATCCCTCTTTTTTAATGACCATGTTGTTCTGTGCACGCTCCCATACATATGCAGAAGTCATAACCCTTTTTGCGCTTTACTTCCTGTGTATTAATCATCCCGTCCTCTCTGCTCGTTCTTCTATTTTCGGAAACCTCTTCATTGGGATCAATGTCAGCCCATTCAGTTCATTAGGGGTAAGGGTAAATCTTAACTCTGCCGTTGTCATGGCAACGCCACAATCAAGCTGCTGGAGGCACATGTGGTGCCCTCACCTCCCTGGCACCCAGAAAATGATGTGTATTTGGTAACTGTCTTTTTCTGTTTGAGGTTCATGTGCAGCGTTGATTGGCAGGGTAAGAGGTGTGCAATTGTGTGTCTGCATATGTATGTTTCTGTGCATTACTGTGCATGCACACACATACTTCATATATCTGCCTGGAACTGTCAGAAGAGGCTCTCCATAGGCAGCGGTACCAAATTTGATGACCTGCACTGCCCTGAAGATACTTGTGCTCTCGACTTGAAACCCTAATCAAAGTTGTCTGTCTTCAGCTGTAACCAAAGCCACTTATCACAAGATGGGATGAGAGCAAAGTGGAGCAGCGATTTGTATGCACAGAAACACTCCCGCTGTCATGGGGTGTGTTAACTCAGGAGATTAAGAACCCCCAGAAACTTTAGTGTCAGGAGCAGATCATGTTTGGCTTTTCGTGATTAGCATTAGTTGTGACATGACAGTGTGATAAACAGGAAACTGAGATGGATGATCTTTGCTGGTTTTAATGCCCTTTAATTCTGCCTCACACTAGCCTTACTACTAAATAGAGCTGTCTTCTGAAGCATGCACCATATATGCCACATGGAGGATGACGGTTGTTTGGTGGCGCAGAATGTGGAAAGGCTGAGAGGAAAATGTGATGTGCTAAATCTATTGTCATGTCATTACAATTTAGAGCAAATGTAGATTTGTTTCCCTCCATTCATCCATTAACCTCCACTAGATCACCTTGGATGCAGCCTTTAATTTGAAATAACTGTCTTCTCACATTCTGCTCAAAGAGATTAGCTCTAAATGTGAATCAAGCTAACTTTTATGTTACTGTTGTCATGCAGAGTTTACTCAACTTCTTTCGCACCACAGGGCTCACCGGATTATAAGGTACACCATCAATGAAAGGACTATTTCAAAGTAATGTCATAAGCTGTATTAGGGGTACATTATTTATCGGAGTATAAGTTGCCGTTTGTCCTTGGTTGCTATGTTCACACCGGCCTCAGCAAAGCACTTTCAAACGGCCGCTTCCAATGAAAACACATTTCAGGCACATTTCAGGCTTCTGTGTTCAAAACTTGCGTGTTCAGGCATCGCAGCGCAGGTTTCTGCGACCATTTTGAAGTTCTAATACAAAACGTGCAGCCATTAAATGTGCATAAAACGTTAAATCAGGTCGAACTTTGACCTGTCAGGGACTCGGATTTGGGAGTGTGCTATGGATGGATGCATATATCAGAATAGAGCTGTGAAGAAAAAAGCCTGTAGGTGGCGGACATGTGCTAGTAAGCAGTACACAAAGAAGAAGAAGCCCCTCCCTGCTTGTTTAGCATAGGTTAAGGTATGCAAGTTTAGCTCGTTCTTGAACGCCCAGTGTGTACATAAACAATTTCATTGCACTTTTCATTCCCAAGGTCACATTGGCAAATTTACAATACGCGAAGCTATCAGATAACACATAAAAAAAGACTGGTAGCGCTAAAAGCAAATCTTCTGTGAGAGTCCGACACCGCTACATGTTAGCATACAGTATCTACAATAACACATATTCAATATATAGATCCATTTATCAATCCATAGTATGAGGTAACACTTTATAATGTGCTTATCATGCAGAAAATACAGTAGGCCTACACTGTACAAGATCATTTCGGGATGGACAGTCCCAGAGTGTTCACAGCTACAGTTAGTCCGTTTAGATCATTGGTATTTACTTAAAAGTCATTTTTGCGAAAAAAAACAAACCAAGAATCTGCAAGCAACTTGCTGAGGACAATTTTATGTACTTGACGTTTGTCCTCAGAGATTCGATTTAATCAAACTTATTTAAGTGACACACTGCAGGTTTTGCAGGAGAAAGTCATTCATTTTATTCAGCGTTCACTTGAGGATCACTAATCCAGGGTGGCAGGATGTCACTTTTTTACTCGTGTCAGGATGAAAGGTGTATTGAGTGCTTTTTTGTTCCTGCTTATTCTCTTAGTTTACTCATGAGAGTAAACGACCCAAAACCACAGAAACTAGAACCTCACAAGGATCATTTTCTGAATGGCTGAACATCATCTTAGCTTTTTGGGCATTAGGAGCTTTTAAAACACAAGGGCACAGAAATAGTTGAGGAGGTTGTTAAACATTAGAGATGTAAAGAAAAAGTATGAGACAGAGGATGAAACGATAAATAATGAAGCTTATTTAGCGTCCGTGTGTAGGTGTGTGTGTGTGTGTCGGGGGGGGCAGCTTGGGGGAAGATAATGGATCTGAACTTAATCAGCATTAATGTTGATCCTGTTCTGTTTATTCAATGTAATCATCAAGGACAGGCCATCCCCACTCCCCATGCCAGAGGAGCAGAGAATTTCTCAGTGTGCTGCCTTGCTAGGAAAATTGTGGTTAATTTACTCTGTTTATTAAGTCATCCCCATTAACAAGCCCGCTGAGGGTCTCGTTTTCTCCCCCGAAGATGCTTTCTTTGGCTTTACTAGAGCCTAATTTGGATCGCAAAGAGTTATTTCTTATTTATTTTCCCCGTTCATTTGCCATCTGAGAGAAAAGTGAAACAGCAACAGGATTTTTCTTCACATCGCAGCTGTGCAGATTCGTGGCACAGCTTACAGTATTACACAAATGCAGAAGGATCAGGTTTAGCCAACATTAAAAAAAATATATATATAAATGTTACAAGAAGCTGTAATCAAAATAACCAAACAGATGTACTTCACAGAGGTCTAAAATATAGAACTTCAGTATTTTCTTCATAAAAGTAGTAGTATATGAAAACTAAAGACAAAAAGGCAAACAGTAAAACTCTTTCTGGCATTTCCTCAGTAATTCACTTTAAACCAGGTTGATCGAACAGTAAAGAGAACGTGGAATTATCTTTTAAACCTCATAGATTTTGAAATAATGTATTTATGGCCTGCAAACCCTCTTTATCAGTGGTCCCCAATCCCCCGGCCACAGACCAGTACCAGTCCATGGGACAGTTGGCACCGGACCGCAGAAAAAAAAACACAACCTACATCTTTTTCTGTTATCTGATTCTGAGAGAAGTTAAGGCTAAATTGAAACCTCTGAGATAGAAAAGTTTACAAAAAAGAAACATATTTGGAAAGCTTCTTTTGGCAGGAAGAATCCAGATAGGAAACAGAAGAAGAGCCTTTGACTTAAAAAAAAAAAAAGAAATCTGCATTTAACAGACAAAAACCAAGAGTCTTTACTCCAAATATAGATTTATTGTAACAATTGTTCCCGCAGACCATAATAATAATGCGGAGTATTCATCAACCGGCTATCTGATGTTTTAAGGATGTTACGAGGCTAATAAAATTGTACAAATGGTGGATTCATCTTTATTGTTATACTTAAAAAATACCAGTTTTAGCAACTGTATTTTTCAAAGTGTCGCGCCTCAAAAGTCGGACGAGGCTGAAGCTGAAGTCTGACTTTTATCTTCCACTTTGACAATTATGGGTTAAGAGAAAATCTTTCACATTTTAATGGCTCCTACACAAAACAGTACAAATACAGTTTAAAGCAGCTGCTGATATTTTACAGAGGATGAAGACACTTTATCTCCAACAGTTAAGGCAAACTGGGATAAAAAAGGAAAACAAAAAAAGTTGGACGCCCACTTCAGCTTTGTGAAAATATTATCGGACATCAAATCGGCCCATGGCCTGAAAAGGTTTGGAGACCATTGCTCTTTATGATAGATTAGGGCCCTAATCGCACAATAGAGATATGGGAAGTTTGTGGCTAACAGGAAACCCTAATTATGGAAAAGCTCCTTCCTTGTGTGGATCATTTGTCATGTAAGCTGAAACATGCAGGTGAGAATAGATTGAAGTACGGAGGTCAACAAAGAAAGGCTGAGTGATGAACAGGCACCCCCCGTCCCATCAATGGGGCCTTCTAACCTGTGCTACAAAAAGTGGCATCCATCACAGGTGCAGGCTCCTGCGCTTCAGACAAGAGCATCAGCACTGAAACATGCTTCACCCACTGCTGCAACACGTGGAAATATGCTTGTCTGTCTTCATCATCTTCCTCATCATTCTGGCATATTTATTTGATGAAGTTAAGAAGACAGTTCCTCTTTTTTTCTCTTTTCAAACCAGTGGGAGAAAAGCGCTCATCCCTGGAGTGTGCTCGCTTTTTTAAGTTTTGCAGGAAACCCCTTTTGTTTTTCCAGGTACTGCAGGGCAAGCATTTATCGGTGAAGCACCTACGTTCTTCCAGCTGTGTGTCAAATGAAGCAGATTTGTGTGTCCTATTGAAAATGTGTACTTCTGAGTGCGTGAGAGCAATTGCGGGTTTGCAGAATGAAGCACATTCGTCTGTTTCCTCTATGGCCGGCCTGCTTTTGACACGGGGACACAAGTGTTGCTCCCGGCTCGGCAGATGTTTGTGCTAATGCCGCTTGACTGTTGACTGTTCATCATGCAGGCTCACGTCAGACGGCCTGCTGCTGCTGCAGTTATGGATTAGTCTCTTCAAGCTATTGACCACTGGTGAAGCTGGAAGCTGGAGAGAAGCTGATAAAAGACACCTGAGTGTGTGCGGCATGCCATGGCCCTGGCTGTGTTTTTTATTGACTGCTTGGCCTAATCAACATACTGAGCCAAAGGGGATCTTGTTAGCCGCCATGTTCTGTTTAAAAGCCTGTTTGGTGCTAAGGGAAGGATGGAAACCGTGAAAAAGGAAAAAGGACATCAGAAAACAAAATATTAAAAAAATGAAAAAGCAAAAAAAAGAAAAAAGAATAGGAAACCAAAAAATATATATATATTTTTTTTCAACCCTGACGTGTTTTGTTTGGGGTTAATTATCAGCTCAAAGTCAATGAAAAAACATATTGTATTTTTATTTAAAAAAAAGAACTGAAAATGTAGAAACAGTTTTCAACTCAAGAATGCACATTGTGAACTAGGAAGAAATAGTAGAAATTTGAAAAAAAAAAAAAAATAATAATAATAATCTAAATATATGTATATTTTTATATTTATATATGTAAACTTAAGACAGTTACCAAATATAAAACAATGCTTTTTGTTACAGCTGCTGTTTTACATTTTTCACTTTTTTTATTAAATTTATAGTTAAACTCAGACTTATGGTTTTAAGAGTTGAGCCTAAATGTGGTGGAACTTTGTGCTCATTGGCTGTCGATGTGTGGTTGACATTAGGTGACAGAGGTTGCAATGATGTCATTTGCGCTCTATAACAGCACCTGCTGTTGGTGCCTCCTGTGTCATCCCTCCTCTGATGTGATGTACAGTAGCGATAACACTCTACCAAAGTTTAGTAAAGTTGTAGTAGTGCTTTCCAAAAGTTTGATATATATATTTCTCTCAGGTTTGAATCATATATAAATATTTAACTTTGCAGTTTCATTTTTCATTTTTAAATATTTCATCCAGATTCTCAGTATGACATTTTGAGTAAAGAACTGTATTCAATTGTGATTTTTATTCAATTTAAGCGAATCCTGACAGGACTCCAGATTGCAGCAGATTCCTAAAAGTCATTGAAGTGAAAATCATTTCAAATGCAATTGTACTAAAAGGTCTTTGTTTTAAAAATCTTAAAGATTGTTTTTAAATCAAACCAGATTTCCTGCAGTATACAAACAGGTACTTTGTAAAATCAAAGGCTTAAAGACATCAGTTTTTAAATGTGACTAAAATTAACAGTTTAATTCTTAATTTATTTCTTGACTTTATGACTTTTTTTGAAAATGCTGTCAAAATGAAAATGAGAAAAAACTGGAGTTTATGTGCACAAATGATGTCTGCTGTAAGAGAAACCAGAGGAGAAAGTCACTTCTGGTGCTCGGAGTTTGTGTTGCCATGGAAATTGGTATGCAGGCATACAGAAATCTACACATCCAGTTTGAACCATACCTGCATAATGATCTGCAAAAATACTCCACAGTGTTGACACAGACAAATTAATTTATCACCCCCTTATTTTTTCTTTTTGTTGCTGCTTTTTTGTGGTCATTGTTTGCAAATTGTCAACATTCCATTTTCTTAAAAAAAACTGAAGTAGTAATGTCATAAAATATCTTTATTCCAAACAGGCAGATACAAAATGGAATACTCCAAAATTATTCAGTTTTCTTGTGGTTTTGTCATCACATGCACCTTCACACAGACAGCATGTCTAATGATGACTTTGGTCAAAAATAAAAAGTGTCAAAATTGAGACAAGAAAGCTTGGGTCAGCTGTTCTTCATTCAACAGTTAGGTCTTCATTTCCCTCTCTTTCAGACCTAGTTGCCAGTGAATTGAACTAAAAACTGGAGGACTGCTACAGTACATTTGATAGAAACATGACCTTATTTTTGTTTGATTTTCCAACCTAATGGAGCATGTTTGAAAATTTTAAATATTATGATATGTGATATATGATTGTCTTTTTATTTTACAAATATCTACCAAGTTTAAAAAAAAAAAAATGGACTTAATTTTAATCTGTGAAATAATTGCATAAATTTGGATCATTACATTTTCAGAATGAGTAAAGTACATTTAAATCTTAGAATTCATTGATTTAAGCAGAAAAATGCCTATAGATTAGGAATCCCTTTGCAGACAAAAATGAGAAACCAAACAAAATATTGATCACAGCACTTTTTCAGGTTAAGCATTGACTTTAGTCAGCATTTTACCCTACGTTTTGACTGTTGCTGTGTAGTGGCAGTTCTACTGCCACACTTGGCGCCCAAACACACATAAATCATTGAACTTATCTCCTGTTTTCCCTCAGACAAGAACAAATCACCCAGTCATCTCAGCGCTGCTTCCAGGCTGTCTTGTTACAATCATGACTGATGCATGTTTAAATGATCGATCTTTAACTGCTGAATGGAGTACATTTATAGTTCTTTTTCTAGTCCATTAAAAGGGCTTCTAGCCCTCCTAACTTGTCTATCATATGGAGTTTCTCTCTGCTTTGTACAGAAATGTTTTTCCCACCCCCCTTTTAATCATCAGGCTCCGCCTCCTGAGTTCCAACATGAGACTTGCTTATTTCTTGCCTCATCGTCTAAATGCTGCTCCAGCAGCACTTAGAGTTTTTCAAGAACATGCAGCTCGCAGCATGCACACTCACTCAAAGCTCCACAGAAGATCCAAAACCTCGTGATGAATTATGCATTTCATCACAACACAGATGACAGCCAGAATCCAATAAACCCCCCAATTCATACCTATGGAGGCCCCATGAGACCTGCTTCCTCTTAACTATGGGGCCTCTACTCATCTACAGCTGCCCTGCTGGCACACGGAGTGATCTGGATTCTTCTTTATCAGATGATTCTGACTTTTCTGAAAAGTTAAAAAGAGCTAAATGTTAAGATTTTTTTTACACGTTGCTCAAAGAATTTACCAAAAAAAAGTCTGTCTTTCTCTAACTGTTTTGTTTCGGAAAGCATTTTTAGATTGCTTTGCTTAAGGTGATCCTCATTTATGACTTACTGTGTTTATGCCATATATTGCTAACTCTCAATGTACTAACTAATCCAGGTCTCCATTTAATTTGACGTCATCTTGAAAGGAAAAAAAAAAAACAAAAAACAAACAAACAGGAATCTTTTGTTCAATAGTTTGAAATAAATTAAACGGTTACAATTACTTTACATTCACAAAATGCTATCTTTACTTCCACCTTATTTTTTTTTTTCATCATAAAGATTTTAAAACATCAAGTCAATGACAATAATTGATTCAAAATAAAACAACAGCAGATTGACATTTTTTTAAGTCATGACAATTCAAAATCCTAGAAATATTGGAGTAGTGTCTACAGTCTGATGGTCTGAAGCAGTTGGAGAACCAGCTGGTTCTACATTAAAAACCCCAAAGTAACAGAGCTAGCTGGGAAAGAGTCCCCTTTGGGATGAGATGCGTCTTTGATGATGTACATGACACCGCTTTGGTGCAGTGACCTGAAGGGAGGGAAAGGAAGTCCAGGACAATCCTCTCTGCTGGTCTGGAGCCCCCACACCTCAGAGACATGCCGCTGAGAGCATGTCCTGCTCTGCTGTTTTACAAACAGTTGTAATAAAAATGATGGAAGGAACTCACTTCCATTCGATTTGAATCAAAGCAGATTTTCTTTCAAAATCAAATGAATGAATGAAGGATTTTTACTTTCTATTTAGGATGAATGTCACAAATACATTTTGAATTTAATTTTTGTATTTAAAGATGATTTACATTCTTCATATTTCTTTGCTCTCAGTTCTATTTTTTAATTCAGCAGAAGTCTTGTTGGGCTTTTTTTTTTTTTACTTGGTTGTCTGTTTAACATGCACAAAGTATCTTTACTTTATACTTAGTTAAACCAGGAAGAAACTCATTTACCTCACAGACATGACTCTGTATTAATTTCTGTAGATGTCTCCTTCTCAATATTTCGTATCACATACTTTTATTTATGCACCTAAAAGTGAAAGTGTAATTTAATAGTCTGTCTCTTTAAGAAATCCACATCTAAATGATGACTCCATTGTTGCATTTCTGTTCATCTATTGATAAAGCTTTACTCTTCGAGTTCTTAAAGAAAATATTGCAAAAGAAGCTGTTTTTTTATTTTATTTTGAGATGTATTACTGAACGTTTCACAGAAATGAACAATGTGGACACTTATGAACATATACTATTAAGAACTCCAGATGTACTGATACTAGAAGACTTAGCTGTAGTATTTGTGGTAGTACAAAAAAGGGGTGGGGTCAAGTTATAAAAAATAAGTGAAACAAAAAAAGAAATTTTTTGAAAAAGTTAAGCTTTTTTTGAATAAATCTGAAAAATAATCTGTTCATCTTTTGATGTATTGTAAAATTGAGCTTTGCAACAGCTAAAATTGACCAAACTCTGCTTCATTTGAGCATTCATGTTTTTTTTACCTTTGGTCTGTTTGTGTATTTGTTAATTTATATGAATTTTTTGTTCCAAGAGCTGGAAATTATAACCACATATTTCTTTTTATTTATGTTTTTTTTACTGTACCCATGGCTTTTTTAAATATACAATTCACTCGTTGCAAACAAATATTTACAGCTTTTTATTAAAGCTTGTTAATTCTTTATTAGGCCAAGTAAATAGAAATGCAAATGTGAAATGTGCTTATGTTTTTCTGCTGAAATGAAAACATTTCCCAGCGGTAACGGATCATTCATGTTAAAACATTTTTAGTTTATGGGGATTTTTGTTTTTTGGTGATTGTGGTAGTGGGAATGATGCATCCTTTGCTATAAATCAAATATGTCAAATTACAAGAATATGTTACATGATTAGCATCTACATAATGAGAGGAGTTCATTAGCCTCCTCTATTAACTGTGATTGAGTGTTCCTGATGCCTTGTCAGAACGCTTGCAGACTTAGGGTGCATTCATGTTTGCAGAGATGATGGATTTGTCAGCAGCATTTTAAGGGAGTGTGAGTGTTTGTGTGTATGTGTGTTGATGTTGTTTTTGGTCGTTGGTTTGGTTCTTGACTTTAACACATATAAAGGGCAGAAACATGAACACAGGAACGTGCACAGAAAGACTAACGTTATGTATGAACATGAACACAGTGGAGCATCTGCTCAGAGTAAACTCACCTGCCCAGGAGGCCAGTCCACTCCACTCTTATTGAGTCTATTTAGTCCATGTGGCTCTGGCACACTTCTGACTTGGTGCATGGTATGTGCGTTTCACCTTCACACGGCGGACTATGGTGTAAATGCCTGTCAAGCTCCGTTCACGCCGGGCATGCTGTTCACACTGGAGGAACAGGGAGGGGCTGATTCCTCTTTTTATTTTGTTTACCAGCACATGTCCGCCACCTACAGTTGGAACAGGTTTGGAGCAAAATGTCAAAGTGGTGCAAATCTGGTGAATCTTGCTCCAGGCTTTTTTCCTTCACATCTCCATTCTGATATGTGAAAGAATTCAAGTCAAACACAAACCCCAATTATTAACTTCTCCTTCATGATCAATTTTCAAACAATTTGTACTTTGGTGGTCACCACCAAATCCGAGTCTGTGATCGGTTACAGTTCAACTTGTTTTAACTTTCAACGTGTATCCAATGGCTGCTTGCTTGTACTTGCATAGTCACGCATAAACGTAACGGTTTATGATATTCACCAATGAAGACTTCATCCAACACAGTCTTGACATAGTTTTACTCCATAATTTAAGTTTTTTTTGTTTGGTTTTTTTTTCATAAATGTCCGTTGCCTCAGTATTTAAAGAAAGCAGATGTTTGATTTTCCATTCTATCAGGACATTCCTCATTTTTCAGGATTCAGCAGAATGTTAAAACATTTCTCCTTTTCCTCTCCCGTCCGCTTACTGATTTGATGGAGCTACCTCTCAGTAAAATAAGCTGAAGGATCTTCTGTTTTATTATTAAACAAGCTTAGTCTGTATCGAGGCAAATTTGAAGCGATTTCATGTCAGTTGTCACAGCGCCCTCTTTTGCTTTGAATACTTCTATGTATATCATGGTGCATTCACCAACTTGAACATTCAGTTAGGAAGTGTTAGTAATGAAAGAACAATGTCTTTCTGTGCTCGTCTTTTGGATTTAGAGCTGTGTCTGCAGAGACAGAAAACTCAAACTCTGACTCTGCTGCTGGTCAGCAGGGTTTCTGTAGAAGATTGACAGAGACAGGCAGAAAAAAAAAACTCCCTATGTGTCTGGTTTGCTTCTTCTGCTTTCTTTCACAGTTATTCTTCCATGAAAGTTTGACTTTTGTGGAGTTGAGCTTAAAGTGGTTCTGTGGACCTGCCGTTTTTCCAACTGAGCTCTCCGGCTTTCTGGGAAAACATTTGGTTTGTTTTTTATCGGTTTGCTCTTCTTGGCCAAGCTGAGATATGGGACTTTTATTCTAAGTTTTCTGAGTATTTTGTTATAACTAAAAATCCAAACCGAGCACATTCTCCTCAGTCCCTGCTTTGGACCATATCTGCAATTAGAACTCGTTTACGACAAGCAGAGGTGGCTAAGAGCAGGCAGGCATGAGGAAACAACAAGAGGACAAATGCTGTTGGGTCTTGTACTGTTGGAGCTGTGAGTCTTGATGAAGAAACAGCAGCAGGTGAGTGGGAGGTAGGACTTGTACAGGAGGCAAACCAGGAAGTCAGAAACTCCTCCCAGCGCATACAAAGACAGACACACAGGGAAAGGACAGGGGTCCTGACAAAAGCTTTTGTTTGCGCCACTTTTTAAATTATTTTTTTGCAAACAAACTGTATCTGGTCATAACGGTTTAAGCTGTAGTCAAACACACACCCACTGTCTGAATGTTTCTTAGCCTTTTGGTTTTTGCCCCTGCTGGTTTGTCAACATGTCGTGGGACCAACATGTGAAGTGGTAAGTGGAAAGACGTGACCCTTCCACCTGCTTGCAGCACACAAACAGAAATCCACAGTGAGCTTCAGTGTTACTGAGGTGGTATCACTCCCTAACCTGTCAAGGTTCTTGGCTTCTCACAGATGGCAAACAGATAGAGAAGGCATCAACAGAGCTTCCCTCTGTCTCAGCTAGCACACTGCTCCTGATGTTTGGGGCTTGAGCTGAAGGCCTTTAAAACCAAATCCTTAAACTCAAGTCGTTTACTGAACAGAGGAATAATGTTCATCAACTAATATGACATGTTCTGTTTCTGTGAATTCAGTACACTCTTCATACTCAGACACTCACCAAAATGTGCATGCACCTAGCACCCGATGAAAATGAAATATGGGCAAAGTGAATTTGCATCTTGAAACTCTGAAGGCAATCTGAGATTTTAAATAATTAAATGTTATCACAACTGTCAGAGAGATCCCTGACAGAATAATTTGAGTGCAGCTACACATCAGTCACTCCCAGCACATATAATGCCATCGCTACACTGATGTCCCATGCTACTGTTTCTGTAGCAGTGACTGGACACAAATTATTCCATAAAGTAGCACACCTCTTCATTTGTTTTCTAATCCCGTTTTTTTGTGTGTTATCACTGTGCAGCTGCAGGTTTACAGACAGATGACAGAGTTTGGTAAGAACACCTCTGTCTTCTAAAGCTAATCTGGACCCATTGAAGATCCCACAGAACCAAAAGAGTATTAAAGTGTTGATAGCTTGGCAGTGGTGCAGAAGCCCCTCTGTGGTGAACAGATTTGGACAAAGCAACAACACCAAAGCCTGGAATGAGAATTTGGTGGTTTGAGGACGTACTGCATGAAGGGGATATGTTTTCAGGGAAAGGTAGAGAGATTTAGCATGAGCATTATTTATAGCAGTCAGCTTCTTTCAGAGGTCACACAGTGTCTGTGAAATGTAATTATGTGGCGATTGGTGAAGTGTGCATGCTTATGTGGCAATTTATAGCAAACGTAGTCCTAATGGATGGCAACGGATGCCTTCCATTCCAGTGGCTGCGCATACACAGGCATGCTTAACAATTCCAAGGTCTTGGTGCACACAGGAAAAAGGAGTTATGCTGACAGCAAGGAGGTGGCAATGAATGCATGGCCCAGTGCAAGGAGAGGGCAGAGGAGCCACTCTCTGTGTGACTGATCTACTCACTGATGCTGCCCATCGGATTCAGGGTTAATGCTGCAGATATGAAGCTAATAAATGGTTCAGATTTGGGAATGCTATTTCACCTGCAGCATCTTGAATTACGTCACTGCAGCTGTTGTTTGGGGGCAAAGTCTATTAGCAATTTTGATTCAAAAATCTTGACAAAAACAGCCATTTGGGCTCATTTTGTGAGCTGAAAGCTTCAAGGTCACTGGTTGAATAAAATCAGAGGGCCAATTCAGTATGCTGACAGAGTGCAGGCCTGGCAGGAATTGTTTTCCTATAGCCATAATTAACTCTGGACAGAGATTAGGATTATAACATTTAGGTAATCTGGCCCGGGAGTCCCTAGCCAGTAATGGTTAGGGGAGATAGAGAAGAATGCATTGGTAATGTCTAATGATGAGAAGCTGCAGTCTGCATGCATCAGCCCCAACCAGACAAATAAGCATGCAGTCACCTCGTTGCCTCGTCCCTTCATTGTGACAGGGCGCAGAGTAGGAAGTCATTTTTTCCCACTTATTTCCCTCAATCTTATTCTCACTTTACAGGGTGAAAGCAATTTACTCTCAGGCTATTTCACTTCTTTTTTTTGTTTTTTTTTTGGTCGTGTACAGACTTTAGCAAGTAATCCACCGCAAGAGCCTTTTTCCATAGTTTAAACATACATTTTGCTTTTAGAAATACAACCATAAAAAGTGATCAGATGTCCTTTTCAGAAGTAAGCTTGGATGCATTCATGGCTTCACTGGACTTTTTGAAATTGATGTCATTGACATTTGACACAGTTTGGCTGATGATCCTTATACGGCATTCAGACATGTCTGTGGAAATGATGGCGCGAGCCGAGAGCTACACAAGGTTTTTGCTACATTGGACAGTAAATCGAGTGAGGTGAAACAACAAACAGCTTCAGTTTTCTTTCATTTCTTCCCCCACATTTCCTATCATCGTGCTAAGTGTGCTGGCTTTGTAAAGAACACTGCTGTGCTGGACGGACGCCGCTGGAACAAAATGGGATTCTTAAGGTCGTGCAGGTTTAGCAAAGTAAATACTGTCAGATTTGATCATTTCATTTTAATTCGGGAATAATTAAGATGCTATCCCCATAAAAGGATGAGTTCCCCCCCAGTTTATGATATGTGAGAATAAAACTGCACAAATGTAAACAGATCACTAAGGGCAGGCAGTAGATATTTAAAAACGCCTTACGTTGAAATTTTTCTTTGTGGCGCCTATCCGGGAATCAGTTCCACAGTAACCAACAACTGTTTTGTTAAACTGTACTCAGTTCTTATAATGAGGTCGAATCCAGCTTTGCAGTGAAAACAGACCTAAAGGTTTGGCTGAATTCAAAGCACAGCAGTAAATCCCATTTCAAAGTATGTTTCCTCTTTTAAGTAATCACAGCAGAGAAGTGTCTCTCTGTCCGCCTACACTAAGCCCTGAGTTGCTTCAGTTTTACGGACTCCTCAGATTTTTGTTTACGTCCTTTAAACTGATTTTAGTTTCACTTGGTGCAATAAACTAATCATGAGCAGCGCCGCAGTCATTATCCAAATGCTCACATCTGTATTGCGGCCATCCAGAAGCTAAATAATTTCTGCAGACAAATGACAAAGGAGAGGTTGGGGGTTGTGAACACCATCCCATAAATGTTTAAGAACCCCAGTGTTTGTTCTGACTTGGATGGCTTGCAGTTAAGCATCCATGCACACAATTGTGGGTTTAATGATTATATTGGTTCCACATTTATCAACAGATTTTTTTATTTATTATTTGTATTATTATATCTTCTATATTATGTATTTTATATTATATCATATATAATTATAACACCATCAGATGTTCTGCATAGCTGTGTATCCGGTGTTCAATAAATCCTTCCTACCCCTGATTTTGTTTCCTACCTACACCCACTGCGGATGCGCAGACCAAAATTACATCATAAATTTCAGTTTTGGCAGACTGCCCATAATTCTGTCCTACCACTGTAATTTTGTGGTTACTATGATGGGTTTTTTTTTCCCGTTTTTGTGACTAAGTTACATTTAATTGCACGCTTAATGCAGCTAACTGCTACGCTTATCAACTTAGCTCTGGAATTTTAGCTTACTTAGCTAGCTTACTGCTTAACTTCTGGGACTCATAAATTGTTTCACACCTCATCGTAAATCGCAGCAGATCCGTGCCTAAGGTCCCTCCTGTCCGCGTAGTGAACGTTTCAAAAACCGCGTTCACGTCTTTTAAACCAAACAACGTGAAGCAGATGTGAATTAATGTGAAATAAACCTTGGCTGAGTGGTTATTATTGACAACCGCACACGTTTCTTACACTTTCCACCTGCACACGACAGCATACTAAGTATACATTTTAACCCATTAAACTGTGCTGCCTGCTGTGAGTTTGTGCTGCACTCTGTCCTACTCTTCCCGTGAATGTTTCCTACTCCACCCGTAATTCTTTCCTGCCCTCCTCGTAATTCCTTCCTACTCCGCCTGTAATACTGTCCTACCTTGCTGTGTTTACGATCAAACATCAAAACTGTTTGTATACAGTAGGTAGGATTATCTGATAAGGTAGGACATTTGGATAGCTATGTCTATCATTTTGTGTTTACGGGTAGGAGAATCTCATGAGGTAGGACCGATTGTTAGAACAGCGGTCTGGAAGGCATTTATCAGCTGCACAGACTTCTTTGATCATGATGGAGTTCTTTTTTGGTCACTTTTTGAACCTGACAGTGGTGTTTTATCACAACTGTAAAAAGGAATGTGCATCCATGTGGTTCCGTGTTCTGTGGACCCAATAATAGACCCATTTGCTATCAGCTCAATTGAATTATATAATCTTTCCAAGGGAAGTTGTATTCTGTCTTATTGATTTTTATCTTCTGATTTTTTTTTTTTTTTATTGCATTAAAATATTTCAGAGAACTGTGAAATTGAACAGAAATCCTGACAGAGGAGACATGCTTTCATTCTAACCTGGTTTATTTTTTTTCTTTGTAAGTATAGTTCATGAATGTTGTTGATGTCCTTCAGTACTCTGTCCCTGGCTTACTCCCCTGTGGTACAGACCACCACTCACCTTCCTCCTGGTTTTCTTTTGCGGGTGAATGAGGAAAAATGACTGTGACATTAGATATTGATTCCACATTAACTCATTGGGCTTCAGACACATTGATTTCTGTCCTGGTCATCTCTTGAGCTCACACAAAAAAGGATTGTCCTCTTTTTCTGTTTCTTGAAAGGTACTAAGATGCAGCAGAAAGTCGTCTCAATGTGAGGATTATATCCTTAGGTTTTGTGATGCTTTTGCCATGTTCTGTTTTCCCTATCAGACTCACTAGGTTACTCATCCACAGTTGTTTTCATTTAAATAATCTACCTCAGTGTATATAAGTATCTGGTTTTCTGTTCATCAGTGTCAGGTCATCTGCTCTGCTTTGTTTGGGCAGTCCTTTGTTTCTCCTTGGGTTATGTCCTGTTTCAGTTTTCTTAATGTTTTACTTTTCTGCCACCAAGACTGGTTGCCTCTATTTTGTGTCCTACACCACCACTCCATGACACCCAAAGGCAAACCATTCAAAGGTCATTTTCAGGGTATTTAGATGTCATGTTTTCATGGTTTCTTTTTAGCTTTATCTGATTGAAATTAATCTGAATACAGATTGTGGAACCTTCTTTATAGTGATGCGATTGAGTTGTGGTTGTAATTGTAATTGTATTTTTTTTCTTTTTCTTTTTTATTATTATTGTATTTTTATTATTATTGTTATATATCTTATTATTATAGTTTTTATTTTATTATTATTATTTTTCTTTATGTAAAGCGCCTTGGGTTTTCATAAGAAGGAAAGGCGCTGTACAAATAAATAAAGTTTGAGTTTGAGTTTTTCACAAGTTTTTCCAAAGTTTGGGAATTTTGTAGCTTCAAGCTAATACTTTTTAATATTTGATTGTCTTTTATTGAGCAGCTATGATATAAAACATTTTCAGTTTAGCCAACTTTCAAGCATTAATATAGGTTGATACTATCATGATCATTCAGTCATCCTTCTTGCTAGAGACCTAATGTTCCCACTGTTTGATTCTTATTACTTTCTTTTACTTTCTCAAAGACTATGCAACAATCTGTTTACACTCAAATGATAGTGAAACCCGTTTAATTCTTTATTTTTTGCGTATTTGTCTTCCATGAATATTTATATTTGCACACTTGACTGGCTGTAAAGCGGTCGATTTTGGCAGAGCAGCAGAAAAGCAGCTGCTGTGTTTGAGCTGATCACAACATGAGTATGATAAGGCGGGTGCCTCTATGAAAATATCCACATTTCATGGATGATAAAGCAGATGCCATGATGCATGTCTGCCAATGTGCTGCAAAGAAAACAACAATATGAAGCACACCCCTACAGGATTATCTCACTAAAGCCATTGATTTATAGAATTCAGGAACACAAGAGTTTTTTCCTATAGGAAAAAAACTCTTGTGTTAAACTCTTGTGTTGAGCTGGTTTATTGTGTTAAACAAAAGCAAGTTAGGACAGGTGATGTGTTTACGAAAAAAAAAAAAATCTACTAAACGTTAAAATTTCAACTGACTAAACACTGTAAAGATTTTTTTAATGTATTTATTAATTTAAGATGAACATTGTACTGTATTGACTGAGAGTCCTGTATGAATTTGAATGTTGCTTAAAATAAATGAACTTTCTCTTTTGGGGGCCCTGGCCCGTGCCTGGGATGTGGTATGAGGATGCTCAAAACTCCCACGTGGTGGTGTGCTGCTCGTCTGGTTCTAGGGGAGGCATCCAGGGGGTGGGGCTCCTTGCTGTGCCTCCTGGCGTGGCGTGGGGGGTTATTTTTCTGGCTGAGCTGGAGCTTTCACTCCCGTGCCTCCTTACTCCTGGGTTTGGGGGGGCTCTTGTGGCGGTCCTGCTGGCCCTGGTCTGGGTGACTGATGGGATTGCCCGGCAGGTGGACATTCTTTATGTGCTATCCCCCGCGGGTGTCGGGGGGGCCCTGGCTGCCACTGCTACTCGACGGGGATCTTTATGTGGGGGTGACCAAGCAATCTCCCTCTTTTTTCATTTAATTATCTGCCACAGTAGAACATAAACACTCACCTGAGCACAGGTGTTAGGTGTTAGCTCAGCTTTACACAAATGGCATGTGTGACAGAATGAAATGCTTTACATGTGTTAGTATGAATGCAGTAGTATGTGCTTATGAGCTGTAGCTGCATGTATGTTGACATGTTTGTATGTGAAGGTCTTTGGAGTCAACAGGTATGTTTGTAGCATTTGAGTGTGTGTGGACAGGATCAACTCTTTAGACACACATTTACACCTGACAGTAATGATAATAAACCTCCAGCAACTTATTGTTTTATGATTCTGACCCCCACCCCCCTCTGTAATCATACTCCAACTTGCTCTTTTCGTCCTTTCTTTTGTGCTCTTATCCCCATCTCTAATATTCCACTCTCTTCTTCAAAACAAATCAAATCAAATCAACTTTATTTATAAAAAAAAAATGCTTCTCATACAGGTGTGTGAGAAGTAAAGAAGTAACACACACACACACACACACTAGCACATACATCCCATGACCCCACACACAATGAATGCTGGTAAATGTTAACTTCTAAAGTAAACTTTAGGCTTGGCCATGAGGAAATAGTATGTTGGGAATCTTCTCATACCAGGAGCCAGCTCAGCAACAGGAACATCCCCTCAGTACCTACCCAGACCGGGACAGCAATGGGGTCCACCCCCCTACAGTCTGAGCAGCCCTGAGGCTCTCCAGGCAGGCTGTTCCACAGGAAAGGAACCTGTAACAGTCAAGGAGGTGGAGTAGCTCTTTTGGGACTTTCAGGCTTTCGTTGATGATGAGGTCATCAGTTTTTTTTTTGTTTTTTTTTTGCCTCATGGAACTGAAGCGCACACTCAGTTGCTGATGCTGCTCCTCCTTTTTTCTGTGATTGTAACTCTCAGGTTGTGTAGCTCCTGTTTTATTTATGTATATTTTAAGACAGTACCTCTCCAACCGGGCTTTATAAGGTTGATGATAACTATTAATGAAGTGACAAACACAGTTGGAGCCCCAGACTCTGCGTGGTCTTCAGTTTTTTTTTGTTGCCATCTTGATTTTTTTTTCTCTCTACTGAGCTCCCCTGATCTTTGACACAACCTTTGAGTGTCACAAAATGGCACTCAAACAACTTTTGTATCAGATCTATCTCTCAATCGGAAATGGCTACAAATGACCAACTTCCTGATAAGTTTGAGATTCCGGTGGATGAAGTCAGCTTTCTTGTACTCATCATGGATATGTCCTAACTAGCTAACTACAACTGGGAACTGCTTATCATCGGAATTAGCCATCAACTACCCTGCCAACAAGCCTGTCTCTTCAGGATTTCCCAACCTCATCACCCACATCACAGCCTCTAACGGATAAAAACAGGTTTGGGTTTGTTTAATTAACAGATTAATAGCTAAAGTTGGAATAGTGATTGTATTCATAAAACTTACTGAGGAATCTTCCCTGTCTTTTGCAAATTTACAGACATCTTTAATTCAGTAACTGTTAAACTATAGCTACCCATCCTGACTTAGCAGACCCTTATGGTGACGATGACTTACCTTTTCCTATACAGCCCAGCCGGGCTCCTGTCTACCTTAACCTCAACATTCAGTGTTTACAAGCAGAGGTTGAGATGCTTCAACAGAGCCTATATCCCTCTCTTAACATTCAAAAAGACATTCCCTGAAGTTTCTTCAACACCTTTTTACCGATCACTACAGAAAAAAGACGGTATGTACTGTGCCACAGACACCCTGCTGTGCTCTAAGTTCATTAACTGATCCACACTCACAATCAGATTCACTTGAGCTAATTAATACTACAAAAGTCCTTGCAGCTGCTCTCCATCAGGCTAGATTAGAACCCTCAACATACACAAATGATGGAGCAGTGCTTTCAGAAGAGTGGCTTCAATCAGTTAATACTAACAGGTCATCTCTTGGCTTAACAGACAGCCACATTCTTGATGATCTGCCTCATTTTCTTAGCAGAGAGCCTAAAAACTGTTCAGCATGCTTAATACTCACATAACCACTTGGACACAATTTTGTGAACTCTTCAGGACAGTCTCCTTTCCTGCTGACAATCAGGAACGCATTTGGAGAGGCATTCTTGACCGCAACCAACATATTGATTAACTGTTGCTTACTTTTGTAGCTCACATGCTAAGTGAGTTTAAAAGACTGAGGAACCCACCTACAGATCAAGAGCTGGTTGAGCTCATTTGTAAGCACTCACACGAGAAGTACAGGGTAGCATTACATGGAGCTCATATTAAGTCTGTCATTGAATTATTGTTTCAGTCTCATGATCTTCATTCTGCTCTTAGCACCAGTACAACACAACTGCCTAATACCCAACTGAAGAATAAACCAGATAGGGAGGCCTACTGCTTTAAATGTTCCACCCCAGGCTTCACAATTCGCACCTGCCCAAAATGCTCTACAAAGCCCACTAACTCTCAGCTTGCAGTAGATGTGAATGAGCTACTGCATGACCAACATTATTCCACAAATTTCCAGAGAACTGATATTGACAGAGCATTAAAATAGACTCAGCCATGTAGAAGAAAGCAGGGGAAACTTCTACAGGAGGATGACTTTTTACAAAGACTACCCTCCCCCCCAGACAGAAGCTTTGCCTCTCTTATTTTCACCAACCTCACATGAACAACCAGCACTGAATTATGTAGAAGAAGACATCTCTCAATCTCCATGGAACACCTCATTCAGAGTCATAGTGAATCTTAAAGGTGAAGCAATAGAGGCTACACTTGATACAGGCACCTTTCTGTCAGCAGTGAGGGTAGATCTAGTCCCTGAAGTCATCCAGAATCAACCCCTAAAGAAACCAAGGGAAGCTCCACCAATTCAACTGGCCAATAACACAGCCTGTGACCCATTATGGATTGTTTGGTTAACGACTGGATTTATGGGGAAAAAATGGTCTATTAGAGATTTGTTGTAATACCTGATCTATTCTCTGCTATTGTGTTGGGAATGGACTTCATGATTTGTACTTCACTGACTATACATGTTCCAACCAGAACTGTGCTCATGGATTATGACCCTCTCTGTTTCAATGAGAGTAATGACATAGCTTTGGAGGCTAATTTTGAATGTAGCACAGTGACTACACAAAATGTTTATCAACCTGCTCTTCATGACAAAGTAGAAGAGGTTAGCTTGGAGGGTACACAAAAAGCCAAACTGTTAAGATTGCTCCAAAGCTACAAAGCAATGTTTGATGGTCACTTTGGATGCACATCTAGGGCTGAACATACCATTGTCACAGATAATGCAAAACCCATTAACCTCCCACCCTACCACACAGCTAAAAAAACGCATCATTGAGGAGTAAGGGCAAATTATGCTTAAAAATGATTTAATTGAAGCTGCATCTGGACTTTAGGGTGCCCCTGTGGTCATTACGAACAACCTGCCACGTGAGCCATGCTTTTGTGTTGACTTCCGAGGACTCAATCAACTTACCGTTAAAGACTCTTACCCTCTACCACAAATAGATAGTTCTTTGGACTTTCTGTCAAGAGGACGATTCATCAGTACTATGGACTTGCAAGAGGTTACTGGCAAGAGCCCATTGCAGAGGAATCACAAAGACTGCATTTGTTACACACTGTGGCCTTTTTGATTTTAAAGTCCTCCCATTTGGCTTATGCAATGGAACAACAACTTTTCAAAGACTTATGAGCATTGTACTCACTGACCTTATCTACAAGTCGTGTGTGTTGTACCTAGAAGACATTGTGATAGCACTGCCCACATTTGGACAACAACTGTTGGACCTTAAATGCGTCCTAGACAGACTTAAATCAGCAGGACTAACACCAAAGCTGAGCAAGTGTCAGTTCTGCCTCAGTGACCTTACTTTCCTGGGCTACCGTGTCTCTCCATCTGAAATACATCCTGACTCTGACAAAGTAAGAACTGTGAAGGAGTTTTTAACCCCGACTTAAGTGAAACAGGCCCTGAGACTTTCCGTCAGGCTGTTCCACAAGGGAGGACCATGTAACAGTCCAGGGGGTGGAGTAGCTCTTTTGGGACTTTCAGGCTTCCATTGATGATGAGGTCATCAGGTTTTTTTTTTTTTTTTGCCTTATGGGACTGAAGCTCACACTTAGTTGCTTATGCTGCTCCTCTCTGGCTGTACAGCTTGTGTTTTATTTATGTATAGTTTAAGACAGTAGCCGTCCAACCGGGCTTTATAAGGTTGATGATAACTATTAAAAAGAAGTGACAAATACTGTTGGAGCGCCGCATGAGTTTTTTTGTTGCCATCTTGATTTTTTTTTTTTTCTCTGCTGAACTCCTGTGGTCTTTGACACAACCAGTGAATGTTACAACCATAATGGCAGAAACCTAACCAATATAACGTTTAGCCTCAAATACAAAGGGGTTTATACAAATATACACCTTGTGTGTCAGAAGATTCATAACCCCCTATTGTAACAGTAAAATCTGTCCAACACAAGAGGCCATCAGCTCTGATCTATTCGCTCAGTTGTTGGACAGGACAAGTTAAAAATAAATAAATAAATAAATAAATAAAATACAATGAAATAAACCAAACTTGTTAAGATGGAGGTCTGCAGCATGCAGCTTTTGCATCCCTCCATTGTGGCTTTTTGGCTTTAAAGAAAAATGCTAACAGTTTCAATAAATAATGGCTTTGTAGTTTGGGTTAAATCACTTTAGTGTTGATAATGATAGAGAATTCCATGCTTCACTTGGTTTTCCTTCATTTTTATTTAAAGTAAATTTGCTGTAGCAGGAGGAACTTTTAATACACTCATTTTAAAATTGCTGCATTGGGTGCCTGTTTTTTTCAGGATTGACTGATTTAAAAACATTTTGTAATGGTTTATACAAGTTTTTATGTTATTTGGCCTTCTTATTTTAGTGACTTGCTTTTAAAGTACGAGCCCTCGTGGACTCTGAGGTCCTCCAGTGCTGGCCTTTTAGTTGTCTCTAAGGTGAGGTCCAAAGCCTATGGTAAGGCTGTGTTCTGATTACGGTCCTAACCTGTTGAACAGCTTGCCAGAGAACCGCAGGGCTGCAGAGACTGTAGAGGTTTTTAAGAAGAGGCTCAAGACACACATGTTTATGTACTTTTTATTTATTTTGTTAGTTTTACTATATACTATTTTCTGTATTTAATTGTATTTTATGATTTTAATCATATTTTTCATTTTATGTTTTTACATACATTGTATGTATTTCATTTTAACATCTTACTATGATTTTATTCCCAGTCTTTCCTGTGGGGATCTTTAGTGCCAGGTTTTGCTTGGCTTGATCGCTGATTGTTGCCACTGTTGTGGGCCTTTGTGGTGACGGTTGGAATCTGACTTTGCAGCTTCACAGCAGTGGAGTGGATCCCATTGCTGTCCCAGTCTGGGTGGGCACTGTGGGAATGTTCCTGTGGCTGGATTCCCACCATACTATTATAAGTATTTTAGTTTTCATTTTTTTAGAAGTGCTTTTGTTTGTGGGGTCATGGGATGCAATGGAGGAGAGGAGAAGGGGAAAGGGTAGATTTTTTTTTTTTTCTTTTTTTGTAATTTTAAGCCCTGCGTCCATTTAAAATGTAAAGGGCTTCGAACTGTGCAAAGCTTACTAAGAACTTTTTTTACAGTAGATTTGATTTGATTTATTTTACGATAAGACATTCTAATGAAAGCACCCTTGGCTCGGGACATTTTGGGTAGTAACAAAAATCTACTTTTTTTTTTTTTTTTTTACACATTCTCAAGCCCCCCTCTACACAGTTTGCCATGACCACAACATTACACCATACATTGCAGCTTTCAAAATGTAGACAGAGCGTTTTTTCAGACCAAATATTGCTTGCTGGTCAACCTAACCCAAACCCAAATTTTAGGGAAAGAAGATGGGGGGGCATAAAAGAGAGGAAGCTTGACCAAAACTTACAAAGCTGTAACAAACCAATGAACCCAAAACCTAACAAAGGTTGTTTAATCTTAATGTTTTGTCATGTTTGGAAAAACCCCAAGCACAACTCATGGATAGAGACAGCTGAAAACAGGTCTCTACAGGGGGTTGTGTTTGTAAAACCCAGTGACCTTTGCAATGTGAAGATCAGCCCTGTGCACACCATGTTTTAGAGCATCCTTCTGCTAGCTTGGTAAAAAGATAATTGCAATAAAAACAGGATAATGGTTCAGGAAACTCAACACAGACTTGATAGAATGACTGAAAACAACATATCAAGATGATGTACAAAACCCCCGTGTGTCATTTATCCAGACATGAAGTTTCTAAACAGAAACAGAGCGGACATATTAATTGTCTTGCTCAGAAACTGAGCCAAAGCTGCACTGTGATCTACTATCACCAATCAAACCCTAGTTACACCTATTTAAAATATCAGAATTAGTGTAATCTTTGTAAAGCTCTGCTCACAGAGATTTGAAGAACCGTCTTATGCCTCTAAGGAAGCACATCTATGACTTTCAGCTCTCTCTGAAGGTTTTTGACTGTTGGTCATGACACTGCCCTGACTGTGGTAAGGGGTAAAAAGGGTAATCTGCTATTTGTAGTTTGTGTCTGTATTACTCTAGCTTGTAGAAAAAGCAGGTCAGGCAGGCAAAAACTCCCAGACAGATGAGAAACATGGACATGAGGTCAAGATGGCTGAGGAAGAAAACTGGGGGATCTTCAGTGGTGTGTTTAAATGTAGACAATTAAGTAATTAATGACTTTTTTATTTTTATTTTAGCAATTTGTATCAACTGTGTTTTAAACCTCTTGTCGGGTGTTGACATTGTTTTTTTTTCTTTTTTGCTGAGACTGATTATAGAAATTAATGGGTTATCTATAAGACTTTCCTTCAGAGCCTTAAAAGTGCTCTTTCCAGTCAAGCATGCGAAGAACATTGTTGAAAGTTTGAAGTCCAACCAATAACTGACGCATACAGAAAATCAGTTCTTCACTGTGGAACATGGATAAAAGGCATGAAAAAAATTACAATTCTGCATGAAATAATTCATGGTAAAAAAAATTTCATTAAATAAATAGTAAAGATTTTTGAAAGGGGTTTTAATATTTAGGATACATATTCATATAAATCCTTTTTTGCACTATAGAGCACAATAGTTTATAAGGCACACTGTCGGTGAATGGTCTATTTTTGAACTTATGTCAAATAAGAGACAAACTGTACTATAAAGGTCATTAGACAAGACAAAAGAGTCACAGAAAAATCTGTCAGACTTTATTAACTGCATTCACAGGAACTCTGGAACTCGTTTGTAACATGCTACGCATTAGCCACGTTAAAAGCATTAGCCACAATGAAAGTGTTAGCCGTGTTTACAACACAATTACTGGGATTACTCTAACTCCTAACCTTGTTATTAACATGTATACCACAATCTGCCACTGCTACACGTTAGCTGCGTTCACAATAACGCCCAAGCTTATTTGCAACTCATTAAAAAAATAACGAACATTTTGACAGAGCGTCGTGTACTTCACAATATCAGTAAGCATAACCAAATTAATCCATATATAAGACGCTCCTGGATTATAAGGCATACAATATATTTTCTGGAAAAAAATAGGCTTTACAAATGGGCCTTATAGTGCAGCAAATACTGTACAGTTTTCCCATGCTATAGTGCGATTCACCTTTCACAGTCTCGCTGTTTTGCATATGTTCAGTTTAGCTGTGCATGTTTTTTTTTCTTTTTTTAACAGTTCTGTTTTGTGTCCTGATTGGCTGTAGACCTTGTCAATTAATCAATCTCCTGTCTTCTGTACAAAAACAGGCTATTTGACAAATCAAAATCTTCATCGCGATCAGATCTTTGTTTTTATTCCATAATACTGGACTTAGTTTTCTATGAAGGTTTGAACTTTGAAAGTTTAAACAAGATAAGTGCAAAAATGTTAATGTATGTCTGAGAAAAGTGTACAAATTGCCTTGTGAGGAGTTTTACAGTCTTAAACCATCTATTATTCTACTTTGCAGACATGCATGGCAATTTAACTAACCAGCATTAGTCTAAAATGTAAGTAGGTTAAATAATGAGTGCAGACACATTACATCTTCATGTATTTAATGCTCTAAACCCCAACACTTTTTTTTCAAACTCTTTATTAACGGACAGTAATGGAGGAGAGCATGCAAACGGATCCACGCAAGACTGATGATGACTTGATGATGTATGTCCAGCAAAACTTGTGAAGCAAAAGAGAAAATTCATGGAAAGATAAAAGAGACAAAATGTCAGCTGGCAGTGCAGCTACTGTTGCTGCCAAAAAAAGAGGAAAATCGAATGGCAGCCTGCAAAGCATAGCTATGTTTCTAACAGCTGGTGGAGGAAGGAGAGGGGGGCTTTTCGACAACAGGAAGAACAGACTGAACGAATGAAGTGAATGGTGCTTGCTGGAATGCCAAGGGGACCAGCTGTGATGGAATCGAAACATAGTGGGATGATGTGCAAAGACGAGGAGAGACTTAGACTCATAGTTTGGAATTCATGCCAATCTGGGAAGAGGGAAGTATTGACAGATGCTGGCAATGATGAGAAATGGAGAGCATGCAAAGAAAGATTTGATCCAAAAAGAAAGCAGGTGGGCGGGTGAGTGGGTGAGATGTGGGCAGTGTCATGCCCGATGACATCGTTTTCTTCTTTGATGTACGTTCTGAATTCACTATCAGCACTACATGATACATTTCTAAAATGTACAGAACAGCTTAGTTTGTATTTAAGAAAGCTCTGTGGGTTTTTTTAGGTGGATTTTTTTAGTAGCTTATGCCTGAACCTTTCATATTTAAAAATATTTGAAAACTGGTTTTGTGCTTAAAGCTGTTCTTCTGTGTGAGTGAGCACATCACAGAAGCAGAGTTGAAAGTAGTAATGAAGATACGGCTTCAGCAATCAAAGCAGAAAGAGAATCTTTGTTGGCACACGGCAGCAACAAGATGGCCAGTCAATGCTAATTTCAATAAGACTTGAATTACTGGTGTCAGAGCTCTTTTGAATCATTTTGTGCTGTGTGTGCAATAAAAGGCGCAGAGGAGAGGGCAGGCTGAGAGGCAGTTACAGTCAGGATTCTCAGCACTAAAATATTAATGAAATATGAATGACAGGCAATACTAGTGACAGGCTTGAGAAAAGATAAAGGGGGAAAGAAATCAGAGATAGATATGTCTTCTCTGTATTATTGATTTGGACAGCTTGAATGGAAGGGAAACTTTAGGTGCTATTTGCTGAGGAAAAGCTCAATTTTACATGTAAACGTTTCTCTTTTTTCGAATAGCTAATGCAGTCTGTCATACATAAAGCAATCTTTTACAAAAATATGGGCTAGATTGTGTTTTTGATTTTGGATTTCATTAAGTCCATGATAAATCCCCTATATAGACAGCGGTGGTTGTGGCTAATTTGGCACCGTGGCCGAACCGCAGGACACCCCTTCACCTGGCTGGGCCGCAACCTCAGCTCACATTCATCCCTGTGCAGCTCATGGGTGTCTTAAAACCAAGAGCGTGTTCTTCTTCCTCCTTCATCAGTTAAGGGCCAGAAGGCATCTTCTTCCAGAATTTGCCGGTTTCATCCATAATAAACACCTTCTGTGGATGATAATTATACTCCGCGATTATCAGGATATTTTCAAGCCGCTTCCAAGTCAGCTGATGCAATTTCTCCATGCAGGCTTGCAGTGTGTGTGTGTGTGTGTGTGTGTGCGCGCCTGTGTGTGCGTAGCCGGCAGGCTGGCATGCTGCTCATCTCCTCCCATCTTTCCTCCCCCCACTTTCCATTGAAAGTGGCCGCTTGCATGCGCGCCGACGCAGCAGGTGTGTAAGCACCTTGAGTATCTTCAGGTTTTCTGCCCTAATTGTTTCCCTGCTTTCATCTATCAAGCCCAGTTATTATCCCACCCCCAAAAGCCATTTACCCCACCGTGATTGGCCGGTTTGTCAGCTCCGCACACAACACTTAAAGTGCCATTCACGCGAAATTAGCGGGCCGCACTAACATTAAACTTTCATAAAATATCGTCTTGGGGGCCGCAAATTGCCCACGGGTCGCCAGTTTGAGCCCCTTGCAAAAGATGCATTGAGCTGGTACCACCAGTGCTTTTATTTTTGACTAAGTATGTTCTTATACTATTTTAACTTTTTTTTGTTGTTGTTGATTTTTTTCCTCTCTCTTATGTGAGCAGAGGAGAAAAGGTAAAATATAAAGTATTAGAAAATACATTACAGTTGCTTGATAAACCTGACACTTATATGTAATACAAGTATATATATGTATGTAATGTAAGTGTATATGT
Source organism: Adrianichthys oophorus (assembly GCA_036245035.1). Taxonomy (NCBI): domain Eukaryota; kingdom Metazoa; phylum Chordata; class Actinopteri; order Beloniformes; family Adrianichthyidae; genus Adrianichthys; species Adrianichthys oophorus. The sequence goes on from BSAI01000105.1 coordinate 584,292, forward strand.
ATTCATTCATTCATTTTCTAAACCATTTTATCCCTTTCGGGGTCACAGGGCTGCCGGAGCCTAAACCGACCACTCATGGGCAAAGGCAGGGGACAAATACATGTATATATGTATATATATATATGTATATATATATATATATATATATATATATTTATATGCAGTGGTAAATGTATTCCATAAATACAGTTAACAAACCAGTTTATCACTCCAACATCTGATTATGAGACATGTTTTCCTCTGAGCATGGAGAGTTATAATTACTTGGTCTCATGTCACAGCATTTCTTTAACCTTAGCTTGTCGAAGAATTGATCCAAAAAAGTGGATGGGGCGTTCATGCATGTGTACACGAACAGTTTGACGTGAGCAATAATTAGTGGGTGACATTTGATCACTTCCTAATTAACACAAAAATGACTGTATTTGTGTGTAATACTCTATTATGTGCAACAATATTTTATGCACGACTTTCTCAGACTTGCTCTATTGATATTTACATTTTTTAAAATTTATTATTTGTTATATGTAGTTGATTATGCAAAGACAATAAAGAAAAGAAGGAATTAAAAGTTATGTGATTGAATTTGAGGTGTTTTGTTAAATGTGTTTGTGTCCATGATTCCTGCCTGTAGTCCCAGCCTGCCTGTATCATTTAAGTCGTCTGACTCTTTTCTGATCTGATGAATGATCTGATTTTTGCTTGGCCCTCATGAACTGCAGCCTCACTTTCCTGGGCCTAATTGACAAGAGTGGCACAAAGTCTGTTGCTCAGCTGCTGAGCACATCTGCTTCAAGCTTCAATGTGCTGTTTTTTCACAGGTGGTTCTTTCCGTACTTTAGGTTAGTGCTGCCTTTCTGTCACTTTAAAACGTGTCTTGATGCTCATCTGACGTTTGGCATCAGACCAGAAAACTGTCACTAAATAAATATTCATCTGAGTTTATGAAAAGCTGTGGGTCGTCTGGTACCAACAATGTTGACATATTCTTAGCTTTTTACCTACTTTCTGGTGCAGGTTTTCTTATAAATGTAGGTTTAGGTTGCTGACTAAATATTGAGTTCACTTGACAAATGAAACAGCAGTGTTTTCTTGAATGAAGCTTTCCATAAAAAGTTGTTATTGTTTGATGTTGTTGTTATAGATACAAAATTTAGGAAACGCCCTTTTTTTTTTTTTTTTTTTTTTGTCTTTGTAGAGTTCCCATGCTTGCTTGCTTCTGGTGAAATTACCAATACCTTCACTTGGTGTGGTTCAACCTTTTCTCTCCATGTCCTATTATCAGGCACCATATTTGCATTCAGAACAACACTAGTTATGCTAAATACTATACAGTAAAATTCTAACAATTTATTTTTAGAAACCTACAAATCAGTTGGGAGGAAAGAAAGAAGCAGCATGGTCATCAAAAAGCCCGCTGTCAGCATTCAAACCACAGGCAGTATATAGAGAGAACTGGACTGATTATCCCACCCCCCCTTTGTGTTCTAAACAGGATCTTATAGACATAAATCCCATAGACTTCTAGAAAGAAACAGTTATTTCTCAGTCATCATGTTTGTCAGAAGAACCATTCTTGCCCTGATAGCTCTTAGTCTTGATAAACCCCGCATTTTTTCATTATTTATTTTCTTCATCGCAAGTTTTTCAAGTTATAAACTAACCAATCAGATGCCTTTGTAAAAGCATGTGGCGCCTGATGGCCCAACCTCAAACTTTCAAAAGGTTTGATTGACAGATTCTCCCGAGCCTGCTTTCAGTGAAGGGGTGTGGCTTTTGAACAAATTCACTACTAATTAGTGAGAGTGGTTTTCATAGGAATGATTTGGACCAATCACCGCTTACTAACATTGACTGGTTCTAAAATGACAAAGTGGAAAAATTGACTTCTTTTACCTGGTCCTGGAGGTAAGGCTTTTTCTATGGGTGACGTCACCCCGATGTTTTGTCCATCTCTTTTTATGTCAATGGTTCAAACCCATCACTGCCTACATCAGTCATCCCTTCCATTTTCTTTAATCAACAGCAAAGCAACTGGTTGTGCAGTAAGGAATTTATGCAAAGCTGCATTTTTTTTTTTAAATCGATCTTTTTGCAGTTGTTCCTCTTCTATTGTTGTTAGTGGGTTTTATTATGCTGTATTTGAAAGCAGCTGATGAACCTTGAAATTCCTTTGAAGTAAAAAATTATTCATCCACACACACACACATAAAAAATGCAGCACGCACAATGAACCACCCACATGTCTAGTCACTGCATCAGTGTTGGTGTGGTTTCAGTGAAGCAGCACTAGTCCTTTAAGCCTAGAGATAGTTGGAAGGGAAGAGAGAATTAGTGACAAAGACGAGGCCTAATGTCTAATTAACTCACTGCCTTTGGATTGTGAGTGTCCTTAAACCCAGGGCAGTTGATGACCACTGGCTGGAAGAAAGGCTGAAAGGGAAAAGGCGAACGAGAGGGAACAATTACGCAAAGAAAGAGCACGCTGAGTCACAAAAAGAATGGCCTCTCTATTCTGGGTTTACACAGCATATTCATTTGTTTTCTACAACTTTGTTCTGGCTGGAGGCTTTTCTTACCTTTGATTTCACTCCTCTAAATGAGTGGTACTTTGTCACTGTTTGGAGTTGTGTTATTTTTACTCTTTTGTAACTCAAAAGTTCAATTTACTATAAAAAATCCATTTGTGCAAGTCTGAAAAACAAACTTCCTTAGACTTATAAGACAGACAGGAAGAAATCCCGGGGCAGGAGCAGAGGGAGGCAATGAATTAGTGTTTAATTAGACCAGGCATAGAGTGCTGTCTGCATGTATCACACAGGCTTGGCCTGAAGGGAGGAGCATGAACCGAAAGTCACTTTCAAGCTTGACTAATATAATGGGTCCCTCATGGGACCAAGCAGGGGGAAGACTCTTCCCTCTTCCTCCCAGTTCTGTGTCTTTAAAGGTGAGTGTGTTCATCTTAAAGTCTGGCAGTGTTCAACCTGTTTCAAGGTTGGCGTGGACCGTGAGGGTAATGCGTGTGTTTTCTTGTTATTGTCATCCTGAGCCGCAGCACACAAATAAAGTCTCTCGCTAAGCTTGCTGTCATATCATTCTTGTGAGGCTAAGCAGGATGTTCAGTGAGTTGTGAAATTGAAATGCAGCCTTGGTTATTAGACAAACAGCCTATCACCCACACTGCTAGTTCGGTGTCAATAGCCACTGTAGCATCAACCAACAACACAACTCATTTTTGATTAAGAAAAACTTTGTGTCTTGCATGTGCTCAATTTTGAGGTTTTGTGTAGAAGCTCCTTTATTGCACATTTGGATGCCATCAGTGTGCAAACGTCACTGACATGACAGTTACAGCAACATTTTTGACCCATCACAAAGCAGAATATTAAATCTATTAAAGACCCACTCCATTTCTGAAAATGTTCATGTAACCTTTTTCTCATGATGGAGGACATATATCTGAAGAAAATTAAGTTTCAAATTGAATTTCTGAGTATTTCGTTATTTTAATAGTTGTGAATGATTAGGTTGGGGGAGTGAGGGGCTATAAGTTAGCAGGAGAGCATGTAAATAGTCCCGCCCACAACTCGGAGGTGAATTTCTAATGAACTCCTGCTGCTCTGCAGAAACTCTTTCCCAGAACACAACAGGTTTTTTGGTTTTGGCTAAAAGCGTCAATCATAATGAAAACACCACTGGGACTGATTTTACAAAAATTCAGAAGATGACCAAAGTGGGACTTTAACCTTATGACAGAGCCATGAAGCAGTTTCAAGCTCGAATGTGTTTGCTATCAAGATGTTTTTGATCATTGTTTTGTAAACAGATTTACTTACTTGTTGTGTTTTCATTCACATTTTCAATGATCTGTCTTTGTGAATGAAAAAAAGGGCAAGTATTTATTGGCTTCTACTGTTTTAGCTTAATCAAGTTTATTTTTATGGGAAATCCATTTGTATGAGTTTTTCCACCTTGAATAAAGTTGTGCAACACCCTGGGGGAGAGTGATAACTGAGGATTGGTAAAATCCCAATGGGCTGGTAACATTGGAGAGTGATTACTGTGGTCTAGCAACACAGCCTGGCTGCAGGCTGAGCTCATATAAGTGCACGCACAGAAGTTGCTCACACACATATATCACACTGGTGGGCCCACAGCAGGTTCTTCATGACACTGTTGAAATGTTATGCAAACATGATGTTTGGTTGCTGTGGTCATTATTGGAGTAAAAAAAAATAAAGCATTTCTCTTTGGTAGATTTTTGCTATAGTTTCCAATCCCTTTTGTTTAGACACATTCCCACAGTAAGTCAGCTGCCGAAATAAATGCAAAACGCACATTTAAATTCAAGCAAATCTTGATTCTTATTGTATGAAATAACTTGAGACTTGGCAGTCTGTAGCTTTACTTCTTAGATTGAGTTACCACATGGGACAACTTTCTGAAAAGCTTATCATTAGTGTTTCAGGACCTGGTGTCACTCAGCAGATGTTGGAACAAAAAAAGAAATGGCCATTATGGATTCAACAGCAGCAGCTTATTAGGAGCCGTGTCCACCCTCGTTCTGGTTCAGCCTTTCTTGTAGCAGCATCTCCTCTCTTACTATCTCTTAATCTTGCAGTGGAAGAAACACGAGGCAAAGGAAAAATGCTTAAGTGGGACTTTTATTTCTGTAATTTTACATCAAGCAAGTTATGCATGAATTGGGGCTGAAGCTTGCCCTGCATGTTCTTCACAGAGCATCAGCTCCTCTGGCTCCCACAGCGCTAACTCAAGAGACAAGCTCAGAAAATGAAAGAATGCTATTTGAGAAATGTGTTTGAGTCAAGGTAATGTTGCTATTTTTCTGTAGCTAATTTGGATTTTTTTCTGGACATAAAATGCTGAGGAATTAAATCTGAAAGCGCACCTACTGTAACCATTCTCCCCCCACAGACGGCTCGCATCCACCCGTAAAGACAGTTGTGACTGTGGCATTATATAAATGTGTTTCTTTCAGTTTAAACTTTTTTTAATTTCACTCTTGAATCTTTGAGGTGAACTTGCGTTTATCTGGACATTTGTCTCCCAGAAAGTCCTGTAAAAGGGTAAACATCTTGCCTCCAATCTATTGTTGAGTGCAGATATCTGACCTACTTCAATCTAACTTCTTGATATTTGTGTTGATTCATGCCTCTGCATTTCATTGACCAGCCTCTAAGAGGGAAAGGTTAGCATGAAGCTAAAAGGTTTCTAACACACAGGAGGGATAAATCCCATTTAAGCTGTTGCATTCTGTTTGTTGTCTAGCCTTTACACTCTCAGAGCTGATAATTATAGCAATCAATGCTAAATGTCAGGTGGATTATTGATCTTGGGCTTTGAAAAAGATTTCCTCACATCTAATGTGCGTTTATTATTTCACTTAAGGGCTTTATTTGGAGAATTACTGATATTTCAAGTAAGCTTGTCAATGCCTTATCATTCCACAGTAAAGTCTTTTCTTATCTAGATAAAGCTGTGTTTTCTCATCTTTTCTGTTTACTGATGTGCATTTGAACAACAGAATTTCCTCTAAATTCAGGTGACCGTGCTACAAATGTGTATACTTATTCTTTATTTCTAAATCTTAAAATAGTTCAAAATAGAAGATATTATTAAGATTTTGGATTAAGGCTAAAACATAGGAAAATAAACCTCATCCGAATTATCAGATGTGAATGAAGGCTTGAGTAAATGCAGAAACTGTCTACAAATGTTGGAATGGCACTGTGTTACGGATTTCTATTCAGCCTCAGTTTGAACCCACGTACAGTAGGAACAGTACAGCAGACACAGAAGACTTGAAAGATAAATAAGATCAGAGAGGTGAAAGACAAGTGCAGGAAAGTGCAGCGCGGTTCCCTTCAGTGTATGATGTACAGAGCTCCACCTTCTGTCACCTGCTTTTCAAGGTAAACCTATTCAAGCAAACCAAGAGGGAACCGGATAATTCAATCCCAGCACACTTTATTGATCCCTGAAGGAAAATTAAAGTTACGGCACAGAGCAGTATCCTGCAAAGACTCAAGAGACTGTTAAGTTCAAGTCCTGGTTCTTTATTGCTTATTGAAATGTGCTTCAGTTTTGTTTCCAAGGGTGCTGGAGCTGGGTATGCCTCAAAGAGCAGCTGATTTTAGCTGAAAATCACAAGCACAAACTGACTGTAACAAAACAGAAAACAAAAGCATGGCATCATAGGTTTGTAAATAATCCAGAAGTCAATCAATTTTCCAACTACAATCCTTCAGACAAATTTATAAAAATGATGCAAAAAATCTGTGCAAAAACATAACCTCTGCAGTTGAGTATTTTGTTCATTTAAAAGTAGACTTTAAATGTTCTGAGCATCTAAGAGCATGAGGTTAGCTTTTATTTAAAAGTTTAATCTCCAGGAATTCCAAGAAACAACATTTCCAGAAAGTTCCAGCAGAAGACGAGATTCAAGTCCACTTTTTAAACCGTGCTTTAGTTAAAGCAGTGCTGTAACACATTGAGAGCTCTCACCTTCTGTTTTAGAAATTGCTGTGTCACCCTACATCATTCCTCAAGGGAGGTTGAATCCTGGCTGTAGCGAGAACGCTCCGCTTTTCAGCGACTGGGTGCTAATCCTCAGACTAAGTATCATTCCCTGGAGTTTGTGATCCCGTTTGCATGTAATGATTATTCCCCTAACTTCATCCAAGCCTTTTACCTCCCAAACGTCAGTGCAGTGGGCAGAACAGAACTCTCCCAGAACTGGTAACAAAGAGGTGGAAGGCGAGTTGATGAGTCAATAACACTGTGTGGTCAATCTGGGACAAAGCCAATAACAACAATGTTAGAAGGGAAAGTGCATTCATCAAGACTCCAGTGGGCAGTTGGACTTTACTGTAGAGATGATATCAGTACTTTACTGTAAGTAACCTGGGGCAAAACGCAGCACTAAGATGGAATTCTGCTGTTTCAAGAACTGATGTCTTCAAAAAAGGTTCATAATAAGTCAAAATACCACATAGCTGAAAGACTTGCTCACATTTGTGGACTTGGTTAACAAAAGATGTTATCATTATTTGCATACGAATCAACAATTTACACATTAGTAAGAAGTTTAGATCACAGGTGTCAAACTCTAGGCCTCGAGGGCCTCACCATTCTGTTTTCCAACTCACCTGCCATTGAAGCTCCTTATTGGGTAAACAAATGTGATCCAGATAATCCAGCAGCAGATGAGACAGGGTTTCTTAAAAAGCAGCATTCAAGGCCCAGATTCTGAGATCCCGAGTGGATTAACTTTAACAGCTGTCTGTTGGTTAATCCCACAGATGAAAGTGAGTTGTTTCCATCAAACATGCCAAAAGACCCACCAAGAACAGTTTTCCTGTGATTTTGACTCAGAGGAGGAGCAACATTAAACTTTTCATGGTGTTGATCTGGTTTCAAACACAGTTCATCTCATAGATTTTGTGAGTTGTCCTTCCAAACCTGAACTGGACTTTCTGAATTAAATCACGTTTACAAATGTCTGCTTCCTGGGAGAATTCCTTGGTTGTTGCGGCTCTTCTTACAACTAGTTGTGAAATATTAGGATTGGTTATGACTGTCAGACTTCTAGATGTAAAGTCACATATGATTCAATTTGCAATTGAATTCAAATGTGACTTTGTTTTTTTTGTTTTTTTTCTATTCCAAACCACTTTTTGGAAATTGGGGAAAAAAAATGTTTAAACAAATAACAATATGTTATGATGTGATATAACCTCAACCATCAGTAAAGTTAAGAACTTTTACACTAAAAACAAACTGAAAGTAGATTTTTGTCCCTCATCCAAGAAAAAATAATAATGAAATTACAGTTTTGATGGATTTATAATATGTTTCTTTAATATTGATTGATTTTATTATAATTTTCCTCACAGTCCAATTTGATACCCAGTTTAGTAGCTCACCAAAGTTGAGTAAAATTATAATAAAATAATTTATCTTGTCTGGTTTTAGCACTGGTTTAAAATTCTAAAAACCCTTTTGTTTAGGTAAATAACATTCAGAAAAATTCTAATTTTTTGACAACAAATCTATAAAATGGAAACAAATTAATAAGGCAAGTGCTACAAACTGTACCTAGAAAACAGTGTTTATGCATAATGTTTTGTAGAAATGCTGTTTTCTTTTTTTTTTTTTTTTTTTAAAAAGAGTTTGCATTTTCATATGTGAAACTTTTATGCTCTAAAATACTTGAATGTATCCCTTGCTTTGGAGTGAAAGCCACCGGCTGTGACTGAAATGTATTTGCAATGGCTAAGTAACAGAAGCCCTTTTTCTGTTCTCATTCATCAGCTCAGCACACAGTTCAGTCAGTTCTGATGCTGGAGATCTCCTGGCAGCAACTGGCACGGCCAAAGATGTGCCTGAGTGACATGCTGTATAACCTCTTTCTTAACAAGAGCAGAGGGAGGGATGACCGGGCCAACAAAGATCTCTGACTCTCCGTAAATGAACTGCCAAGAATACAAATTATAACCCTGACATCACAGCATACCCATTAATCTGAGGATCAAAGCTCTATGTAGTCACCAGTTGTAATGAAATAAAGAGAATAATTGAATGGGGCGATAGTCGCAGGTTAAGGGCTTGGTTTGATGATGAATACTTCATCAAAATGAAAACGTGTACATAAAATAAACATGGAAATAGAATGTCTTCAACTGCTGCATACTCCTGGAAATGAGAGAAAAACATGTTTTGACTTGAACTCTGTCATTTTAATCATTTCAATTATACTAAATGAATGCATGTTTATTTCAACAGAAACCCTGCAGGTTCAGGAGGTGGTGATGAGAAGGAGAGAAATTCAAAACCACTTTTATGAGACATCTTGGATGATCACATTCCCCCTCTGTTGTTGCAAAGACACTCTTACCTGATGTACATTTATTTTATTTTAGAAAATATGGATTGCATGGTGGGCACTCTCACCCCACTCTCACCCCAACTGGGAACTTTCTATGTGGAGTTTGCCTGTGTGGGGTTTCTCCCGGCACTTTGGTTTCTTCCTTCAGTCAGTCAGCCAATGAGTGAGTGAGTGAGAAAGGGAAGGAGGGAGCCTGAAACAGGCTTGTGACCTGTTTAGGGTGAACCCTTCCTTTGCCCAACAGTGGCTATGTTGGTTCCAGCAGACAACCCCCAAAAGGTGACCCCAAAAGGGATTCAGAGAGGATGGATGCATGTAGAAAACACGGAGGACATATATAAAGAGAATTTAAATTAATTGCATTTCTGAGTATTTCTTTTTTTTTAGATCGCATTGAATCAAGAGCAGATTGAAAAATCCAGTTTGAAAAATGTCGTAGGTGTATGACAAGCAAATGGACATTAAGATCTTAATTTTCCTCGTCTGAGCTGGCATCTGTATCACAGCTGGCATCGTAACTGTTGGATAGCTCTGATATTGTTCGCCATTTTTATTGCACCTCTAATGTTAGGTGGGGGTTAGGGTGGTGAGGGGCTGTAAGCTAATGGGGAAGCAGATGATGAAGGGAAACAGAATTTCGAATGAACTCTTGCCGCTCTGCAGGAGTTATGTACTAGAAAACAACACAGGTTCATTGCTTTTGCCTGAAAATGACATATTCACTATTAAAAGACCACTGGGATTGTTTTGAAAACAGATCAGAAGATGATCAGATTGAAACTTTAAGGCTTCATGCCAATGAGTGCAGATATGGGTTGAGGATCAATCACATCACCTCCACGGTTTCTGACTCCAACCTCAAGTAATTGAACTTTAACCAGCTTGTCATACTTTGTCTTAGATCGTTACTGTTGCTTTCCAAGTGATTGTCTTTCTTTCTTTGTGTTTGCTTAAGTCCTTTGCAGCAGTCGGATCACCTTAAGGCATTCTGAATGTGCAGCTATATTAGGATAAATTCCTTCCCGCTGCCTTTGGGCTGTAGATTCATGTGAGTCAGTTTGATCCTTTTTTTTTCCAGCTCAAGCTTTTGAGCAAGTTCTAAAACTAGCCAAATGTTTAATAAGAAAACAAGCGTTTCCCTGTGCCTTAAAGCTAGCATGGAAATGTAGCCACTTTCTGTGGACCCAGCAGGCCTGTTTGATTCATGAAGCAGTGCCTAAGCTTTCAAAGGCTGCTTACATTTCCCACTGCTCTCTCTCATCTTCCCTGTGAATCATTTCTCCAAATCTCTGATACTCTCTCTGCAGGGTGGATGGCACTCATCGAAAGCTAATAGAGGGTGACTGTATATGCACATGTGGGTGTGCACGAGAGCACTGAGGAAATATGATGTGACGAGCGGATTTGTCAGCATGTGGTCATCTACATTTTAGCTGGCTTTGCACACAGACATGCGCACACACTGTTCAATCTTTTTGTATTCCCTCCTTATTTCAATTCCACTAAATGTACCTAATCACTCCCAGTGTGCAATCCAGTGGGCCAAAAATCAGTGTGTTAAGGTTCATTATGCCGTTGACTAATGTGCCACACGATCGGATAGAGCTACTCATGCAGCTCATCTTATTAAACCTGCTCTTTTTCTGAGATGAATCCAATTTAATAACACATGCTGCGCCACACTGGTGTAATTGTAAAAACCAAAGATTAGTTAAAAATTACATTTTCTACAAGCATTGATGTTTGAATGTGTTGTCTTGCTTTTGCATTCATGACCCACAGATCCCAGTCCTGGAAAAGCAGCGTCTTCACGTTTTCCCACGCTGTTAGCTGCGCGTGGCTGTTGAGCAAAGCTGTGACATTGTGAAGGCTGTGTGGACTCTGGATGGGTTAGCATGCAACACTTGGGCGGGAATTCTTTCCTCTCTCGCTTCACACTTCCTTTTTACTGCCAAGCTCCCAGAAATGAATCCCCATCAAACACAATGTAGGCCAGAGAGTGCAGAGGACTGTGCCGACTCCTTTGACTGAAGCAGTGTCCTTTAGTGTAGCTGGTAGGATGGTGACGGAAGTTGCAGAGGTCGGGTTCAGTAAGACCTGTTTGGCACACAGCAGGAAGGCTGAATGGAAGGAAAAACATGATTCCTTCAAAATGTAGATCCAGCATTGTTTGATTCGTTTCACAATGACCTTTTGCAATTCGTGTTATTTTTGTGCAAAATCATGCAGAACATGTGCATGTAAAGTCAAGGCTGGGCTTCACTAAATTGATTTGATTTTGGAATTTTATTTTTCAAAAGTTTGAAATTTGATGTGATTTCAACACCAATTTTAATCTCAGACCAATTGTGTTTGGGTACAAAAACACTTTTCACTGTCCTGGCAAATTAAAATCAACATAGGTGTGTTTTTATAAATACAAATTGTTTTGGATGCCTTTGGATAAAACAAATATTGCCCACAAAGATGGATTCATGGATCTATGAAAACAGGAGTGGGCTCGTGGGTTCTACAATCTGGACAAAAACATGTTTTAGTTTGATTGAAAGAAAAAAATACATATTTCTCTATTTTAAACAGAATATTGTGTTGTTTCACTTTAAAGCTGTAGCTTTTGTTCTCATTTTCCTACCAGTTGCACTAGTGGGTTGCTATCCCTAAAAAAATACAAACTTAAATGAATGCTGTGATGTTGGAAAGATCAGAAAAATGACTGTACGACTCAGAAATCATACATGAGATGTATATCAGAAATACAGCAAATCTTCCAACACCACATGAATTCAAAACAACTTTTTGCACTTCAACAAAAGTCAATGTAATTGTAGAGACATCTCAGTTACAGAGAAAATAAAACATGAATAGGGATTACCAATTAAATGATTCCAGTTTGGTGGGCCAGATTAAAAAGTTTGACGAGCTGCATTTGGGCTTCGGGGCATAGTTTGCCCACCCCTGGATTAAGTCATTGTTCTATTGCCTAAGTTAAAATGTGCTCAATGACATGTTGTTTTTTTTTTTTATTATTATTATTATTATCACAGCTCCAGTAACAATACCAGGAACTGCAGAAACCAAAGTACAACTAAACAGAGAAAACACAAAGTGACAACTCGAATAGGGAGTATAGATTTAAAAGAAAGTAAACTGACTCCAGATCTAAATGTATGTTTTCCCTCCAACAAGCGTCTGTATGCTCACTTCCACTGGGAGTAAGCTGCGGTTCCTGCATTCGTCCTCCTTCAGTGTTCTTGTATCTTTAAGTTTGGGTTTTTCTATTTTCTCGAATGACAAGTTCTGCAATTCATCCTTAACTCTGTTGTCACATAAGTTTATTTTTCCTTCATCTAGTTTCACTTTTTAAATTTAAAATAAAAAAAAAAAACACTTTATTTTTCTTATAGTCTTTTAGTAATCATCAATTATTTCCTGCAGGGGAGGCTGGCATAATTTTGAAAATGTTGTTATTGAATCTGTTTCTCTTTAAATTTGCTGCTTAGAAAACAATCCGTGAGAGTAGCTCAAAAATCCCTTTGAGTTTAACACCAACTATCACAGGTGGCGATACTTGAAATGAGACATGTTTTCAGAGCTCTCTGTTAGCTTAAATATGACACATTCTCGTCTCCCCTTTCCTGGGTTGAAGGGTCTCCTCCTGCACTTCATGAAAGACTTGTTCTGTGTGACAGATGAATACCTCTGTGTGTACTTGCATGTAATCAGAAGCGTTATCACCCAGCAAAGACGGAAAAAGATGTAGAAATGGAAAACTGAGCATGTGCATACATACACATATTCACAGGAAGAATAGAGATATTACTGTTTATGTGGATATGACACTGTCCCTTGTGGGAGGGAGCTGGTGGACTTCAGTTCCGTTCAGGAAACTAGAAGCACCAGAAACGACTTAATCAGTATTTTTAATAACCCAGCAGTGCACTGGAGTAAGCATGCTTCAGTTAGCCCTAACAGAATATTCCGAAGCGGCGTGTTGGCATTGTGATGACTTTGTCCCGTGTCTTTGCTCCGTTTTCCTCTTGGCTTTATCTTCTCCACTCAGCCTCATGTTCATTAAAAAGACATAAACATAAGAAAGTTTTATGTGTGCTGCCTCTTCTCCGCACGTGTCTCCATCTTACTGAGCTGATAGAAGCAATCACAAGCTGTTTGTTGCTTACTGCTAACAGCCCACGCTATGGGAGGGGGTCCAACTTTGTACATAATTGAAAATGGCTGCTGTGGTCCATTTGCTTTGCCTTTGTTGTTCCTGCATCAGCAAGGCAGGCCCCGCCAAGATGCTGCACTTGGGGGATTTGCTTTTGTGTGTCATTTCTCCATTCCGTCTCGCTGCCTCTTTCCTTTAATACTGTTTTATAATTGACACTTCAGCTGAGATCACTCTGAATTCTGATGTTAGCCAGAGTGCTGCTTTGAGAAGATGTCTCTGTCTGGATGCTGGTTGCCCCTCACTTTCTTATTATTTTTACTCCATCTTTCCAGTGTTTCTGTTTAAATTCATGCAGGCCCCCATTTGATAGTGTTGTGCTTGCTTTCAAATTAGTATTATCACAGTCTTAAATGTTCAGCATTGTTTTCTTCTGGACAAAGTTAGTCCACCACTCTGGACTTTTTCTTGTAAAGTTCTTGAAAACACTGTCTAACTTGCAATTTTGATCTTTTTTTTTTTCTTAAAACTTTACTGTGTTTAATTTAAAAGTTGTGCATTTGATACAAACTAATTTTGCTCTTCGACTCATGCGCATAATTACATCATTCTTTAGAGTATAAAGTCAAATATAAAGAGAAAATTTGACTTGTTATAATGTTCTTTATGCAGTGGTTATCTGATTAATTGTTCATGGGTTGTGCTAAAATACTAGATTCCTCCTATGTTCCATGAAACTAAATAAGCATTAATGTGTTATATTCTAGTGAAGCATGCTTATATTCTGTGTATCATTGTTACATTTATCGGCTTCTATGATGTACCTTTCAAGATAAAATGTCCAGTCTTGATTTTGTTAAATACATTTCTTCCAAAAGAGCAACTTCTAAATGTTTATTTTCTTCTTTATGAGGCATGTTTTAGCTGCTGTGACTTATTCTCTGGAGCGACTTATAGTCTGAAAATTCCAGTAGGCCTACAGCTCTAACAAATGTACTTGCTTATAAAGTTGATTTCAAGGTGGGAGCAGACCACACCCGGCAGGAAATGCACTCCAGTCTCACAACAATGTTTTTTTGTAGTGAGCCTTCAACCTAAACTAGATCTGACCAGATCTTCTTGACAGTTTTGCCCTCTCTGTGTCCACTTTGAACCCAAACCTCATTACCTGGAGTAAAGTCTTCAGTCTGGCTTTCCTGGAAAAGCAGCGGGAGGGGGGGGGGGCACAAGAGCACAGGAAGTCAAGTGCCACTTTATGTCACACTTCATGGAAGTAAACCAGCAGATCAGTGTGGCTGCAGAGGAAATCGGTTTTCTTTTATCTGGTGGAGATTATTTATTTGTTCACTCTCTATAATGTCTTTTTTCCACTAAATATATAGTTTTCTAAATCATACATTTAATAAAATATGTTTATTGACATTAATCTTTTTTTGGGCCAAATTATTTATTAGAAGATTTTTAATAAAAGCAAACCAAAGAAATCAGAAAAAATAAAAAAACGTTTTTTTTTTTTTTTTTTTGTTTTTGACTTGACAATCCCCATTTAGAGCTGCATGATTGAGTTGTGACTGCTGTGAGAGTTTGTCTGGTTTGACAGATCAGGTGTGTGTTCAGTCCTTGACAGATGCACACAGCATCACAGACTGCTGTTTGGCTGATGTCTGACATGTGTCCATTGTTCAGCACAGTGACTGTTTTGGCTGGTGCTTTGTGAGGAAAGCCTAATGCACTGGAAAAGACACTGGGTGTTTTCTGCTCACTGGCAGGCATTAGCAAAGTTGTCAACACTTTTGTTTTTGGCCCTTTTCCAGCTGCTCTTTGAGTGGATTTGTGGTGTTGTAAATCAGACGTATAAAAGTGTAACCCTCATTTTTACCTCAAACGTCCTGCTGTTTTATTGGCCCAATAGAAAGGGTGTCTGCCCACAGTGTTGGTTCGGTATAAACATGTTTTAACAGGTGAAAGCTCCACAATGAATTCTTCATTCAGCCGTGGAAACAAACCTGAT
The DNA here is from genome assembly GCA_036245035.1 of Adrianichthys oophorus. Classification (NCBI taxonomy): domain Eukaryota; kingdom Metazoa; phylum Chordata; class Actinopteri; order Beloniformes; family Adrianichthyidae; genus Adrianichthys; species Adrianichthys oophorus. The sequence goes on from BSAI01000105.1 coordinate 599,376, forward strand.
TATGGTAGTTGATTCTAAACAGCTGTTTAAAGACTTTTGTCAGCATGTTGTTAAATAATTTCCTAACAGGGCATTTGAGAATAATGCTAGTCATAACTGATATTAGTCATACTAGAACAAAGTTTTTGAGCATTTTCCTCTCCCCTGTCACCAGGTAAGGAAGAGTCAGTCGCCACCTTCAAGGGAAATGAGTTCTTCTGCTACGATCTGTCCATGACCCCCATCCAGAGCAGCACTGACGAAATAACGCTTTCCTTTCGAACGCTGCAACGCAACGGCCTGATGCTGCACACGGGCAAGTCTGCTGACTACGTCAACCTTTCCTTGAAGAGCGGCGCCGTCTGGCTTGTCATCAACCTGGGTTCGGGGGCGTTTGAGGCCCTCGTGGAGCCTGTCAATGGCAAGTTCAATGACAACGCCTGGCATGACGTGCGTGTGACCCGCAACCTGCGCCAGGTAAACAATGCCTGCATGTCGAGCTGCTGCAGCTGGGGTGATATTTGTTTTACCTTTTCTTTTAGCCCTCGGGGAACTCCAGACATCTTTTCTTCATTCTCCCACTATAATCTTTACCTTCTTACTCTCTCATTCTTTATTATTTTTCTAGGTTGCAGATTAACAGCATCCCTAAGAAGACCCTTCATTCTATGACTGTAACATTTCACATTTTTATTACAAACAGCAACAGTTAAAAAAAACATTAAAGTTCAAGAGAAAATCACCATTAAATTAGTGTCAATTCAGTATTACTGCTAAATCAAAGACCATTATTCCCTTTTAATTTGTGTTTTAATCATTGATTTTGTTACAAGACACTGCTTACTAATGTATGCAAAGACTATTGTGGCTACTCAAATCCAAAGCACCCTACTTTATCAAATGAGACTCTGCACTTAAAGTCTTTCAGAACAAATAATCACAGAAATCGTTACAGGCCTTTAATGGAAGACAAAAGAGCCCAAACGTCTTTGTTTATGGGAGTGAACTGGTGCATGATCTGTGAGAAATCCTGTGCTTTTATCTATAATGGTCTGTTCCACTTGTACGCATGCACAGCAGAGAAAAGGGTGCATTGGCACACAGTGCTCTGCATACTGGACCCTCAGGATGAACCAAGTCATCAGTTGGCAGGTCCAGATACCAGTAGTGAGATACAATCAATTTCACTTACACTTACCTTGCTTACTACTTCACTTTTTTTGGCAATCGTAATTGGAATGAATGGCTTGTCAGTACTAATAACAAGAATCGCAAGTAGATGCAGAAAAGAACAAAAAAAAAGGTCTCATCTGAATGCCTTTACACAAAGATGGTGAATCAGCTATCCTATGTGTGAACAAACATGATCAGGAAGTTAGGAGGAGAAAAGCAGACAATAACATCGAGCACATTTACCTTACACACAGGAGGGATTCCTACAAACACTAAGTGATTATTTATGTTGATTAAGGGCCAGTTCATGAGAAGGAATCAGCTATACACCAGCCACAAAATCATCAGTGAGTTGTTAATATGGCAGTCAATCAAACTTTATTTATAAATCATTTTACAACAGCCGCCGTTAAACTCATACACTTTCCAATTCATAGAATAAAAACAAAATAATGCTAACATATAGCTTAAAATGTAATTTAAGTACAGTATAAAGTTCCAAAATATAGAATAAAAAATGCTAAGGTTGTGTGTAACCTTCCACATATATCTAAAAACATAGATAGATATTTCAATATTTAGCTAAAGCCCTAGTCACATGCACCCATATGGAGGTTGGCCCGTACGGGTGCTGTGGGTCTGGGTTTTCCGTGGAGGTTAACATGGACAGGTGTGTTTTGCAGTTCCCTTGAAGCTCATACAGCCACCTCAAAAGGATCTAATGAAAATAGAAAGCACCATGTGTGTGCTAAGTGTATGGTGGGGAGAATCTAAGGAGAATCTAAGTTACACAAATGTGATTGTCTAATTTCATCATTTCTAACAGTCAGAGTGAATGCAAGGAGCACACACGTATCACGTCAACAGCGCATTGAGGCTCCTTGTGCAGTGCACAGGATTTGGGGAGTTTAAAAAAATCAAAAAAATGCATGCACCCGGCCTGCGTCCCACCCTTACATGTGGCATAAATGTTTGCCACGACCTAACGCCCAAAAATGTCTGTGGTCTAGGACTCTGTTATTTCCTGCAGGTTACATGCATGTCCCGCATAGGTTGGCCTAGTTATTGCCTGCAGACAGCCCGCATCCACTCGTTAGGACAGTTGTGACTAAGGCCTAAGCTGTTCTCTCCTGTTATGCACTGATACATGAACAACAGGGTGGGCACATATTATCACACACTCATGAAACTGACTTTCTCTTCAAACACTCACACACACAGTTGGGGTCAAACATGCTGCAGAGCCGTGTGTGATCAGCAGAGAGAGACTAGCTTAATGAGTTTGGGAAGCTGACAAGATTTTAAAGATTTACAACACAAGCTGATCCACCTACCACCAACTGCACCGTAATGATTTTTAGAGAACATGTGCACAAACATGCGCACTAAAGCAAAAATCCTTCTCTTATCTGAGCGCCTGCTCTCTTTGGACACAAACGTCCCGTGCACTCTGCTGGGGAAATTAATTTACTAGAGATACCCGGTTCATTAAAAACATTCAGAGTTAACAATGCACATCATGTTGTGCAGGTTATCCCCATTAAAACACAGAAGAGCCTGAATCCCCAATTGATCATTTTAATTTATGGAAAAGCAGCAAAAATGTTAGTTGTCTTAATTCACAGCGAAGTACCCCCAAAGAGGCAGCAAAGTATTATTAACACTGAGTCCTCTGGTTCTTTGTTCACTGCTGGTAAACAGCAGGTCAGGAATGTGTGGATTTAAATCTTAAAGAGCAGAATAACTTTTCCAAAAGGAGCAGAATGCAACTTTTGAAATGTAAAAACCAACGAATAGCCAAGGAGATGCTGTTTCCTGTAGACTTCAGCATCTTGGGTTTTTGGAGCCAGATATGACAGACGGAGTGAAAAGTTGTCAGATACATGCACATTTACCTCTCTTTTGTAAGTGCTCGTCTGTGTCCACAGTGGTGTCTGACTGACAGACCTCACATTAGCATCAATGAAGTGCACTAATGGAGCCCACTGGAGGAAATAAGGCATGGTTAACCTGTTACAACCTGCTGTAGAGCATCATGTGATAATCTAAAATTTCAAGATGGCAAGGAAAAGTTGTATGTATGGGTTGAAATTTTGGGTCAGCTGTCTGCAACTGTGAACCTGCAGAGTTCAGTTCTTTCAGATGAGTATGGTTTGCTCATCTCCTGTGAGCCACGGTGGCTCACAAACTAATCTATTGTAATTCACACAGTGCTAACCTTCACATACAACCCCATTCACTGCATTACATACAGGATTGTTAGCTTGGTGCTTTAGTCTATCGACCACGAGTCTCACTGCATGAGCGTGCACGTTGGCCCGTGGACTTTGCTCCCGTCTTAATATTTCTCTGCGGCTGAAGTGGACAGCCTGCAAATTCTTCCATCCAGGGAAGGTGTTTTATTTCTGATAAACACATCACTTAGCTGCTATTTGTCTGACACTCAGTTTGAAAGCACGAGTGGGTCTATTGGAGGTCAATGGTTCGTGGTACTCCATTTTTTAATAACATCCTGATATTGGAGGCAATGTTTATGCCCCCTGAGAATACCACACCTGATTTCAAACCAAACCTCAAACTCCTGAGCACAACATCTGACATTTAACTTAGAAGTATTTTTTTTTTTTTATATTCATCTTCTCGTCATTGAACAGGTGCTTCATTTGAACTTTGCAGACAAATTTACTCTGGAATGATGCAATCATTCAAAAAGCAAAAGAGAAACAAGTCAACCCCTGTCAGGGTTTTTTTAAGTTGTCCATAGAGGGTTTGAGAGGGGAACACCATCAACTTAAGGGGAGCACAGCATACTTTGAATGTCTAATTTCCTCATTTTAAACAGTCAGACTGAACGCAAAGAGCACACACATATCACTTGAACAGCAACAACCAGTTCCTCGCGCAGTCCGGAGCAATTCCTGTGCATGACGTCGTGGTCCCTGTGCAGCGTGTAGCGTGCACAATGTGTGCTCCGTGTAGATCTGGCCATTTTTTGCCAACAGATAGCCAGCATCCGTTTGGAAAGGCATTTGTGACTAAGGATCAATCCGGAGACATCTCCTGGCACTTTGTCACTGTGACGTATTACCTTTAGAGGGAAGCTGAAGTACAGACGTGTGGTTTAAGCCACTTTTATATTGGCTTAATTATGCATCCATGTTTCTTGGTCTTTCTGTGCACATTAACATCAAATAATTGTTTACTGGCACGCTGTGAGAAATGCTGGATATCAAGTGAGGTTATCGTGCAGTCTCAGTGTGGTCCGGTGTCTCATTTATTCTCCTTTCTTTGTAGTGATTGGCTCTTGTATCATCCTGCATATCTGTGGCTGCATCAGGAAGCTCCAAAGCAAACCCCCCTCTTTTTTCCCCCCTTTCCATTCTTCTCTTCCTTTAAATGTGTATTCACTTTCTCCACTATATATATGAATTTGTCAGCTTTGTGTGGGATAAAATGATGCAGACAGAATTAGGTGAGGTGATAGGGACTCTTTGCCAAGAAAGAGGGGATGAAGAGGAGGTGGGGCCTGCCTGACAAATGATCACAGGTTCAGAGCTCCTCCTGGTGGTGTGTGTTTGCCCTGCAAGCATGCATAAAATCGTTCGGATTGGTCTGGGCCATACTTTGTGGTACATATGTGACTGGCAGAGTAGCACACTTGACTTGACTTCTTATCTGTGCAGCCACAATACACACAAATGCACACCCTGCACCCTCCTCTCTGCACATCAGTTTGCATAAACAGCAAGGCCTACCTCATGTGCCTCCCCTCTCCCTCTGCACTCCCTGACATGATTTACCATCATGGACATCTTGTAGACTTCAGGGCTGTGAGGCGTTTCCTCTGCCGTGTCGACACACACGGCAGAGGAAGAGTAGAAATAAAGCCAAAGGCAAAGACACTAATCCTGCAGTCAGGTGAGTCAGAAATGATGTATCAGATGCACAAAAAAAAAAAAAAAAACATGTAAAAATGGGTCAATTATAAACCGTGCAATGTCAAGCAGTGTTGGGTTCTGTCTCCATGAAGGCAGGGCTGGGTTTAAAGAAAAACTGCAACCACTGTAATTATTTCTTTTTCTTTTCAAATTCCGTATTGATTTTTCCTAGCAGCCTACAGACACAATGCACACATGCCAATTTTCCATAACTGATAGCTGGCGAACTCTCAAGAGCGATAAAGGTTCCCTGAGGGAGGCGGAGCAACAATAACAGCGAGCCAGTTGTAGCCACACATTTGTCAGAATTCCTTCAGGTATTTGACACAGCAAGTACTCAACCCTAGATAAAGATTGCCCTTCTTTTTTAATTACTTCATTTCAGATTACTTTTTCTGCCTTTCAACCCAAGTATTGTTACAGGAGGAGGAAAGTATGTAACCGTGAAACTGTCTCTTTTGTGGAAAGCATTTGCTTCAATCAATAAACCAACAGAATATTAACAAATACCGTTTCTCCCGCAGAGATATTCAGCATAAAGATGTGGAAAATCCACACTAAATGTACAAAAATCTGTTTTTTGCAAATGTTCTTTCATCCTCTAGGCTTGTGCTGGAAAAACTAAAGACCAGAAGACAAAATGCAAACATTGCAAATTATATAGTATATACAGCAAAAGTCAATAAAGATCCAATGAAAATGGTGTTTTTAAACATGTTCTTGTAGCATTTGTCTCATTATGGAGGACATATGGATTGAAAGTTAAGATTAAAATTGCACTTCGGAGTATTTCTTTATTCAAAT
>BSAI01000105.1:605369-622788 GCA_036245035.1 Adrianichthys oophorus
GGGGGGGGGGGGAGCCAGTGGGAGAGAGTGTAAACAAGGCAATGATAGGAAGTCAAGGCAGGCTTACTCTATGCCAATTGTCCCACCCACAACTTAGAGGTGAATTTCTCATGAGCTCCTGGCGCTCTGCAGAAACTAAGTCCTAGAAAATTACTTTTTTTTTTTTTGCTAAAAACAGAATCATCTAATTAAAAGACCACTGGAGACACTTTGAAAATAGATCAAAAGATGATTGGGGTGGCACTTTAATGCTTTTTTGAGACAAGGATAATAGTACAAATCTTCTTGTCATTAATCTCACTTCAGAGAGCTGTATGATTTCTTCATCATCAACGTACATGCTCAGTTTTTTGTTGCCCAGTTAGATCTTCAGTAGTGTTCATGAACACTTTCTCTCTGATTGTTTTAAGAGCTTTTGGTTAACAAAGAAATGGGTTTGACTCACAGATGGAAAGAATGGTGCATTTTTAAAGTAATATCTCTGCCATTTGTACCAAAGCAAAATCCTTGGTTTATTGTCTGTTCCAGTTTTGATCATTCTTTTGTTGTATATAATGTAAATGATAATTAGTTTGACCTCACCCCATGATTCACTGAGGTATTTTTGTACACCAGGAGAAACGCTTAACTTTTCTCCAGCTTTTATAAGTGAAATCAGGCATAGAAGTTTTAAAGAAAGAGAATGTGTGTCACCCAAGATAGATGGTTGTCAGGAAAAGAAGAGGACACTGAATGCCTTAAGCTACTTTGATTGGCAGAAAAATGTCAACATGACATGATTAAACTAAGCTGATGCGTGGAAGAGATCCAAGAACCAAACATGGATCTGCTCCATGTGATGTTGATGCCAAAACTGTTCTTTAATGCAGTTTGAACTGTTCTACTTTGTTCAGCTTTATCTCATAGCATACCTTCAACTGACCCTCAGGGTGGTTCGTGGTCTTAGTTCAAACTGAGATATGTCGATTCCAGACATTGGTATTTTTAAGTATTTTAAATGACAAAAGTTCTAAAATGAGTTTGCTCAGCATGTTTTATTACATTATATTAGCTGTACTGTCATCCCAGTGTAATATATTTTGTGCACAATTGATTAGGCTAAATAAATGATCTCTCATTTAAGGGTGACAGTATTTTGTATTTCTTTAAAGGACTTGAAGAATCTGAGTTTATGTACAAATTTTGCATTCTATTCTAATTTTTTTCTAAATTCTTAAGACAATCTGAAATAACACTTTCTATTTGGGGAAGTGTTTTATTTTAGGTGAGAGATTGATAACGGAAGGGTGGAATTTTATCATCAGCAGATGAGAATCTCAATTCCATATGGAAAGCCATACCATCATACTGCCACCACCAAAAAGTCTTGCGTAAGCTGAATCTGAATTCTTGTGGACAAGGAATACAACACAAACAAAAACACATCCTCATGGTAGATCAAATCTGCAGTTATCTTCCAATATGCATGTTATTCCTTACAATTGCGTGTCCATTCAAAGCCAGCTTTTAAGTTTTATTGCTTTTGTTACCTGAAGACCAATTAAAATGGCGTTTTAAACACTTTCTTGTGGTATCTTTCGTATAATGAAGGACATATATTAAGAAAATTAAGCTTGAAATTGTATTGCAGAGTATTTCTTTATTCAAATCATTGAATCACCAGCAAATGAAAAAAATGTCATCTGGAAAAGCTGGTAGCAGTGAAGTAGAGGCTAGCCACAAGCTCCCTGCTCCCTGCTCCGCTCCATTCACTTACAGAAAAATCGATTCATGTACATCTTTGTTCTGAGCTGGAATCTGGATCAACAGTGTAGGACTGGATAGCTCTGATATGGCTGATCGTTTTTGTTGCACCACTAATGGTAGGTTGGAGTTTGTGAGGGGCTGTAAGCTAACGGAAGACAGTGTAAATAGATGGATGATGGGAGGTGGGGGTGGACTTACTTTGCATCAGCAGTCCCTTCAACAACTCAGAGGCATTTTTCTAATGAACTCCTGCCGCTCTGCAGAACCTATGACCTGGAAAATAACAGTTTTTATAAACGATATAATCATAATTAATAGACTACTGGGATTGCTTTGAAAATAGATAAAAAGATGATGGGAGTGGGAGTGCAATGGAAAAGGTTCACTCAGATTTCTGCTTTCATATTTCGAGTGTTGATTAGAAGACCATCTCATGGAGAACGACAGCAGAAATAGCTGCCATCATTTATGTGCAGCACTTCCTTCTGGCAGGCACTGCATTGTGTGTGTTTATTTCTGAACTTTGCTGTTTTTGGTCCCATAAAGCACTATTAGTCAAAGGAAACGTGACACAACACTGAGGCAGAGTAGACGTGCTTGTTTGAATGTGTGCTGCTGTGATGCAAAGACTCTGTGAGCAGTGGGATGATGAGAGAACAGGAAGACACGTCTGTTCTGTTCCACACAGAGCAGAGGTAAACTCTGGGAATTCCCCAATGTGATTTTACAAACAAAAACTCTTGACAACAATTGTGTTATGAATCTGGGTCAGCATCTTGTCCTGTATATACAGAGAAATACTTTTCAACTGAGTTTAGTTTTGACAACTGTCTTCACCATTGTTTTTCTCTTCTACCTTTTACCCTCCTAGAATCAGCAACATCTGCCCTCGTACAGGTGTGATTCATGCAATTATTGGACCCAAATTACATTATAAATGATGGAGGGGAAATGCAGAAGTACAGCCCCAGAAGCACAAGACGTATCATTATAGAGAGCAGCCGAGTCCATCTAAGACATCTCAGGATGAGACATCTACAGCAGGCTGTGCTCTGCCACTAGAGTTGCTTCCAAGATTGTTTCCACTGATTGCAAATCAGCAGGTTTGCTGCTCCATGACTACTGAGGCTCAAGTAATGCCCTAATATTTAATTTATACATCCACACTTCCCATGCAGCAAGTTTGCTCACACTTATGGAGATGTTAAAGAGACTGGAGCTCATGAGCTTTGAATTTGCATTTGGTAACGTCTTCTCACATTATGACTGAGCATAACCTTTCATCTCCCATGAATTTGTTAGTGTGTATGGAGAGGGAGCTGAGGGACGGAGGACTTGATTAAAAATAGACTCTTTCTGCTTCAGAGGGAGAGAATTGCTTTAAAATGAAAGAGTGGCACAGCTCACATGATGCTTGATGTCTTTGATTTTCATCAAGGCGAATCATTTTGCTTTTTTTGTCTCCTACTGATGTAGACAGTAAATACTGATAAACATTTTATTGAATGTTTATCTGCTTGATTAATTTTTAACTTTAATCTCTGGAAGGGTTTGATGGTGACTAGTGGGAGACAAAGCCAGTTTTATACTTAAAGCAGAGCCTTTTTCATGAGTAAAATGTGGGCCAAAGACTGGAAAGTCTCCTCAGGGTTTCCACAGACTTTGTCTTTGATATGTGCCACGGCTTGTGAACAGTGTTGGCAGACGCTTCCATGTGGGAGCTGCTGCCAATGAAGGAGCTGAGAGCACTTCTTGTTGTAGGTGTTGAACAGTCCTCTTAGACCTTCTGTAGCTGTCATTTATCTGTTATGAAAGACTCACTCCAATAAAAATGCTGTTATTAGTGTTTTTAACATGTTCTTGTAGCATTTTTCTCAAGATGGAGGACACTTATAAGAGAAATTAAGCTTTAAACTGCATGTCTGAGTATTTTTTTTTTTTTTTATTCAGATCATTGTGAATAAGAAGTAGACAAAAAACCTGAACAATTCTGTAAGTGGAAGTAGAACCTACTATGGCAAGCAACAAGCTCCCTGTTCCACTCCATTCTTATGCATCCACTTGGAGACAAATGGATCCATGTACGTCTTTTTTTTTCCTCGTCTGAGCTGGAATACAAATCAAAACTGTACGGCTGGATAGCTCTGATATCGCTTTCCATTTTTGTTGCACCACTAATGTTAGGTTGGGTTGTTGTGGGAGGCTGTAAACCAATGGCAGAGAGTGTAAACAAGGGATGATGGGAAGTCAAGGCAGGCTTACTCCACGCCAACAGTCCCACTCACAACTTGGAGGCTAACTTCTGCTGCACCGCAGAAACTATTTCCTAAAAAAATGACACAGGTTTTTTTTTTTTTTTTAATTTTGGTTAAAAACAACAGAATCCTAATTAAAAGACCACTGGGAACACTTTGAAAATAGATCAGTAGTAGATTGGAGTGGGACTTTAAGACAAAGATGTGAAAAAATTGAAACCTTAATCTGAAACCTGACTTTATGACTTCAGAAAATATGATTTTCAAAAAATGTTCTGGCACTTCACAGCCTTTATTGATCATTCCCTTGCTTATCAGTTCTGACTTGGGCTGCATGCACACCCAAATCAAAGAGTGACTGCACGCTAAGCCTGTTGGGGAGATGATCACTCTTTCATGTAAGGTGCTGCATTTGAAAGACGCACCTCCCACTTCTATCCATACTAGACGCACCCTCCTCTTTCATGTTCTTTCTCTATCTGTCTCTGACTAGTTCAGAGTGTTCTTCATTAATTTCTGTTAGGCATGATCAGTTGCAGTAACCCCCATCACCCTCACTCCGTCCATCCCTTCCCTTTTTCCCCTCTCACCCAAAAAGCAGTCAGAATTCCTAAGAGAGAGCCAATCAATTCCTCTCCTGCACATCGTTCAACCCCCCACCCCCCCTCTCATTTTCAATTTATCTCTCGCTTCCATTCTTGCTAGCAATTTGTCACTTAGCAACAGAGTCTGCTGTGCCGTAGGGTAGTGAATCATCCCTGGCTGCGGTCCTACATTAACCCCTTACGCTCAAGTAAATCCTCCAGCTTGACACTGATATCAGCCCCGAAAGGCTGTCTTTTTTTCAAACGGCGTGAACATTTTCAGAAATTTGATCAGTTTATTGATCAGGCCAGGCCCCACGGTTCACCAACCGTGACAACTTCTGGGTGAGCTCGTAATCACACGCATCTCATAAGGATCAGAGTTCATTCTGGTATTCAAAAGCAGAAAAGTGCCTGTTTGTGAAGTCTCTATACAGCACACTCACTCATGATGACATAGAATTGCTATTTAAGACAAGAATTGGTAGTGGATTTGCTTGATGAACATAATGGCTTACTAACCCCCCTGTAATCCCTTCTCAGTTTAACGCCAATGACAATTTAAGTATTCCTAATGTGCTCCAACCATGCCGCGAGCAAGTGGGAGTACAGTCATCATCTGTGTGTGGGAGATTGTGCATTTAGGAACACATTTATTTCCTTTTTCCTTCCTTCCTCATCTCAGCCTCACTCCTCAAACAAGAAGACTGCAGCCTGTGTTTGATTCCAGTTTTGATAGTCTCTGTTTATTTTGGAGAAGGAGCTCATTTGCATAATATTTTCAGTGCATTAGCATATCTGGCTGTTTTCCTGCACTCAGCCGCTCATCAGCATCATTTGCCGCTACCTGCTTTAGCACTTCAGTGTTAATTCATCCTGCTGCCTCACAGACCTATAATCAGATAACAAACCTCTTTGCTGTTAGCACATTCAAACAGGTGAAAAGAGGTGATAAAGTGTTTGAGAAAGACAGATTGGGGGATGTGATCGGAGGAGAGCAAAGGACAAGCAATGTGAGGAAAAGTGTCTGAAAAAGAAAGTTCTCAAAGTAAGAGATAAGTACCAGTATACATTAACTCCTGCACCTGTCAATAAATTAAATCTGTTAAATCTTTGCTTTTAGTAATAATAAAAAAACCTTAAAATACAACGTTTTAATATAAAATAATTAGCACATATTATTACTCTAAAATTATTGTTCTGGAAATGTTGGAAATGTTCTTGTCGCGTTTTTCTGATGATAGTAGACATGCTGTATATAAAGAAAATTCTTTTTAAAATTGCATTTCAGAGTTTTTGTTTATTTAAATTGCTGTAAATCAGGACCAGACGAAAAAATGTCGTTTGAAAAGATTGCATTTTTTATGTATAAAATACACAAGCTCCCTGCTCCCCTCTATTCTGATGCATCCACTTGCAGACAAATAGATACATGTACTTCTTTGTGTTCCTCGTCTGAGCTGGAATCTGGATCAATACTGTACGGCTGGATAGCTCTGATATTGCTCACTATTTTGTTGCACTAGTAATGTTATGTGAGAGGCTGTAAGTTAGCAGAAGAAAGTGTAAATAGATGGATAATGGGAAGTGGACGTAGGCTTACTCTACACCAACAGTCCCGCCCACAGCTCAAAAGTGTATTTCTAATGAACTCCTGCCGCTCTGCAGAAACTATGTCCTAGAAAATGTCACAGGCTTTTTTTTTGTTTTTGGCTTAAAACGACATAATCATAATAATAATTAAAAAAAGGATTTGCAACAGCTAATTTATTGATTTAATTTGCAGTATCCGAAGCTCAGACAGACTCATTGAGGAGAAAGCAGTTATTTATGTACACAGAATCTAAATATTCTTCAATACACATTTAGTTATTGACTAGCACTTTCTAACATTTTAGAAAGCAAAAGAGAGTAGAGTAGAGCGGGAAAGTAACAAAAACACATTTATATATTGAAAAAAATTATACATATATATATGTGTGTGTGTGTGTGTGTGTATACATATATATTTATAAAATGTATTTATTTTTTTAACACACCGTACTGTAGTTGAATCAATACTTTTAGTGTTAGTCTTTATTAAAAAAATTAACAGTAATGAAAAAGTATTTTCTTCAGGCATTTTCTACTGGTTCTACTGTATTGGTTTTAACTAATTTTCTTGTACAAAATGTCACTAAAATGGCAACAATTTACTTTTTTAAGGATAAATCATCAAATTTGCCATTTGCTGATTTTGCTTCTTCTAAAATGTTTCTTTCTATTTGTTTACCTTCTACTTTATAATGAATTTGAGTCTGTATTGCCAAGCTGTAGCAACTTTTCATGTGAAGTGTTCTCAGAAGATTATACAAAATCCAGACAACAGTCAACAGCTGCAGCTACACTCCATAAAACATGCATATTCATGTTCAGCTGCTGTTTACTCACAAACTGGATTGAACATAGTTTCGGAGACAGGAGCGAGAAATGAACATTAGCTATAAAGTTAATTTTCTTTCTGCATGTTACTGGAAAGTCTGTGTTGACAATGGTTGTTGTAATAAGACATCTGCGTAAAGAAATGATTTTGTTTTCCTCAGTGAATTCATGTGAGTCAGCAGGGAGCCGTTCAAAGCTAATTTTAAACCCAGACAATGAACCCTGACCGAGACGGTCCCACACAGGATTGTTTTGTTCATTCAGAGGAAACTGAAAGAACCACAAGAGCACTTAGCCACTTAGCATAAGATGAAATTAAGTGAAATACTATATTTGACCTAATTGTGATAGAAATTTAGATTTTTGATAAAGTGAATCTGATGGAAGCAGAAAGCAGAGAGCGATGGATTCAGACATATGAAAGGTCTCACAGCTACTGCACTGCAGCAGCTATCCCACTGCTCAGATATTTTACTGGATGCATCCTCTCATGCTCGCATAGCTATACACAAGTGTGCACCCTCATGCTGTTTATTTGCAGACTTCTCCGCACTGCAATTGCAGTGACATTTATATTTACACCTGAAGCCTGTCTGCCAGTTTCCATTACCTGCATTCAGCATTTTAGAGAGCCAGAGTAGACCATGTGATGGAAAATTGGAGTAAACATAGAACAAAATGTACCTGAAGGACACATTGTGAAATTCAAGCCTAACTATGACAGGGTCAGACGTGTTACAGAGGACACCCCGATTTAGTGCAAATGCATAAAGAGTCTGTCTGCCGTGTGTGGTTGCTCAGACTCCCTGAGATGTGCTGAATTTTTGACAACAAAATTGTGTTTTTGGTGTTTTTAACATGTTCTTGATGCATTTTTATGATGATGGCGGACATATATAAAGATAATTGATCTTAAAATTTGTATTTTTGATTCAAATCATTGTTAATCAGGAGTAGAGGAAAAAATGCCATTTAAAAAAAAAAAAAGCCTGTAGTTGTGACAAAGTAAATACAATCAGCAGACCACAGCCTCCCTGCTATATTCTTATCCATCCACTTGTAGACAAATAGATCCATGTATTGTATTTTCCGTAGTATTTGTTGCTGCAGAATAAAAGTCATAGCAGCCAGACAATGCATAAAAAAGAAGAAAAAAACGTGAATAAATTACACTAAAGTGTAAGTTCTACTTTTGGGAAAAAAGTTTAACGCTTCTGAAAAACTCCGCTTAGCCCGGCATAAAGCTGCGTTCTCTCCAAACACGATTCACACGCCAAATTTGCGTTGGATGCCTTTCTTGTGACCCACGTCAATCATGCATAACGTTTGTCCAAAAATGGGTTCAGAAAATAGACGCTCCTGCCATTCATGGGCGAAGCTACCGTCTTAGGCAGGGGTGCCCAAACTTTTTTTGCTCAAAGGACCAAAATCTAAATGTGATCCCGCTCTGCAGGCCAAATACAGTCATTTTTTGCATGTCATGAAAATAAAAGCAGATAATAAAGAATATGGTTTCATTTATTTATTTTGATTCTGTATTTATTGGGAATAAAAAGTAAGTAACATTTTCTTTGAAACCTTTATATATAAAAGCTAGGCAAGTTAGCCTTGCTGGTTAGAACAAACAAAGCAAGTTAAAACAAACAAATGTTCTTCCAGTGAAACGCAAGCTAAGATCCTAATGAGGGATGTAGAGCTGTTCTTTTGACTTTCTCAGTGACCCCCTGTGATAGTTGTCCAGGATTTTCGCAACCACTGCAAACAAATCTTGACCTCTTGTTGTCCATCGCAGCATCTCAAGTCCATCCAGCTCCTGTGTTGTTTCCATGTGATATTTATCTCATTATGCCATTGAGAAAGCAACAAAGTATTTTGACTTTACTTTTAGCTGATCTCTAATGTCCCGAGATATATCATCAACACGGCGGGTAACTGTGTTGTGTAAGAGGCTAATTTGGGGAAAACAAGTTTTTCTTGGGAAGGGCACGTTATTGATGCAGCTGAGGACAGGCACTCCTTATCAAAATCCCCAGTTAAAAACGATTTCCCACTGTTGGTAATTACTGCTGAAATTTTGTAGCTCGACTGTGTGGCGCTGTCCTGTGCTGTCGAGGGCTTGAAGAGGGTGGCTTTCTCTGACTGAAGTTTAGATAGTAAACCTTTTTCTTTCACATCTCACTTTTGTTTTAGGAGAAAACTGCATGTTTAGTCTTGTAGTGGAGGCATATATTGTACTCTTTCAGTACCTCCACAGACTTCTGACAAATAAGGTAATCGGCCTTAGAAGAAATTTCTGCAAAAAAAATAATCCTCCTTCCATATTAGCTTAAAATGCCTCTTGTTCGTTTGCCACTGCCGTTGTCGCTCCATCTTGACAAACTGAAATCATCAGAAGTGACCGTGAAGACTCTGGAATTTTTAACACTAATTAAAAAGTGCTGACTCACTCGTGGATTGTTTCACTCATAGCCTCAGACAGAGAAAGTGCTAACAGCGCCACACGGAGGCCAAAAGTATATTGCAGTTGTAGAGTTTTGGAACACCATAGAGAATGAATGGGAAATGGTTAAGGGGTTTTAATTCAACACTCCTCTGCAACCACAACTTGGTGGGCCAAAAGATCCTCTTTGGCGGGCGCCCCACATTAAGCACCCATAGTCTAAGGTTTTAGCCTCATGGTAACATGGAAGCATTAAAGAGATTTGCCTCATTTACAGTGCAAGGATGGACAGATGCTGATGAGTGATCAGGTTTGTTTATTTTGAAGGACTCTATTTACTCTACCGGTAAACACGTCTCCATTTCTAGGTTCATGGGATCATTCAGTCTTTATTTTAAGGTGACCTTGCACCATCTGCTGTGTCTGAATGACTGTTACTTTCAGTGATACTTTCATCTCTCTGTGACCCAGTATATTGACTCCCTGTCCATTATTTTTGCTAAAAATAGCCATCTTTAATAAAAAGTAATATCATGGCATACTAAAAGACCTTGTGATTCCCTGAGAAAAGCAGAATTTTTGGTGCAACTGATCAAAACAGTGACAGTAAGACTTTTTTTTTTCTCTTCACCAAGTGATACAACATCCGTTTCACTCCCATTTCTTGTTTAGTAATTGGAGGTTTCCTGTTAGTGTTCTCTGAATGACAAGATGTAAAATGTAAGAGAATTCATGTTGTTTTCCTCTGCAGCAAGGATGAATTGATTCATTCTGCAAATCTTGGCTTTGCTGCTCTATCAATTGATCATATTCACCACTCTGCCATTAAACATTTTTTCAGCTTATTCACTGGTGGCCACATTTCAGTGATGACTTCAGTTATGTTGGAGGGAAAAAGAAGTCAACTGCTCAGAAAAACCTCGTTTTATATCATGTCTGACTCTGGCTAGGATCCCGCTGGTGTTCTGTTCATATATTTATGTGGTTTTTATATTTTGTTGCTTTCTTTTCACATGGGCAGCTTAAACCTCACCCAGCGAAGCCAGAAAATAAACCCTATCCAGGGAAATAGAGCAGAAAACTGTTAAAAAACAGTAACTCATAACAAACAGTTAGGAATTTTTCCAAACTCAAGGGCAGGAAATCTTATCTGAAAGGCTGCCCTGCTTGTCTTCCATGACACCAGAACAATTGATTTAAGTGTTGAGAATGAGAGTGCCACAAATCCTAAATTAATGTAATGTTTGATATTCATTTAGTCAATTACTGTGATCAAAAAATGCAAAAACTGACATAAAATCTGTTTTGTTTTTTAATGTCTGGAGGCAGTTTCCATACCGTCCTGCTCCTGATGATCTGTTATTCCATCCTTCTCTTACCTGATCCCTTGCTACTGAACAAAAGAACATTTCTACACTAAGGAGGCCATTTGAGACAAATGCAAGACAAGGTTGTTTGTCTTGGCCCGTGGCTGTTTACATGGTGAGGTGCATTATCTTCCATCAGAAGCATCAACACAGCAGCCTTTGTTTTCCCACATGGGTCAATTACAGAGCATCAATGCAGGAACTCCAAGCATGTTGGGTTTGAGGCAAACACCAGTCAGGTGGATTAACACAGAATTTCCCTGTAAGATGATGCATTTCATGTCCCTGTATAAAGCTGCTCTGTGATGTTGCTTTATTTAAATTTACTGCTGCCATTTTTTGGTTCTAGATGCAACATTGTTATCATCTGAACCCAGTTTTATGAGACTATGTTTGAGACTAAACATGTAGAATGAAACTTCTTCCCTTAACTCAAGTCCTCAGGGCACCATTGATCTATTGTAATTCCTGCCGTCTCTTCTATTATTACAGCCGAAAGCCTGTGTTAGAATTCGCTGGTCTACAGAGTATGTGTGTGCCGCGTTTCACAGTCAGACAACTAATAACACAGTCTAATGTAGCAAAAAATCACGTCATGAACGGTGATTCATGTATTTTATATTTGCTGCTTTTCTTAGTTGTTTAAGCACCTGATCACATATTTTGTGACATCAGAACTAACCCATGGATATACATTGAGGCTTTGAATATTTACTTATCTCAAATTTCAAGGTCTTTGATTCAAGATTAGATTAAGATTAAGATAAAGTGTATACGTTTTATTTTCTTTTCCGTGAGTCAGGTTGGGGTTTAATTTACTCAAAAAAAAAAAGGATGTAATCTTTCTGTCCTTGAACAGCTGTTGTTTCCAGTCTAACAGCTTGGCCATATAATGCATTGACTCTGTGGTCTATAACATTTAATTCAGTGCAGGCCTTGAGATAAAAGTGGCATGGAAAGAGCTTTTGTCTGCTTATAGATATTCTTTAACTTCTTTTAACCTTTTCCTAATGAGAAAGCCAGTTCTGTTGGAAAAACAGAGAACCAGCATTTCAGGCTTCTTAATTGATAAAGGACATATACAGACAGCAAACGAAACATTTTCATGTTAAAGACCAGCTGCACTGGTCTTTAAAAGTGAGGATACTGGGGCGTGAGATGCTGTGAGTATCGCGAGAGTCGACGAGACGTGTGTGGTGAGTCAACTTGGCGGCGCGAAAAGCAGTTGAACAAACATTTCCGTCTGCTTTTCTTTTTCCGCCATATAAGTCATAATTATAACAATATTCACTAAACCTCTAAAAAGATTATTAAGTTCTTGACAGCCTGGAGGACCTGGAGAGCTTCATAGACGAGTGTTATAATACCTTCGTCATGGGGAAGATAAACACCACCACTCCTTCCTCCAAACGCGGCCGTCCTGAAGACTCTCCCGGGGCCGCTTCTTCTCCAGGCAGCGGCATCAGTGAAATCCTGGAGTCCATAGATAAAAAGCTCTCCAGCCTTGATTGCCGCCTGAACCTGCTGGAGATCCTCCATAAAGAGTTCCAAGGCCTGCGAGAGTCCCTGGAGTTCAGCCAGCAGCAGGTGCAGGAGCTGCAGGAGAACCAGGCCCTCAGAGAGACCGTCCAGACTCTGAGCAGCGACACCGCTCGTCTCTCTGAGGAGAACCGCTCCATCAAGGAAACCCTCCTGGATCTTCAGGCGAGGAGCATGAGGGACAACCTGGTCATCTCTGGGATTCCAGAGGAGGCGGGAGAAGACCCGGAGGCCACGGTGAAGTCCTTCATGGAGGTCCAGTTGAAGCTCCCCAAGGAGGAGGTCCAGAAGATCTCCTTCCATATAGTGCACCGACTCGGAGGAAGGAGGTCTGATAACCAGCGTCCGAGACCCATAGTGGCTAAGTTCGAGCATTACAAACAGAAGGAGCTGGTGAGGAGCCGCGGCCGGGAGCTGAAGGGAACACACTTCAGCGTCAACGACCAGTTCCCGGCGGAGATCCTCCGGCGCAGGAAGATCCTTTTCCCGCTGAGGAGGAAGCACCTCACCGCCGGGTCTCGAGCGGTTGTCTCAGTGGACAAACTCTTCATTGATGGACGGCTCTTTCGGGACCCCGAGATCACCCCGTGGCTGCGCTGAAGACCCTCATATGCTGCGATCTGAACCTCCATAATGCGCTGATGAAACCGACTAAAATGATTTAAATTAATGGAAAATCAGCTCATCAATCATCCACACCTCCATCTCGTCAAATCAGTTATTTCTCTCCCCTCTCATGTTTATGTTGTTTTGTTGTGTTTGTTTTTTCTTGTTTTTCTTTTCTCTTTTCCTCTTTTCATTCCCCCCCTCTCCCCCCTCCTCCTCCTCATATTTAAATCAACTAAAGGCAACACATCCCTGGTAAGTACCCATTTACTCATGCACGAGACATGCGCGCGCACGTACACGCGATCCCGCACGCACTCGCCGACATACCGCAAACACCTCACATAGGCTCATATAGGACACATACAACAAGCCACTCACACAGCCAGGAAACATTCACGCGCACAAGCACACAGCGCTCCTCTGCGCATTGGTCAGCGGGCACGCGCACAGGACTCACAGACGCACGCGCATTACTTAGCATAACACTCTCTCAGTCAGTGTAGTCATGTCCAGTCTGAACATCTTTAGCTGGAATGTGCGTGGACTTGGCTCTGGGCCAAAGAGGCTGAAAGTTTTCAACCATCTGAATGATCTAAAAGCAGATCTAGTTTTACTGCAGGAGACCCACTTATCCAGATCAGCTGATCATCTCCTGTGCTGCTCACAATTCCCATTCATCTACTCAGCTAGTTACAACTCCAAACAAAGAGGAGTTGCTATTTTGATTAATAAAAATATTACATTTACTCATAAGAACACAATTGTTGATCCAGAAGGCAGATTTGTAATTATTAACATATCATTTCAGAATAAAGATTTTTGTATAGCCAGTATCTATGGTCCCAATGCTGATGAATCCTCGTTCTTTCACAGATTCTTCACCTCACTTTCGGTTCACGCTGACTCCACAATAATTATAGGAGGAGACCTCAACTTGGTCCTTGATCCTGAACTTGACAGACTCAGCACAGCAGGACACCAGCGCACATGGCGTTCTGCAAGTATTTTGAAGCAGTACATGGATGAGTTGGGTCTCTGCGACGCTTGGCGCTCATGTCATCCAAACACTAAAGGGTTCACTTTCTTTTCTCCAGTTCACCACTCACAGTCTCGCTTAGACTACTTATTAGTCAGTAAATCTCTTTTAAAAGATATCAAGGATTCCAACATTCATCCAATTATCATTAGTGATCATGCACCAGTTTCTGTAAATATTTCTAGAGATCTACCCACACCTTCAGGCTTAACCTGGAGGTTTAACACTTCTCTGTTAAAAGATCAAGAGTTTATTCAATTCTTTAAAAAAGAGTGGGCAACCTTCTTAGAATTTAACGATACTCCGGATATTTCACCATGTGTTCTTTGGGAAACAGCAAAAGCAGTGATGAGAGGAAAAATTATTTCTTATTCAACAAATAAAAAAACACAAAGAGAAAGCAGATTTATTAGAAATAGAAAATAAAATCAAAGATCTAGAGGCTGCTTCTGCTGCTTCTGCACAAGAACACATTCTGGGAGATCTGAAAAATTTAAAGCTTCAGTTAAATGACATCATCAATAAACAAACACAATTCCAAATACAAAAACTTCGACTCGAAAATTTTGATAACTCAAACAAATCGGGTACATTTTTAGCTAATCAGCTTAAAATTAATAAAGAAAAATCAACAATTACCTCTATTATGGACCACACAGGAACTGTCACTCACGACCCGGTTAAAATCAATAAAACGTTTAAAGATTTTTATAAAAGCCTATACACATCACAGGTCAATCCATCAGAACAAAGTATTAACTCATTTCTTAATGATGTAACTCTACCCAGATTAAATGAGGATCAAAGCTCAAACTTAGACTCTCCGCTCTCATTGGCTGAACTTCATGAAGCTCTGTTACTGATGCCCAACAACAAAGCTCCAGGGCCTGATGGCTTTCCTGCTGAGTTTTATAAAGAATTCTGGGAACAGCTGGCACAAACTTTTTATGAAATGGTTACATTTATCAAGGAAAGCCAATCACTGCCACCTCACATGAATTCAGCTAACATAATCCTCCTTCTCAAACCAGAAAAAGATCCCACAATTCCTTCAAGCTATCGCCCCATTTCTCTAATCAATGCAGATGTAAAAATTATTTGCAAAGCACTCACGCAGAGAATGGAAAAAATCACTCCTCATATAATTCATCATGATCAAACTGGATTCATCAAAGGTAGACACTCAAGTGATAACGTCCGCAGACTTGTTAACATAATAGATTTTGCCACTATTAAAAACCAGGAAACAACCATACTCTCATTGGATGCTGAAAAAGCATTTGACAGAGTAAACTGGAAGTTCCTCATTGCTGCCCTCCATAAGTTTGGGTTTGGGGAATCCTTCATTGATTGGATTAAA
The DNA here is from genome assembly GCA_036245035.1 of Adrianichthys oophorus. Taxonomy (NCBI): domain Eukaryota; kingdom Metazoa; phylum Chordata; class Actinopteri; order Beloniformes; family Adrianichthyidae; genus Adrianichthys; species Adrianichthys oophorus. The sequence goes on from BSAI01000105.1 coordinate 620,727, forward strand.
ATATTATATCACAACCCAAATGCATCAGTCAGAACCAACAAACAGACTTCTGACAGGTTTTTTCTTGGTAGAGGGACCAGACAGGGTTGTCCACTGTCCCCCTCTCTTTTTGCTATATTTATTGAACCTTTGGCTGCAACAATAAGACAGCGTGAGAGCATTAAAGGAATTACAACAAAATACAGTAATCATAAAATTAGTCTTTATGCTGATGACATATTACTTTTTCTAAACAATTCACATTCCATTAGTGAAACAACAACAATTATTAATGAATTTTCCTCTATCTCAGACTACTCAATTAACTGGAACAAATCAGTTTTATTGTCACTGAATAGTAATGCCGAGCAAACGACCTCAATCCCAGTCAAATCAGGCAATATCAACTATCTAGGTATTTATTTCTCCCCGAAACTATCAGAACTGGTGCAACTAAACTACACCCCATTACTGAAAAGTATACAGGATGATCTAACCCGCTGGGTCAACCTGCCTCTGTCACTCATGGGTAAGATAGCCACAGTAAAAATGAACATTTTACCCAAAGTTAATTATCTGTTCTCAATGATCCCCACACAACCACCACTAAAATGGTTCAAAACATTAGACTCTGCCATATCCAGCTTCTTATGGAACAATAAACCTGCAAGAATTAGTCTAAAAACTTTAAAATCTAGAAAAAGCTGTGGAGGCTTAGAATTACCTAACTTCCATAACTACTTTCTTGCCAACAGACTGCAGTACCTCTTAAGATGGATAAAAAACAATCCAGAAACCAACCCATGGATGGATCTGGAACAGGCATTCTGTGGAAAGATTAACTTGTCAGATCTACCATTTATAAGCCCAACAATAAAAAAAACATGACTGCTACCAAAGTAGTAATATAAGTACTACTTTAACAGCCTGGTGGGATTTTCTTAAAATGTCAAACTCTTCACTACTACCATGCAAAATGACACCCATCTGGAACAATCCAGACATCCTGATAAATAGAAAAATGTTGCACTTCCCTGCTTGGCAAGCAGGGGGCATAAGACTACTCAAGCACTTAATTACAGACGGAAGATTCATAACACACCAAGAACTACAAGAAAAACATGGAATAAATAAATTCTTGGAATATCAGCAACTTAAATCTGTAATTACTAAAACATTTAAATCCAGAGACAATGACTTAAAATTACCAGAACTAGTTACCTCTATGATTAATTTTTCATTGAATAAAACTCTCTCCAAAATATACAAACTCTTATGCAACTTAGATAACGAAGTCTCAATCCCAACAACAAAATGGGATGCAGACTTAGGCAGAAGTACAGACACAAGCTTCTGGTCAGAAATTTGTCTAAATACCTTTAAATTAACCAAAAGTCCAAACCTTCAACTAATACAATTTAAAACTCTTCACAGAATTTACTATATTGGACAGAGGATGTTCAAGATGGGTCTCAAAAACTCAGACATTTGTGAGCATTGTGATAGTAATTTACCTGACAATTACATGCATGCTCTGTGGTTCTGTACACCTGTCCAGGCTCTCTGGCAACAGGTATGTGCTGATTTATCAGTCTGGCTTAAGATTTCAATCAAAGCCTCACCTTCACTTTGTGTGCTGGGTGACATGAGTGCCATCGACACAGAGGGAAGTTTAGCATCTATAATCTTCATAACTCTTTGTATAGCAAAAAAGACAATTTTATTAAACTGGAAAAACAAGAAAAATGTTAATATAAGTCATTACATGAATCTGCTATTGGATCATATCAGCTTGGAAAAAATGTCAACTAAAAGCTCAAATAACTTAAAAGGAATTCGGGCTCTCTGGTCTCCCATAGCTAACTCCATAACTTAGGGGGCGGGATTCCTGGGTGTCGCCGCGCCTTGACTGTCTGCCGGGGTCGGGGCCTACCTGGTGCCTGGTGGGGGCAGGGGGGCGATTTTGGTCAGGGGGTCTGGTCCGGCGCCTGGGTGGGGCAAGCGCAGGGGCCGCATGGTCTCCCGGGCCTGGGCGTGGGGGGGTGTGGATGGTGCATTGGGTGGGGGTCTGGCTTGGCTGGGG
>BSAI01000105.1:622888-734341 GCA_036245035.1 Adrianichthys oophorus
CTGCACCTGGGGGCTGGGGTCACTCCTTCTCCGGCCCTGGGACGGGGTGGGGCAACCCTCTTGGGGCCTGCGATTGCTCCAGGTAAAGCCTACTATTGCGGGGTCTGGGGGGAGCGGGCCAGGGGAGGGGATGTCTGTGGGTAAGGGGGGGGTCCACTACCAGTACGGGACCCTAGGGGCTTCCTCGGGCCCGCTGGTACCTGACCAGGTAGCTACAGGGGCGGTGCTTGGGGGGGAGGGGCTGGGGCTTGCCCTGGGGGCTGGCCCCCTCTGGGCTCCTCTCTTTGTGTGGGGTGGGGGGTGTGGGGCCTGGGGGGTTGGCTTTCGGGCGGTGGAGCCTCTGCCCTGGGGAGACTTGGGCCCAATGCTGGGGGGGGCGGGGGGACAGTTGTTTCATCATCGGGGGTCAGTTTGGTAACTGTCCCCGACCTCCCCTCCTTCCTCATACGACCACTTATTAGGTTGGAAGGGGGGGCGTGCTTGCGGAATACCTCGAGGGGCCGAGCCACTTGGCAGTGGTCCACCCCTCCCATGGTCTCCGCACAGTTTCGCCCCCTTCTCTTGGTTTTAAATGCACCTTAGACACGTAGCATCCTTGGTGGGGGGTGCTAGGACATCACTGCCAGCAAGCAGGAGATGTCCTCTCAGTGCTCTACCCTCCAATTTTAACTGCACCGTAGACATTTAGGGCTCCTTGGTGAGAGGGCGATTGGACATCCCTGTAAGCAATCACGAGATGTCCTCAGTGCCCTGCTCGCCAATTTTAATTGCACCCTTTATTACACACACCCATCAACCACAAGAAACACACCTCAACACACACACAAATACATTACACAAGGAAGGTGGGACTACTGATCTTCTGTCCCCTACCCCATCCCTGGTGGAGGGAACAGGGCCTTCAGCAGCGGTGGCCTTGTCTCCTGGGGGTCGGCCTCCTGGGCCCGGCAGCCCCGTCCCCACGCAGGGAGAGGGATCCCTTTGTCCTCTGGCAAGTCCATGAGCGGGGGATCATATTCCATCTGAGCCTGGAGGGTGTCTGTGTCCTTGTGGTGCGGGTTCTGACCCTTACCCTCAGGTGCCGAGCCCCTTCTGGGTCACAACATTAGGAGAGCCTGGTCAGGCAGTGTACACCTTCGGGGACCCCCACTTCTCTTGGTCATACCTTTTCTAGATGGGGGTAGCTGACCCCCATCGTGCTCTCTTCTGGATCTCCGCAGCTGCCTGGAGCTTTGGAGCGGGTCTCCCGTGGGGGGCCCGGGCTCGTACCCGGGGCTGGGGTGGGGGGATGCCCAGAACTCCTGGGTGGTGGTGGGCGGCTTGTCTGGGGTGGTGGGGCTCTCGGGGGTGGGGCCCCGCGCTGGGCCACCTGGCGCGGTGGGAGGGCTGCTCTCCTGACTGGGCTGGGCCTTGCGCTCTGCGCTTCCGTACCTCACTGCGCTCGGGTGTTGGGGGCCCGTGTGGCTGTCCTGCGGGCCCTGGTCTGGGTGCTTGGCCGGGTTGCCTGGCGGGTGGATCTCCTCCATTGACCCCACAGTATGGGTGCGGGGGCGGGCCCTGGTCGGCGCTGCCGCCTCGGCGGGTGTCTTGGTGTGGGGATGGCTGGGAGTTCTCCCTCCTTTTTTGTGCATTCCATCATCCACTTCAGCTTAACATAACATTCACCTGAGCACAGGCGTCAGCTCACCTTTACACCTTCGAATAGTGTGCATGACAGAATGTAATGCTTTACATGTGTTGGTTGGTATGCACAAGTGTGCATGTGAACTGGATGTGGACAAGTTTGTGAACACTCTTGGAGCCGGCAGGTATGTAACAGCTGAGTGTGTGGACAGGCCCTGCCCATTTTAGACCAACACTCACTATTCCAATGGGTATAAGCTCCAACATTTTGTTGCCTGTAGATTAACAAATCTACCTTCCCTTCACAGTAGTCCTTCTCTAACTTCTATAATCCACCATCCCCCCCCACCCCCCACCCCCACCCCCAACTCTCTCCTTTTCCCCCTTTCCTTTTCCGTCTGGTCCAACAAAAAAGACACACACAAAAAAAAAAAAATCAATATTAATAAAGTTTGGTTTAAATTACAAAAGGGGCTTATACCAACATACATTTTGTGTTCGCTATGATTTATAACCCCCGATTGTAAGAGTAAAATCTGTCTAATACAAGAGGCTCTCAGCTCATATCTGTTTGCTCAGCTGTTGGACAGGACAAGTAAAAAAAAACAAAAAGAAAAGTGAGGATACTGAGAACTTTGCTAAAATCAAAATTAGACATGTCGGACACATCATCTCGGGGTCACAAACAAGTCTCAGTTTAACCTTGAGATTGGCAAATACTCTGTTAAAACATGTCTGCTCTGGTTAGGATTTGATCGCTGATAGTCTGCCTTTAAATGTTCCTTCAAAACAATCTGTTAAGTCTCTTACCTAGTACCAGGTTCGACCCCCTTTAGCCTTTAGAACTGCCTTAATTCTTGGTGGCGTATATTCAATAAGGTTCTGGAAACATTCTTCAGAGAGTTTGGTCCAGATTAACATGACAGCATCACACAGTTGATGCAGATTTATTGGCTGCACATCCATGATGTCAATTTCCCGTTCCGCCACATCCCAAAGTTGATTTATTGAGTTGAGATCTGGTGACTGTGGAGGTCATTAGAGTCCAGCAAACTCATTGTCATGTTCAAGAAACCAGTCTGAGATGAATCCAGGTTTATGACATGGAGCCTTATCCTGATGGAAGTAACATCAGAAGATGGTACACTGTGGTCATAAAGGGATGGACATGGTCAGCAACAATACTCAGGTAGGCTGTGGGATTGTAACCATGATCAGTTGGTACGAAGGGGCCCAAAGTGTGCCAAAAATATCTCCTACACCATTATACTGCCACCACCAGCCTCAACAGTTGATACAAGGCAGAATGGATCCATGCTTTCATGTTGCTGATGCCAAATTCTGACCCTACCATCTGATTGTTGCAGCAGAAATGGAGACTCATCAGACCAGACAATGTTTTTTTTTTTTCCAAATTTTTCTTTTATCCAGTTTTGGTGAGTCTGTGTGAATTGTAGCTTCAGTATCCTGTTCTTATTAAACAGTATTGGAACCTGCTGTGTTCTTCTGCTGCTGTAGCCCATCTGCCCCAAGGTTGGACTTGTTGTGCGTTCAGAGATGTTCTTCTGCAGACTTACAGGTTGTAACCAGTCGTTATTTGAGTTCCTGTTGTCTTTCTATCAGCTGGAACTAGTCTGGTCATTCTACTCTGACCTCTGGCATCAATAAGACATTTCCACCCACAGAACTGCAGCTCACTGAATATTTTCCCTTTTTTAGACTATTCTCTATAAACCCTACAGATGGTTGTGGGTGAAAATCCCAGTAGATCAGCAGTTTCTGAAATAATCAGACCAGCCCGTCTGGAACCAACAACCATCTCACTTCCTAAGTCACTTCAGTCACATTTCTCCCCCATTCTGATGCTCGGTTTGAATGAACTACAGCAGATTGTCTTGAACATGGCTGCATGCCTGAATGCATTAAGTTGCTGCCGTGTGATTGGCCTCCAAGTTTGCTTTAAAGAGCAGTTGGAAAGAGGTGAAAGAGGTGTGCCTAATAAAGTGGCCGGTGAGTGTGTGTTTATATGAACAGACTTAGTCATGGACACACGGATTTTAAATATGTCCCAGTTTTTTGTTATGCAAAGTGACAGGACTCTTCTTAAGATGACTTTCACTGAAGAAGGACATTGCTTTCATGTTTCTTTATTTATTTATTTTTTCCATTTTCTTCTTTAAACATTTTTATTAAAGCCAGTGTCCAATCACCATTGGAGCTGCTTTGTTTTAAACTGTGGGACACGGTAGTGCACTGCTGGTATGCTAATTCCCACCCACAGGCTCCCCCCCCCCCTCCTAATTAATGGATTAAAAGTCATGATTAAACAAAGGGGGTGACTGGTGACAGCACTTTGCTATGACCCAAGATCAAAGAGTGGGTGTGCATGAAGTTTCAAATTGGTCATTTAGCCTAATGGAGAGGAGTTTGTTTGTGGTTACCACTTTTAGCTCCCACACAGATGCTGTGGACATCTCTATCGCACACAGTGCAAAATGAAGGGAAAGCTGCACAGACCACCTCATGATTGTAGACAAGCATAAAGCCACAACAGCATATAAGCAATATTGCATCAATTCTGTCCATGTCAGAGTTAAATAAGGATTCCATGGTAGTTTTAGCTTGACTAAAAAAGCAATTTTGGCTTTAAAAGCGGCCAACCAAATGGCTTTTTCTGATGTAGAAGCTTTAGCAGAGTTTGTTCATGTATATCAGTGAAGGATTGAAGTTGCTCACAAATTAAGGAAACATTTCTTTAAAAAACAGCTAAATCAATGTCAGTTTGTTTTTTTAAAAAATGTATGTGTGGTTTTGTGTGTAAAACAAAAAACTGTTACACCCCAAAGAGGCCTGCAAACTCCTGAGTTCCATAAAAACACACCATTTCTCTTACAATCATGCACTAGAAGACAAATGCACCAGGTCTAAAATGAAGTACTAAAGATGTCTTTTAAAGTAGAGTGATGTTTTTTTTTTATTCCCAGCTAAATTAACTAATGTAACTTCAGACCATGTAGCTCAACTGCTTTTAATAAAAACAACTTTAATAAAACATAAAGTTTAGTGTTTTATCCTGAAAGCATTTCAAATCCATGAGAATATCATCAAATGTGCCTTTCATATTATCATTTTCATTTAGTTTTTTTTTTTTTTTTTTTTTTTACCGAGGAAACAGTCATTTTTGGAAATGTCAGCTGAATGAACATTTTTCTCTTTTCAGGATGCTGCAGACGCCCCCACTGTCTCTTCTTCTTTTCTCTACTTTTAACCCCTTCATGCCTGAATTTACTTTCAGTTATACAAAAAAATGTTCAATGTTGTTGCTGTTCAAGCTAAGGCTAAATTAATTGAGTGGATTAGATGCTTGCCTAAATTGCAAATTAGTGACATTCGGCATGAAGAGGTTAAACTAATTATTTTTTCTAAAACTCTCCTCAGTGCCTTAATGCATCAAATGCACAGTTATGTTTTTTAAAAGTGTCATTTTTTACAGTGCAATAATTGCTTATTTATTTTTCTCTTGCATGTTTCACAGCAGCCACTGAATCCAACAAATGCACCTATTTACGTCAACCAAAATGATTGGCCCCTCTCCACCAAAAGAGTCCCACTTTCAAATGAATGCAACCGAGCAAAAGCGCGCTGGTCAGATTAGTGTGTCACCGTGATACTAATCCTCCTTTTTCCTGATGCTCTCCTAAAACAAATGTCTGCTCCCAAACACCCCGTTTCCCTATTCCTCCATCGTCGAAGTTGATTTGCTAACTCTTGTGTCTCTTACTAACAAGCCTCAGAGCAATTCCAAACTGATTCTATTCATTGGTGAATTTTCCTTTCCCTTTTATGATTTGAACAACTAACACTGTGTCATTAACGGAATGTGTATCATCTATTGTTTTTCTGTTTCTGACTTGCAACTTACATACTAACAAATGTACTATTATCCTTCTTTTCTTTCTTTCTTTGTTTATTTTGTTTCACTTCGAAGACCCTTTAGAAGAAAGTAACTGCTTACAATTGCTTTCTTTATTTCTTTACTTGGAAGTTTTATTCTAAACTTAAGGGGAATATATATTATAAATATCTTTTTTTTTAAATTATATTTTCTACTTTTTTAATCCGATTTACTATAAAAATAGTTTTTTTTTCAAAGGGATTTTTTGTCCTTTCCCACTCCTTTGGGATTGCTCTATGCTTTCTTGAGTTTTTTAAGGTTTGTCATGTTTTTTTTTTTTTTTGTTTCTTTCTCCTCCCCCTGTTTCCTCCTGAAGCACGCAGGCATTGGACACGCTATGGTAAACAAACTGCATTATATGGTAGATATCATTCTAATTGTCTTACACTTTGGTTTGCCCTGGGGTTTCCGTTACTTTTCTATTCTGTTTGCCTAACTGAAAGTACAATCCACCATCAATTCAAAGGTAGCCAAGAAACTCCACCTTTTTTTTCTTATTTTAGCCCTCTGTATATACTTCTGTTTCTGCTTTTTATTGCCATCATGATTTCCTAATCTAAAATATTGGATATTTTCATCAAAAGAGGTCTTCCAAAAAAAGAAAAATAATACGGTTTCATTTGAGTTTATATTTTTTTTACTTAAAACAATGAAGAAATAAAGAATCATAATGCAAGATATATATATATTTTCTTTTTGTGATAGGTTTGTCTTTACTCTTTGTTTCCACTGTTCTCCATCCTTTTTGAGAAAGACCCTGAACGAGTGTACACAGCACATATCTTGAGCACATTCCAGTAAAGGAGTGGAAAGGTGCCCTCTGCCCCCCCAGCATTTCAACAGGTTGATCAAACAGGCAGCAGAGATACTGGTGCCATGCTGCTTCGGCTGGACCGGCTGTGCTTGTCATGGACCAGCCTCTCTTCTTGGAGGTTATCGCACAGGTTCATGGCACCATGAAGAGCAATAAAAACACTTGGTTTATTGGCCAAAGCCCTCACTGTAAATTAGGTCTCAGATGAGGGCTTGATCCCATTAGAGGCTTCGTGCTGATATATGATCTGCATGAGTTTGGTTTTTAGAGCTGCCCCAGAACACCTCCCAACCCTTAAAGACCCCTCTGATTAATTTTAACATGATCTTGTGGCTTTCTTTTAATGATGGAGGACATATATGATGAACATTTAGATTAAACTTGCATTTCAGAGTATTTCTTTATTCAAATTGTTATGAATCAAGAGCAAACATGTCAGTGAAGTAAGTCCTACAATCGGTTGGCCACAAACTCCCTTCTCCACTCCATTCTGATGCATTCACTTGTAGACAAATAGATCCATGTACATGTTTGTTTTCCTCGTCTAAGCTGGAATCTGGATCCAAACTGTATAGCTGGAAAGCTCAGATATTGCTTGCTATTTTTGTTGCACAGCTAATGTTTGGTTGAGATTATGAGGGGCTGTAAGCTAGTGGGAGAGAATCTAAACAGATGGATGATAGGAAATCAGTGCAGGCTTACTCTGTGCCAACAGTCATGCCCACAACTTAGAGGTAAATGTCTAATAAACTCCTGCCACTCTGCAGAAACTATGTCCTATAAAACTACACGGTTTTTAGTTCTGGCTAAAAACAACATAATCACAATTAAAAGACTACTGGGGAGGCTTTGAAAATAGATCAAAAGATGACTGGAGTGGGACTTTATGTTTGACATGAAACCTGAACCCCAAAGAGCGGGTGAAAGAACAGTTAAACAGCCTTAACAGATTCAGTTTTTATGTTTAGGACATTAAAAAAAAAAAAAAGAAGTCCTGATGCATAATAGCTTAATTTCTAATGATTCTGACGTGGTTACAATCGGGCATGCTGACTTCAACCAGACTCAAGTGTATTCGTCTGCCCGTTGATGCAGACCATAAAGGGAAAAGATATGAGCTGTGTGCATTCGACTCTAACACTTACACTAACGCAAAGTTTTCATACTTTATTGGGCTCACCCTTTGCATGAGCAAACATAACCTTTCTAGGTTGTTTTTCCTTATTTTTAAAATGGAACAGAAACAGCATTGAGAATATATGTTTATGTATATATTAAGACTAAAATATATACATGCATATATTGGTTGCTCTAATAAAGTCAGTTTGACCATCAGAGAAATTTTGGTTTTAGGAATTTCAGTAGTTTTGTTTTTGTTTTCTATCTTTTTTTTTTCTTCTCTAAGAAATGAACGTACTAAAATGTCTAATGACCTCACACCTTTTCATGCCGAAACCAAAGAAATGTGAAGAAAATGAAAGAGGGAAGACGGAGGAAAGAGGCGAATAGAGAATACATGTCCCTGAAAACAAATCTGGCTGATCCATCAAAACACACGAGCTGAAGGAAAGAAGTGAGTGTCTGGTGTGCAGAGGAGCGGCGTCTGATGGCGCCGCCATCAGTCTGTTATCAAATGTGACAAACATGACGTAGCTATTTGGAGGCACATCCCAAAAAGCAATAATTCAAATGTAGACTTTTTGCCATAGTAAATAATGTGAGGCGCATTAACGACTGGATGGGTTTCCCAGTGATGTGCTTGACAGACTTTACAATAAACAGTATGTTTTGCAGCAGCATTGCTAATTGCTCTATTCACCAGAACAGGGTGCATTTTCTCTTCTCTTGTTTCCCCGTTCTCTAAAAACTCATTTCCTTTCTGCTGACTTCATCTGTGTTTGACTGGTCCCACATTGTCTCACCTGTTCTTTAAACTGAATATCCAGTGGCTGTACTCCGTTTGCATGTTTCTGGTTACTCTCTAACTCCAAAGAATTTAAATGTTGCTCAAATCTGACTTTCCATGCACAGTTTCTCATCTTTTTTTGTTACATTACCAACAAAACCCTAGTCCTGCAGAAAAAAAAAATCACCTTTTACTAGTGTTTTGTGTTGTTCTGCCTTAACATTTGTGCTTCCTGGCTGATGAGTTTATTTTTGCTCTTCATTGCATATGTTTTGATAAATTAGGTCTCCTCATTCTTCCATCCTGCCTGTCATCCTTCATGAATGTGCATGGCTTTTGTGTGAACCCTGTTAACTTGGATGGATTGATTTTTGTTTTTCTTAACCCCAAAACACACATGAAATAACACATTCACTTCCAATCTGGATCTGGTTTGCCATCATTAACAAAATTTACTAAATCGGTGTTACTAATCAACTGTTTAAATGAAACCTCTGTTGTAACTGTACTAACAACCATTTTTGTGTCTGACTCCCCCTTACTTACAAAAGTACTAACCGATTACGTTCACCCTTTAACCCTGTAACAGTTAATGAACTGCCCCACCTTCTGCCCCTTTTTCTACCAGAGCAGCGCTTTCCCTAAAATCTTCTAATCTCACACTTTCTAGTTTTCATTAATTATTTTTTAGCTTAGTTTAAACTTTGAACCAAAGGTTCAGCACAATTAGCTTCGAGCAGGAACATTTTGACAAGCTGCCAGACACTTATCAAAGTCAGATGAAGAAAAGGAGATGTGTTATTTTTGTTGTTTTCCACAAAACAAATGTCCCCCATGTTCTGCCTCGCTGTTGGATTTGGTCCCAAAAGGTTTACCGTGTTGTGTACCTCTGAGGTGGTATGCAATTCTGCAAAAGGTGGATGACAGTAAACAGCTGCAGTGTCAACGGAAGGGTACAGTAAGTGGTGCGTTTTCACACGGAGCCCGTCTCCTCCCACGTATACGTTCTGATGTTTCAGACTCAGAATAACGGCAGGTGCATAAATCATTACATCTGCTGAGTTAGTCAGATATTGCAAAAACACAAGTAGTGCGAAAGTTTGTCCAAAAAAATGATATTAAAAATCAAAAATGAGTCAGTTAAATATTTTTTTCCCTGCTGTTTCTTGTTTTTATTTTTCTGGTCAGGGTACAGCACTAAATATTTATATACTTTTTTGGTTTACATGTTGAATGTGTTTAAAAGCTCGGCTGATATTTTTCAGAAGTTTAAGAATGGTTTTGAACTTCTCCTCATTACATTCTGCTTTCCTTTAGAAGCAGCCTCTGAAAGCAGTAGCTGCTGTGCGAGAGGAATGTTCTGTGTGCTCTCCTGCTCTTTTCTTTTGTCTTTTATTTTGCCGTGCTCAGCAGATAAGTTTCCAGCAGACTTCTGAAGATCAATAAGCAGTGGATGAGGTGTCAGGACCTTAATCCATTATAGATTGTGTGCAATTATACCAGATATAATGTTGATCTATCTCCTAGCTGGTTAAATTAAAACACATTATGGGAGAAGTGTTAGTTTTTTTTTAATGAGGAATAACCAAACTGCAGGTGAGTTTTTTTTTTTTATATATATATATCTTTACTGGTTTTATAGTAAATAACAAAATAAAATAACCAAAAAGGAATGTTCTTAGCATGACATATTTATCACAAGATCATTGTGGAACCGATGTTGCTACAGATGAATCAAAAGAACAAAAAAAAAAATGTATGATTTTTTTTTTTTTTTTTCAAATATTGGTATCTTTGTGTTGAATGAATCAATTTTATGACACAATTACAGTTTTTAGAAAGTTAGATTCCTTTGTCCTTTGCTCTGGTTTTTCTTTTTTTTTCTTTTTTTTTTTTTTTTGCAAAAAGTACAGTGGCCCTGAAGTTCAAATCACTAAACACAAAAACAAGGATCACAGCAACAATTAAAAACGCAAAACAAAAACAAATGAAAGAAAAGCAGCATTACATTAAAAAAAAAAAAAAAATTAGAAAACAAAACTTTATTTAAACAAAAAAGCCAAGTCCAAGTAATTCCCAAATATCAAAATGAAATGTTAAAAAACTGAAACAAAAGAAGAAACTATAAAAGGTAGGTATTATGGGACATCATTGATTAGATGATGGCGTTTGTTCACCTTTTCAACAGGAAGTTATTGACAAGGAGATGTCTTCCAACAGAAGACATTTCTTTAAATGTTCTGTCCACGGCTGCTGCAAAGGTTTGGTGATTCAGTCAACTCTTTACCACCGTTCAGGTAAAACCTCCATCTGCTTTCTCTCTTCTTCAACACTTAAACATCATTATTCAATCAGTGATGTCCCATAATACCTAACTTTTCTGGTTTCATATTCTGTTTATTTCCTTTAACAAGTCATTTGGATTTAATTTTACATTTTGGTTTCTGGAATTTTGTTTTGTTTTGATTTCTAAAATGTCATGTTTGTTTTCTTGTTTTGTTTTGCTTTTTTAAATTGTCATTGGGATCTTTAATATGGAAATTTATATTTTTTGTATTGAGCGATTTGTTGATGTGACTTTAATTTGCGCGTTACTTTGGATTTGTGCGTGTGTAATTCTTGATTTGTAACTCATGCAGTACGTTCTGTGCATAAGTACAAAAATTACAAGATTAAAAAATACAACTTAAAATTACAACAGTTTTAAATTAACTACATGCACAAATCTTTGAAAATTACGCACGAATCGCTTGTTACGCACACACAGAACCACATTTCCGCAAGCATCTGATGTGAGACACTTTTCACGTCTCCAAGATTTGTGCGTAATTGATGCGTTTAGATGCTGCTAGAATGCTGGGTCATCAGAGTTTTCTTATCAGCTGCTTTGAACTTAGATTGTGAATAATATCTGGTGAGATAAACAATTAAAAAAGTCTAAATTTGCGTTTTGAAAACGGTCAACACTGAAGTTTCTCTATTCTCATCGTTCCCTTGCTGCTGCGTTTTCCCTTCAGCAGCTTCAACACGGAACTCTTCCACGAGCAGGCGGCGCCAGGTCCTCCTTGATACCCAGAGAGCAGGCAGAGTCGATCAGCCCTATCCGGCTCTCTGGGGCAAGCGAGCTGTCGAAGAGTCTGCTCACTGGGTGTGGAGAAGCGGCGCTTCTAAACGGCCGCAGATCGGAGCGGTGGGCTGGAGGGCTGATTAACCCTCTCCGCTCTGTGGGTGTTTGGAAGGGCCTTACACTCCTGCCTGCTATCGCAGCATTTTGCCACCATGTTCCAGAACACCAGAGTGGGGAGTTCTGGTTGGCAAATGCGGCCTCCCACTTCTACAGTCACTGCACAGAGCTCTGGTTGGCAACCGCGGCATAGCAGGCAGGAGCGAGAGGCCCTTCTAAACACCCACAGAGTGGAGAGGGTTGTTCAGCTCACCGGCCTGCTTGTGCATATTTGTGCTTAAATGCGGTTTTGTTTGCGCCTAGCTACATCTTACATGCGATTCTTACTTTTTTTGTTTTAAGATTTGTGCGTGTAGTTAGTTTCAAGCTGTTGTAATTTTAAGTTGTGTGTACATTGTATTTTGTATATATTTTTTTTGTTTTGTAATCTTTGTACTTATGCTCAACATGTATTGTATGCATTACAAATCAAGACTGATGCACGCACAAATTTCTCTCCAAAATGATTTGCACTTCTGGGCCACCGTAAAGAGGTCTTGCCAGCGCTTATCTTTAGAAAGAAAAGGCAAGGCGAGTTTATTTGTTTCGCGCATTTCATGTACAAAGACAGTTCAAAGGGCTTTACATAAAACATGAAAGAAGGAAAATAATCAAGAAAACATCAAAGGTGTGATCATTACAATAAAATTTAAAGAAAGTTAGAAAGAAGTGAATTTAAATCCAGCATAGATAAACAGTGCAGATGTAAACTATTGAATCCAAATGAATCAAATGCAGCTGAGAACAGGTGGGTCTTTAACCTGGATTTAAATACAAAGCTGATCTAAGGCTTCCTTGAAGTGTGCTCCAGGTCTATGGAGCATAGAAGCTGAATGCAGAATTTCCATGTTTAGTTTGGACTCTAGGAACTGACAAAAGACTGGATCCAGATGTGCAGAGAGGCCTGGCTGGTACATACTGGGTCAGGAGGTCAGTCATGTACTTTGGTGATAAACCATTCAAAGCTTTATAAAGCTGCAGTTTCCTGATTGATTTTTTTTTTTTTTTTTGTAGTCCTGTAAGAACACTGTTACAGTAGTCAAGTCCAAGTCAAAAGGACAAACTTAGAGAAAAATTAAAAAAAAGGAAACATTTTACTCTGGGAATGCTCTAAAAAAACTGACTGTAATTATTACCAATTTGACTGGAAAAAGCTTCTGGGACTTTTTAACCACCTGATGCTGACATTTCCCTAATGTGCCCTCTGATGCAAGTGCCTGCAATAGTTTCAGTTTGACAACTTTTTTTGGAAATTGCAAAGTTATCATGAAGGAAACTCAGAAGACACTTTATTTTGTCACCTATGAACTTATTGTAGCATTGTGCCTTATTTCGCATTGTCAAAAAATGTTTTAAGCTCCAATTAGTTGATTTTCTAGATTTAATCTCTTTGTGTCTGGCAGCTTAGTCAAAGTTAATCCTTTAAATTTGCAGTACCTTCACTCAAAAACTCGCCCCATCCTAGCCATTAACAACCTCATACAAAATGTCTTCCCAAAAGTATTAACTATACTTGTGCTTCTCTGCAAACTTGTCATCGTTATATTTTAAGAAAGCTTTGCAGCATCCATCTTTTAAAACCAAAAAACATCAAACTTTTGGAAAAAACTAACGATATGAATAGATGAGCGATTCAAAGTACACATGAACATATTTAAACGCGAATATGCCTCCGCCTCTCTCTCTTTAGCCCATGACTTTTCTATCATCGTGACGGAACATGTAAGTCGACCCTACTGAGCTCTGTCCATCTTCCCCAAAGAGGAGTCCCACATTCCAGCATCAGAGCTGCAGATTTCTACCAGATGCTTCTGGCCAATGTGATGCAATTTCTCACCAACTGCAGACATAAAAATGAGTTGTACTGTTCAGCAGGGAAGTACTGGAAGAAAAAAAGACAAACTCAAACAAAAATATAAAAAAAAGACAGCTGGGGAGATTAATCTGTGGAGTGCAGTTGCAATAGATTTTCCTTCTGCCAACTGTTTCAGGACTGATGATGCTTTAAGCTAAGCTATGCTTTTTTGGATATATTTTTTTTTTTGTATAGGAAGATAATAGATATGTGTGTGTGTGTAAATATACAAGTTGAGCCTCCCTTTTTAACCTCCTCAAATTCATTTAAAAGCCTTGTTGTGCATTTTTTTATGAAAAGAAAGACACAGGTAGAAAAAAGATTAAGACCGTCATGATCTGATAAAAATATACTTTTCAAGTGGCCAAATGATGGAAAAAAAAAAACAGATTTTAGACAGAATGACCCCTGAAAACACACAGAATGATGGTGGCGATCATATTTATCCATTTTTGTCACACATTAGGCATTCATCAAACAGACAGTAGTGTGACATTTTAAGTGTTTCAGCACAGAATGGTATGATAATGACATTTCATTAAACTCTTATTCTGTGAGCCTTGTCATTTTATAATCCTTGCACACACCTGATTCTTTACGCTGCCTAAATTCTGTCTAAGCATGACCAACTTTTTTTTTTTAAATTAATTGCCTGTTTACCACAGGATATTTAGACAGGAGTCAGTGCAGATCACAGATCAGTAAAGTAATGTTGAGAAGGTTTTCTTTAAGTTTAGCAACTACACTCCAGAGAGACAGCCCCCAGTCTGACTGACACCAAAAGCAACCAACCAAATGATACACCGTAGGCCACAGGAATGCCTTTAACTGGTTTTTAATCCAATTTCTTCTTTGTTTCTCCCTTCACTTCTTCTAATTTCTTTCATCTCTCATCATTCTATTGTTCCTGTTCTGTTTTCCTCTCTACTTCTGTCTGTCCTGTTTGGCTGATGCCTGTACCAGGTGACCATCTCAGTTGATGGCATTTTGACCACCACTGGTTACACCCAAGAGGACTACACCATGTTAGGCTCTGATGACTTCTTCTACATTGGGGGGAGCCCCAACACGGCAGACCTGCCAGGATCCCCAGTCAGCAACAACTTCATGGGCTGTCTGAAAGATGTGAGTCCTGAATTAGATCAAACACGCAGATGTGACCATCTTTAATGTTTAATGCTGCGTTCACACCGGGCTCGGAAACGTGCAATTAAGGGACTGCTTCCAAAAAAAAAAGTCTATGTAAATGCACATTTGACACCAAGTCTTTCATATATTGAAATAGAGCAATGAAAGTTAATCCTGGAGAAAGAGTCACCAGATTTTACCCAATTTTAACATTTCGCACCAAGTCTCTTCCAACTCTCAATACATGCGCTAGTATAGAGTAGTGACAGTCCAGTGTGAACATCATATGCTTAAAGGCTGCCTGTTTAGTGTGTTCTTGAACACGCATGACATGCCCAGGGTGTATGTAGCTTAACCTTTTGTATGCTGCAAACTTAAACTTATGTTCTAACAAAGAAAATATTTAACCCAAAAGTGATCACTGACAGTCCATGGGGACGTTAGTGTGGGAAGAAATATTCCAGTTTGTGAGAGCTTGAGTGACAGACTACAACAACTTATCAAGTAGAACATCCTGTCACTTTTTGCACCATGAACAGCCAGTAGAAAATAGTTGTTTTAGTTATTGTTCAAAAGCAGCAGGTATTCTTGGGGCACCTTAACACAAACAATTCATGGCCTTACAGTCATAAATGACTATGTTAAGGGTGGTTGGCTCGCAGGAAGCTTGACTGACTTTTTATTCCAAGAGGGCTTTAATTCAAAGCTGAACAAGCTGTCAAGAGGACGAATCACAGCTTAAAGTACTGTGCCCTTGTAAATGTAATGACTTCTACAGAGGAAACGCAATATTGTGCTTTTGTATTTTTACATAAAACCTCACTGATTGAATAAGTAATTACTTTTTCCATCACTTTTAATGGATCACGCAGTAATCGCTCTATCTCTAACTTAATTATGCCTGCAGAATTACATTTTCATTATTTGGGTTGCTATCGGAAGGGTCCCTAGTGGGTCCTAAACTTCCCAAGGCATTTAACTATCCCCTGTCTCATCCAGACAAGACTTGATTTACTGTTGGTGTAGACACAGCGCTTTCAGGAAGGGGGTTGGGTGTGAATGCTTGGAAAACAGATAGATAACAGTAACAAATGGAGGTGAAAATTAGGAAAATATGTCAACAAATGATGGCAGTCACAGCAGATGGTTTGAGAAATTGTCGGGAAGTGAACTAGCACATTCAAAAATATAAAGCAGAATATTTTCAAGCATGTAAGCATATGCGCTGCATATTCATAATGCTAAGGAAAATAGAGCAATATTCACCCACAGGTTGTTCTGGGAAGCAAGTTGCATCATTTTAAAACCCAAAAATAAATGATTTTTTTTTTTGTTAAATGCAAAGCTTAAATATAGTTGCAGGACATGCTTCTAATCAATTTGACCAGCTGGTATGGAGGCTAGTACACGAGGCAAACTCATGTGCCACGTCACATTTAAGTTTAATGCGGACCTTATTTTTGTTACCTAAATGTTTAAAAATGTAAAGGATTCAGGAAACCACCCTAACCACCAAGCTGTTCCTCATTTGTAACCTACTTTGGCTAAAGGAATGTGCTGAATAAATTGAAAGTAAAAGGTTATATTTAAGTTTAAACTCCATTCCATCTACCTTTGGGCTGGCAGGTTTCAGAAATGTTTGAAGCAGACATGCACCCAGATATTTTTTCAAAGGACTTTGATTCAACAGATTTACTGTAGGGCAAAAAAGTGTCTTTTAGTCACAGATTCTACCAATTGTTGACATGGGAGGTCTATAGGGTGCATCATAGACACACTTCCAACTGTGAGAGACAGAATATAAGGAAAGATTCTAAGAAATCACATTGTTTGTTTTTTTTTAAAGAATGTGTTTCTATAATTGTGCTGAAAGAAAGGATTTAATCAAGAGCATAAGTTCACCTCAATACTTTGTGATATAATGTTTGTTGTCAATGACAGAGTTCAAAGGTTTCCTTTAGTTTTTCGGTAGGTTTGCATTGTAGATGCTATTTTGGTCCATTCTCCCATGCAAATCTTCTCAAGAGCTATGATGTTTCAGGGCTGTTGCTGGAAAAGACGAACTTTCAACTCCCCCCACTCCAATTCTCTATTGGATTGAGGTCCACAGACAGGCCACTCCAGAACCTTGAAATGTTTCTTATGAAGCAACTCCATCATTGTTCAGGCAATGTCTTTGGGATCATTGTCCTTCTAGAAGGTCCAGCCATGTTTTTTTCCCACATTTTCACATTTTAATTTCTGTCATTATTTAAGATTTGCTCCAACAATTCATATGTTCTAATCAAGTTGTTTGATTACTGTAGATTGGTTTATTCCAGTTGTGTTTATGTCTACAGTCTTGTCCCTAGTGTCCTTTGACAGCTATTTGGTCATGGTCATGGAGAAGAAGTTACAGTCTGACTCTTTAAGGATGTGGGCAGGCGTCTCTACATTAATGACATAAGTACAAGTAATGAGTGGAGGATAGAGGAGCTTTGTAAAGAAGAAGTAACAAGTGTGTGAGGGACAGAATTATTTATGTTTGTTGGATAGAAATGCCTATTTTCTGCAACATTATTCAAAGAAATTCTTTAAAAAAATCTAACAATGTGATTTACTTTCTTCTTTTAACATTCTTTGTCTCACTGTTGAAGTGCATCTATGCGGAACATTACAGACCTCTCTCATCTTTTTGAGTGGGACAACTTGCAAAAGTGGGAACTGCCAAATACTTTTTTGCTTCTCCGTAAAAAGTATAGCTGTCGTACTCCAATGTCTGGGTACGCTGTGCTGAGTCATAAAAGTATTCAGTCAGTATGACACTAGGAAACCCTGCAGTTGTGGTGACTGGGTGGAGTGACACTGTGGTGCCCAAAAGGAGAAGGGAAAGTGAGGAGTCGGTGGAGCTTTAACTCCATGGTGTTTCATCCAGTGCTACCTCTGCCGTGCAACTTGGATTATCAGTGCTGTTATGGTCTGGGGCAAAGCTTTCATGCTGTCACCGTGGTCAAATGCGTTTGATACGCTTGGCCGGCACCCCACATACAGCAGAGATCCAAAGGACGAGCACAGCAGTAGAAGGTTTTTAAAAAAGTAGACACCAGAAGAAGCGCTGACCTCTGTGAAGATTTTATTTGCTCTATGAGGGTGTGCTCTTCGTGTGTTCAAAGACACCCACACACTCTGATCATACACTCTGTGATGTATTTATATATGTGTTTTGGCCTCCCAGTCAGGGAAGTGGAGTGTGAAATCAGATCTTTTTTTTTTTTTTTTTTTTTTTTTTTTCTGTAGGTCTTTCCTTCCCTTCTTTTGATTCATCTCTTCTTCTTCTGCATGTAACCAACTGTCCCTCTGCTGAAGCCTCCACCGCTCTATTACTCTCCCAGTCACTGACCTTGCTATCACCCAATTCACAGCACCCTTCTCCATCATTTCCTCCCCTTCTGCTTGTCCTTGTCAGT
Source organism: Adrianichthys oophorus (assembly GCA_036245035.1). NCBI lineage: Eukaryota > Metazoa > Chordata > Actinopteri > Beloniformes > Adrianichthyidae > Adrianichthys > Adrianichthys oophorus. The sequence goes on from BSAI01000105.1 coordinate 640,839, forward strand.
CTTCATGCCTCTCTTATCATTTTTTCCTTTCTTTCTCTCACTCTACCAATCATTGTCCCTTTCTTAGGGGCAGTTGTGTGTAATTAAGTCCATTGTAGCATTGTCCGTACACCAGCTTTGCCCTGTTCACAGGCAAATTAAAAATTGATTTCTTTGACTGATTCCGTGCACTGGGTTAGTGCTCTTGCCCTCCTCCATGTCTCCTTATCTTCTTTTCACTCAGCTTTTTTTTTGTCTTCTGCATTCCAAACTCCATTTTAGTCCTGGACCTTGGTCTACAGCTTTTTACTAGTCTCACTTCTGTTGCTCTGTATAATCTCATGAAGCCATCCATCACTCTAACACCCACTTAATGGTTGTTGTGTCTTTGCAGCCTTTTCTAATGTTTACGTATTGCTGCAGCTACCAATCAGAAATATGGTTATGATGACGATAAATCATAAGGAGACATTCTGTCACACTTGTGCATTTTAAGTTAAAATGCTGTTTATTTGATGGTAATTAAACAGAACTTTTCAAACATTCCCTGTGTGTATTAAAGAGTTATTCATACTCTTCCACTCTGACGGTGTTAGATTTGTTGAGTTTCTCAATGACAAAGTAAATCAATGAGTCACCCTAAAGGGCTTTACTGCGTAGTAGCTGTAGCATTAGAGCAGCAGACACAGACGGTGCCACGCAGTAAGACTGGGGTTTAAAAGTGCAAAGCCAGGGTTTATTGTATTGAAGGAGGCTTATAAATGCTGTGTTAGCTCAAACTAGTGCTTGTTGTTTAAAGCACTTGTTTAGAAAAAAGAAACTGAAGATTTGTTGGTGAGCTTTAAGATCGTTGTTGTTTGTCTTTCTCTTAACTACTTTATTTGAAATCCTGTTACCACTACGCCCTGACCACACCTGCTCTTGTCAACATTTTAAGAAAAATTAAGCATTTGTGAGAATAACTGACCAAGAAAATGTATAAATCTTTTTTTTTAAATTCACTATATATTTTTTTTGTTTGTTTATTGACCCCAATTCAGGTTTCATTTTTCATCTTATACGTGTTAAGCTAGAATGCAAAACAAACATGCTTACCCCTATGTTTTGCTGAGCCAATTCTGTTCAGAGATCTAAAACGATGGGTCAAAGTGCATATGATAGATTGATATTTGGTATTTGTTTTCATGACTTTTGATTCTACGCTGCAGAGTTTTAATGTTTTTTTTTAACCCTATATAACTATTGGCGTGATATTTGATACACACATTTCTGAGACCCATATCTCACTACCATAGTCAAAATGTCCTTAAATATTCATTTTGTAGAACTTGGTCCATGTTTTCTGCCTTGTAGTTCATTATCATTCCATGAGGGGCAGTAGAAATGCTTTTCCTAATCATTTCAAAATGGCAGCTTCCGCAAAATCTCAACAGTACTTTTGACGAAAAATTTCTTGCTAATTTTCAAAACTTTATGTTCAGAATACCTCATCACTTGTTATTCGATCGTTTAAATGACTACCTAATGTACTGAAAGAATGCAAAATTTGTTGATAATTAATTACTTATGATCCAGTTAAACCATGCCAAAAATGTCTGTATCAAATGTGAGTTGATAAGATTCACAGAAAATTCACAATATTTTTGCATTTTAAACTAACATTGATACTATCTTATATCTCATAAAACATAATATTACATTTTTCATTCATTTATTCATTCATTTTCTATACCATTTAGTCCCTTTCCGGGTCATGGGGCTGCCGAAGCCTAACACGGCCACTCATGGGCCAAGGCAGGGGACACCCCTAGACAGGTCGCCAATTAAGAGTGACCAATTAACCTATGCAGCATGTTTTTGAATATATTACATTTTTTGATTTTATCAAAGGTTTTAAAAATGTAAAAAAGATATGTTTTTTTGGTTGTTTTTTTGTCAATTCTTTGATGTAGTGGGCTTTACAGGGTTAATTGAGTTTTAGGAAGAACTAGTTTTGTATCTTCCTCTTAAGAACTAACTGCTTTGAATAAAAGTCTTTAAGCTTTATTTAATGTGATTTTTCCATTGATTTAGATTGAAATTCCTAATGTTTTACACAGATTTAAAATTTCATAAAAGTCCCACTTAAAAGTTAAAATGAACCGAAAGCCCTCTTCACAGCACTGTGAAAATGAATTCCATCCATGTCTATATAGTCCCTTTGCACAGTCCTGTTTATGAGGACCTAAACCCTGTTGATGCTTCAATTACATAATGAACAGATTTAATTAACTGGCCGAAAGACCAAGTATTTTTGCCTGCAGAAGATATGTTTAAATTCAATTTAAAGCTTGTGAAATTCCGCATTGTAATTCAGTTCAAATAAATTATTAAATGGTATTTTAATCCAGTAAGTAGGAAATTAGAAAATGCGTTTTAGCATATTTTCCTCGTTTCTGACATTGTTCTTTAACTATGGTACAGAAAGTACTTTATTTTTCTTAGCAACAAATGTTGCTGATTAAAGAAATTGGACACATTTCTTTTACATTCATAAGATTTCTGCTTTTAATTCTTACTCCCCCCTAGAAAGCTATAACATTCTGCTGAAATAAGCATAGCCCACCAAACCGGTGATCTATGAAAGCTTTACATGTGGTGGAGTTGGTGAATTATGTAAAAAGTTGGAAACATTCTTCTTTTATATATATATATATATATATATATATATTACACAGTACTGGCTAAAATGATCTGCAATTGAGGCATCTTGCAATTTTTTTTTTTTGTTTAGTGAGTGTTTCTTTTTTTTTTTTTCCAACCGCTTTAGGTTTGTCTTTGTTTTATGGTGAAACAACACAGCTTTGACGTCACTCTCTGTTTTTAGTTGGTTAAACACCCAAAAGCTTGTTTGTTTTTGCCAGAGATTAGATGAGCTCTCATGCCTGCCCAAATAAATCTGAAAAAATACATTCCACTCCATACCGAGCAGAGCCGGTATGAATGTGCCGTTGAACTGCCTGCTCTAACAGAGAACTGCATGTTTGGCTTAAGACCTTCTTCAATACATGTCTTTAATTTTTATGGGAACACCAACCTTTAACCTCACAGAATACATTTGTATAAAAAAATACTAGAAAAGAAAACTCAGCTACTAACTAAAATATAAAAACATACTAAATGTTTTATATTTCTCTGACTTTTTTATTCTTTATACTAAACACTATTTTTAACACCTTAAGCAAGGAGAGTTCACGCCTTATTAGCTGCTACTTTTAGCATTATCATGGCAAATTACCAGGACTAATCTCCACTAATGACTACCTTATGGGGTCTACTGTGCATGTGGTGACATGGCCAATGCAGAAAAGAAGAAAGACCCCTTAAGTTAAAGAATAACACTGAATATCTCCTGCAGCAGATTCTGTGGCTGTGTGTAGGGTTAATATTTGACACAGAGGAGAAGGGGTTGACTCTGCATTCATGTAAGGAAAGGCTGAAACACACAGAGCTGCAGCATCACCACACAAACACAGGGCTTACAAAAAAAAAAAAAAGAAGAAAAGCCGATAAGGCAACAAAAGCATGTGGAAACTTTCCCACTGTGATTCTGTTTTGAATCCTATGAAACTTTAACATTCCAGAAACTCCAGAAGCATTTCATCTTATTTTGCTAAATTCTTGACCTCTATTGACCGACTATAATTGGACTGAGTGAGTGTAACTTCACCCAAAAAAGTGGTTCAGTTCTGGCTTCAACGAAATGAAGCCAATTCAGCCACCATTTTTTTTTGCGACATGGAAGTAGCCATGTTAGAGATAGAAATTGTCAGTAAACAGTGATTGGTCTGAATCTGTCCTAGTCATTGTTTTATGGAAACCACTCTTACCAATCAGGAGTGAGTTTGTTAGAAGGACACATTGCTGTCTTGCTTTACCAAAAAAAAGTATCATGAATAAAAATGTCTTTATAGAAGTCTATGGGGATTTTGGCTTCTCGGAACCAGTGAGTACTTCCTGTTGGGAACAGAATAGGGGAGGGGCCTCTTCGTCCAGTTCTCATAGACAGTCAATGTTTCATGCTTACATCAGATCTTAATTGACTAATAAAATAACTAGATAAAATGGAACATTGAAGCCTTGACTGAAACCAAACTGATATTGTTAGCTTTTCTAAATTTACTTAGTCACAACTCATCTGAGCACAGCTGAGCTGAGCCACAACACAACAATATGTGTAGCTTGGTAGCAAGGACAACAGCAGAAAACAATAACAGAAAGGCTTTGTTGCCCCTTTACTGACACTTGGTGGACACGTGGAAAAGAGCATAAGGAGTATCAAATAAAGAGAAAAATAAACCTCAGCTGGTCCTCACTGTAACTGTTCCTTCAGGATGGCTCCTCAAAAGCCCGGTACAAAGAGTTCAACAAAAGCAAAGACTCAAACTATGAAGGAAAATAATGTGCAAAGCCTTCAGCTTCTACTGCATTATGAATGCCCATGGTAGAGCACAGACACACACTTGGAGCTCCAACAATGGAGCATCAAAGGCAGCAGGAGACAGCTGCTCATCCTGGAGGCAACATTCACATGGATCTGCTTTGGAAATCCCCTCAGAGTCTCGCAAAGAATTTTACCTAATTTCATGTTCATATTAACTTAGAGCTTAAGCAACTTTATGTATAACATTGAATGGTTTATATGGATTTTAACGAGACTCGGTTCATGCAGAGTTAATCAGAACTCGATGCTCTAAGTTGTCCTCCCACACAGCCCTGACTTTCACAGACATCATTAAAATGAATGAAAGCATTTCCTGGGAAACTTATTAGCCCCAAGCGGTCGCTCAGTGTTTGAGTGTTTTTCAGAAGTGTTCAGTCTTTCCCTGACAAATAATTCAACATCAGTAAACTGAGCAGTTATGCGATCTATTTTTTTTCTTCGCGCTCTGCTCAGTCTCTGTCTTACCAAGGCTGCCTTTGCACTGCTGATCAATAAAAATCCATGACTAGATTTGATAAAATATTTCCCCACGACAATGTAAGGGTATTCCAGCTGTATTTCTTTAGGTGCAGCCCCAGATGTAATTAGTAACTGCAAATCATTCAAAAGGATCTCTGTCTGCTTCATAGGTTGTGTACAAGAACAATGATTTTAAGCTGGAGCTCTCCCGGCTGGCCATCGAGCGTGACCCCAAAATCACTCTGAATGGAGATCTTGTGTTCCGTTGTGAGGATGTGGCTGCTCTGGACCCCGTGACCTTTGAAACCCCGGAGTCCTACATCTCATTGCCAAAGTGGAACACCAAAAAGACAGGCTCCATTTCCTTTGACTTCCGCACCGTAGAGCCCAGTGGCCTTTTGCTGTTCAGCCACGGTCGGCCTCAAGGCCCAAAAGAGCAAAAGCCTGGTAGGGAACTGAAGACTGATTACTTTGCCATGGAACTTCTGGATGGGTATTTATACCTGCTGATCGATATGGGCTCTGGGAAAACGAAGCTGAAAGCCAGCAACAAGAAGGTCAATGACGGGGAATGGTGCCATGTGGATTTCCAGAGGGAAGGGAGGAAAGGTAAGGGTGTTGAAGTAACTGATCTACCACTAAGGTGAAGGATGTATTTCAGTGATGGATGGATGGATGGATGGATGGATGGATGGATGGACATTTTTTTCTGTCACTGCAGCAAAAACAGGCAAAATAAAAAAGAGAACATTTGAAAATAAGTCAAACTTTTGGGAGAAATGTATTAAAAGACAAGACTAAGAACAGGCATTTTATCTTAAAAGGCAAATCAGAATAACAAATTGGAAATAACAATAATAGACTGGATGTATGCACTCTTCTCTACCTTAACACACTGTTGTTTATTTAGCTTCATGAAACATAGGAGGAGTAAATTAGTGCAACAAATAATTGATTATTCAGGTAGCCATAGCGCAAAGAAAATGCTAACAAAATCTAATTTGAATCAGTAAATCTATTGAATTCATCCTCTGTCATTTGGAACAACTCTACCAAGCCCAGCGTAAAGCTATGTTCACACGACTGCGGCAACTCACATTCAAGCGGCCACTTTTAATGAAAGTCTATGTAAACACCTGTAAACCTGGTTTATGCTTCCACTTTCAAAACTCTTGCATCCAAGCGTCGCTACGCAAGTTTTCACGTCAGTTCTCGGGCTCTACGTACAAAATGAATGTTCACTGAACGCATGCTGAAAGTTCAACCAGCTGAACTTTCGACTGCTTGAACAGTTACATTTTGACCAATCAGGGTCTCTGATTTGGTAGTGACGTATGGATGCCGTTCTTTTCAAAACATGGAAGTGCCAACTGCTGTAACCATGATTATTAATTGTGGTTTGTCCAGAATTCTATGACACCAAATCTTTCATACATCAGACTAGGGCTGTTAAAGAAAAAGCCTGGAGCAAGATCCATCAGATTTGCACCGCTTTTACACCAGACCTCTTCCAATTGTAGGTGGCAGACATGCGCTAGTGGACAGTAGAAAAACAAAACGAGAAGCTCTTCACTCCCGCTCTCTGCTTCTGTGGTGCTGGTCCAGTGTGAACACCACAAGCTGAATAAAGCATCATGGAACCGCGTACAGTGCGTTCTTGAACATACAACAAATGGCCGGTGTGAGTGAAGCTTAAGAATGAGCAGTCCTTCTTCTTCTGCATTGCTGTCAGCAAATACTGATACACACACCTACAGTGTCCTCTCGAAGTTTTTTTTTAGATTTATTCATTTAAATCATCATCTTTTATTACTCAGTTACTTCAGAATTAAGCGTACACAAACCTGGAAGTATCTGTTTACATTTCTGCTTTCACGTTCATGAATGCCTTACCTGCCTGTAGGCTCAAACTGGAACATCTGCACGCTTAAGTACGAGGTTTCTGATGAATGATCAGTAGCTGCTGTAGCACCCTGGACACAATATCTCCTCCTAATGGTGTCGTATAATGAGAAAGGCTGTGAATGAATGTGGGTGTGTGTGCATATGCATGTGATCTCACTGCTGCTCCTGCTGTAATTGGCTTTTAATAGAAAATTAAGATGGAGTCGTTAATCACAGAAAGAGAGAGGGGCTTTTGTTTTACTCCCTGCTGCATTCTGCTTCCCTTGTCCTCCATTTCACCTATTATAGATACATTAGACCGGCATGCGATCACACAGTTTATTTCCATCAATCCTCTCTTTTCTCTGCACCCTTCTGTTGTGGTGCCATACTCCTAAATATGCTACAGATAACCCCTTCACTAATTTTCTCACTTCATCTGTTTCCTTCTTCTGTACATTTTACACATCTTCAATCATTTCTCTGTTTTTCTGATGCAATCATCAAGCTATGCTCTTATATAAATGCCTTATTTGTTTGCAGAACATGTGCTTTTGAGGTGTCTTTTTTTCTCAAGACCTTCAGGAACTCCTTCTGCTTTTTGTTTCAGGATCTATCTCAGTGAACAGTCGTAGTATGCCCTTCAGTTCTCCAGAAGGCAGTGAAATCCTGGACCTGGACAGTGATATGTACCTGGGTGGGCTGCCGGAGTCCAAGTCTGAGCTTATTTTGCCCCCAGAAGTCTGGACAGCACTCCTTAACTACGGCTACGTTGGCTGTGTCCGTGACCTCTTCATCGATGGCAAGAGCCGTGACGTCCGCCGTCTGGCCGAGATCCAGAGCGCTATGGGTGTCAGCAGCTTCTGCACCCGGGAGCTGCAGAAACGGTGCAGCAGTGCCCCCTGTGGTAATGGAGGTCTCTGCAAAGAGGGCTGGAACCGTTACATTTGTGACTGCACCGGAACCGGTTTCCTGGGCACCAACTGTGAGATAGGTATGGCTGATTCTGTTGATACAGAGTCGATGAAAGGTGAAAGGACCAACCTTTGTGTTTAGATATAAGGAATGAACAGTTCCTATTGGTACTAATCGAAACTAAAACAATTAAAGAGGTTTTTCCACCAAAACAAAACCACAAAATCACTTCACAAAGATAAAGATCCCACAGAAGCTGCCACACATTTATCACTAATCCACTTTCTGTTTGTAAACAAGTAAAGTGGAGCATTTATTTCATAATTAAACACATGTATGTGTTGCTCATTTTTGACACAATAATACAACACAGCAGAAGTGAATACTCAGCTGGGAGTTGTGTGTGGAGTGCATGCTCTTGAAGCTCAGTTGTGCTCGGGTCTGATGGCCGGGTCGGAGGAACTGAGGCTGTGATGCTGAGGATTTGGCAGCGATGTGGCGCTGCAGCCGCGCCTGCTGCCGCCATCTGTGCCAGTCACTCAAACGGGGTGGCACACATCACAGGGCTGTGGGGTGCTACAGTCTAACAGCTCCACATCGCCTCTGAGTCATCTAACCAAGGCACGTGGGCTTACCGTACGTATTTGCATCTCTGTGAAGGTGATTGAGCCATGAGCATATCTGATTTTGAGAGACAGCAGGGGTAATGAGGGAAAGACAGACAGGATTCAAATCAGGGCAGACGATGCAATTCCATTTTTTAACGGCTGATATTTTAACAGATCTCTCCTTGGCTGCTTGGATGACAGCTGCTGTTTTTCTGAGGTTATTCTGCCATCTAGTGTTCTGTAGAGTTACTGCAGAAGCACATTTCTTGTTCTAATAAGCAAACCTGGGCTGAACTTCATTGGGGTCAACAAACTGAGTTCATACATTAACAGTGTAGGAAAGGAATCGATGTTATCGACTAGGTCTGCATATTTTTACTGATGGTGTTTTTAGCAGGTGTTTATTTAATAATAAATATTTATGGCATGTTATTGATTATGTTAATTGACTGACTGTTTTGCAGTCTCCTTCCTTTTTTTGTGGGACTTTTGAGTAAGAAAAATGCTATCGCGTTTCTTGCACTTCTTCTTCTACAGTAGCAGGATTGTTACTGTATCTTCCATGTATTTGACAGTTGTGAAAGCTGAATATTGAAGTCTCCTTGTGACAGTGATTGGGTATTTCTTTTAAGAAACAAATTGACCCATATGGAGAAAATAAAAGGAGCTCTCTGGGAGATTTTGCTACCAACTATTTATGCTCCTCCTCCAGTTTGTTCTCATTTTGTCTGTTATAGTTGACTAAGAGGCTCCTAAACCTCAGGTTGCAAACTCCTCATCTAGAAATTAATAAAAAGAATAAATATATAAAGTATGCTTCATTAACGTATATTTCAGATGATAAAGCAGGATTCAGATTTCCTCAAAGCAAAGCAGCCGCTGATCGACTGTTCTTAAATTAATGAAAAATTGGAACTCTGTTCTAGGTTTTTCAGTTGTATTCATTTTCTGCCTGTTTTGAACACATTTACCCTCTGCAGAGGCAACAGTTCTGAGTTACGACGGCAGCATGTATCTAAAGATCATCGTGCCGGTCACCATGCACACAGAGGCCGAGGACGTGGCGCTGCGTTTCATGTCTCAGCGGGCGTACGGTCTGCTCATGGCCACTACCTCGAAGGAGTCGGCAGACACCCTGCGGCTGGAGCTTGAGGGAGGCCGTGTCAAACTTACTGTTAACCTTGGTAGGTAACCACATCTGTCATATGTCTCAGATCAAACCCCCTCCCTCATCCATACCCTGTGGTCTCACAGTAATGCTTTGGTGCGTGTTCTTTCAGATAAATATGGGGTAAAAGTTTCTGTATTTCATTTGAGGTCCAAACTTAACTGACTTTTGTTAATAATTGTTACACCCCAATCTAGCGATTATAAAAGGATTAATGAAGGAGAATGAAATGTCCTCACGAAGATCTCAGGAATGAAAGCGATCCAAGATTTATTTACAGAAAAAAGCGACGATGTAGTAAAAAATAACACAGTCTATAAGCTCGTATAAACAGAGGAAATGTTAGCTTTGTTGGATCCAGGTGAGGACGGGGTCAAACAGAAGATACTCCGTATTTAAATGCTGCCTCAAAGACCCTCGTATAATCAGGTGCTCTGGACAATAAGTACAAATTTGCAAACAAAGATGGCAGAAGACCAGAAAGACAGAAAACCTCCCACTTCAACAGAGAATGTAAAAAGAAGTACAAAAAACACGATTATGGCATCAGACGCAACAATAATTGACTTGTAGTTTCATGTCTGGTGTCAGTAGTTTGGTATAAAATATCAACAATTGCTATTTAACAAACCTGGGATACAGAAATTTCTCCCCTTTAGAATAACTGTTAAACCTGAGGGCATCCTTTTGCTTTCAGTCATCTCTCTTCCATGACTTTTGCATTCATGTTTAATATTTTTTGTACTCTTTACATCCCCACATCTCTTCATCCTTTTCAAAAGTTCCATCTACAAACACTGCCGGCCAGATCCTGAGAGCCAACCCCTCTACCTGTTTCTGGGAGCTTCACGGCGGCCTTGCTCCTGTCTTACTTGTCCTCTGGGTTCTGCTCCTTCACACATCTTTTGTGGAGAGGTCAGCAGCTGGCAGATTACCAGCTACTTGTTTGATATTTTTTATGAGCTCTGAACCAAAAAGAGCATGACAGGGGTATGTGCTGAAATATGGGAGCTGAAGCTGCTATCGAAACAGGAAAGAAGGCCTAACAAGCAAAAAGGGGCTCTCTCCTTTATTCCTCCTTCAGTCCTCTCCTTTTGCTTTTCTGTGCTCTGACTCTCTCTTGCAAACACTCAGTCTGGCCAGGTCTCAGACGATGGAACTTTTCATCCCTTCAATGGCTTTTATGTCTGCGGCCCTTGGATCGAACAGTCAGAGAGACCGGCTCACAGCTTTGGGGGTGGCAGGCATGTTCATGCTCACAATTGCAATTAAAACCAAGTGTTTATTTAGTAGTTCTAAAATTCTGCATTCAATGGTGCTGAAATAAAGCGTCCTATATTTATAATGGCACAAATTCACGAACGATGTAGTAGAGTTGAATCTTTTTTTTTTTTTTTTTTTTTTTTATTCAAAGTTACCAATTATCCCAGAAAACAAAATAAATAAACAGCTATATCTATAAAATGATGTAGCTGATTGGTAAATACTTAAAATACTTATACTGATTGGTAAGCACTTCAGTGAACAGACAGAAACCATGGTTCTTGTAAAAAAATTGTAGATTGCATTTTTTTATTAACAGCATCAAATGTTGTAAATTCTGTGAGAAAGCCTTTAGTGCAGTTGATGGATCCTTTCCCCCCTGTGCCTGCCATAACTGCCACATCTCCACAGAGTGATTCTGGTCTCTGGCTGTTTGAGTCCACTATTCTGTTGTGGTTGACAGCTCTTGACCAAAACCCAGTCACACACACACACACGTGCACTGTTTTTAACTCCATAAATGAAGGAGAAAGACATAACATTAGGTTCAAGACACATATATGTAGACAAAAATAGTTGATTTCACATTTTAGGTTGTGAAAAGACGTTTATTGTTTTGAGCATTTCATGAATCCGGATGCTCCACAGCACAGCTGACACTGCAGTCTTTCAGATGTACACGTATCCTGTTGTGACTGGGATTTGCAGATCACCCTTTTTAATATTTGCATTGTTTCACTAGTTCAAAGCCAAAGCGCTGCAGGAGGCAAGCATATTCCAGGTTGCAGAGGTAATCAAAAAGCTAAAATTAGAAGTGTGACAGTGGTGTAGATAAAAGAGAATATAGACCTTTACCCCAATGGGAATGCACCAGAAGCAGAGTGGGATCCTGCATAAATCGACACGTTTTGTTAAATTACTACAAAAAGATTAATTGCAATCGTGTACACATAAATCAGGATAGTAAATTGCTAAAACCTTTTTATCTGACGAGCAAACAGGTTTTCCTCTGGCCTTGGCTTAGGAGTGGAGAGGCCGCTGGTGGTAGAGAAGAGAAGCTTTGCATTAATCCTTTAACAACTCAACCAAGGCAAAAATATTTCTCATTTCCTTAGGTAATACATACAATTAATGTTTTTTTTTTTTAAAATGTGATTCAAAATGTGCAGTTAAGGGGTTAAAGTTTTGATTGTTCCCCAAAAACTCTAAAGAAAAAAAAAGACTGGTTTCTGGTTCCTTTTTTAAAAAAAGACGTTTTCAAAACTATTTAACTATTTCTGACAGTCTTGTTCTTGACACATGTGAGGTATAGGGAAATAGAAAAGATGTTTTATTTTGAAGGCTGTTGGTCAACTTCCTGCGAGGGCCTGAATGAGTTTTTTCTGCAAAAAGTTAGAAAAGGCCCTCATGTCTGCAGGTCTGCCTCAAAAATGTTTTACAAAGCTGTGTGATTTTTAGCTGAATTATTTTAAAATCCTTACACCACAACTTGACTTTATCAGATTTGATTTGAAAGTTAAAAGAAAACTTGTATGCATTGAAATGTCTTTTTTTTTAATGCTTCTCTGATAGTTTTCCTCAGGGAAGTTCCCAGAACCATCTGTTCCTTGACAGTATCCTCCAGCTTTCAGTCTTGCCTCCTGTTGTGCTTTGGGTGCATTTAGTTAAACCACAAGGATTTTTGACGGATTTTCTGGTAAAAGGGTGACCCTGATCCAGAGCCTGTCCCCGGATGGTGGCCCCAGAGCAGTGTTGGATGTCTGCAGAATGTACCTTGAAGGATGTAAAATGCCTTTTGTTTGTCTTTTATCCTTTCTCTTCTTTCTTTTTGTCTCTTCCTTTCCTCTTTCTTTTTATTTTCTGATCTCACCATTTCGCTCTCTCTCCCGCCAGATTGTATCAGGATAGACTGTAGCCTCAGTAAGTGGTTCTATCCATTTTTCTGACTCAAATGTATTTGACTCTCATCCTGACTGTGTGGTGGCGCTCTTGTCTTTCTCCTGTATTGAAGATAACTGACATCTCCCTTCATGATTTTTTTTTTAAACGATGTATTTTTAAAACATTTTTGCTTCTTTTTTTTTCTTGGATATGTTTGCCATCTCCTCTTTTGCATCTTTCACAAGTTCTGTCTCTGTTTTTCCGTTGCCTAATTATCTGAATTTTCCATCTTTGAACCCCTCCACCACACTCAGCTTTGAAATTACACCATTGCATTTCCCCTGATTGCTACACACAATATTCATTTTGCTGCCAGCCTTGCCTAAAGAGCGCAGAGAAAAGAGCAGCTTGACACTCCCCTGTCAGATTTTCTCCTCTCACGCCTCGCTGAGTCTTGGAGCCACACGGCTGAATCTGCAGGTGCTGCTTGTTTTTCGGTGTCAGGCAAATTGTACTTGTGGCCCCCTTGAAAGCTAATTGTTTGTCCACTAAGAGACGTTACCACCCGGTGAGTGCTTGTTAGCAGAGGAGGCCATGCTTCTTTTTTTGTTTTTTTCTTTACCTCATGCAGACACAACAATAGCAAACTGTTATTTTGATTATCGTGTGTTCATTGACATTTGAGCGTAAGTAAGGTAAGCGGTGCAATGATGTAAAAACAAGAAAACCTGATGTTTGCAAGACTCTTTCTCTCTTTGTGCATTTATAAATCAATTTAAATAGACTGAGAAAGATGAGGTTAAATCATTGGGAGCTCTAACTGTTAATTTTGTGCTGAAGTCCCACTCCAATCATCTTTTCACCCATGTCATAATCATTTCCAGTGGTCTTTTAATTATGATTATGCCATTTTTAGCACAAAAAAAACCAAAACAACACAAAAAAAACCTGTCTTTTTCTGGAGCATAGTTTCTGCAGACCGGCAAGAGTTAATAAAAAAATGGACCTCTGAGTTGTGAGTGCAGAGTAATCCTGCTTCCACTTTCCATCACCCTTCTGTTTACACTACCTCCTGCGAGCTTACAGACCCTTACAACCCTAACTTCACATTAACAGCTATCCAGCCGTACAGTTTTGATCCAGATTCTTCTACATTACTGTTAACGCAAACAACATTTTTTGTCTGCTCCTGCTTCACAACAATCTGAATAAAGAAATAGTCTGAAATGCAATTTTAATCTTAATTTTCTCAATATATGTCCTCCATCATAATACAAAATACCACAAGAACCTGTTAAAACTAAAACAACCCCATTTCCATTGGAGTAGGTCTTTAAACAAGATACGTTTTTGTTTAATTTTCTCATTAATGCCATGTTTAAGTGAATTTCTCTATATTCTCATTGTTTAGGATCACACCATATTTGTGTTATTAATATATATTTCTTTTGGAAACTAGAATAGGACATACATTCCCAAATTTAAGTCAGTGGTGTTTATGGCTCACTGTTTAATCGCATTGATTGAAATGAACTTGAAGTTTCAGATCTTTGGGTTCAAGAAAGTTTATTTTTGAGCGTTTAGCTTTAACTACTAAATTTGCAGTTTCTGCAGTCAGTGTATGTCCCCATTTGAATTATCTGTTCTTTGTTTTTTGCTGTCTAATTGTCACTGTCCAAATAACACGGTCATCCCACATAGGAGGATATGGTCAATTGCCCCTTACCATGGGCATCAAGGCCAAATACCTCTGCTTAGCCACTAGATGGCAGTGCAACCCCATCTGTTTTTGGACAGGAGATGGAGGCTGAGAGTTTTCTTGTCTTGTTTTTCTCTTTGTTAGCCTCGATTGAAGTGGCTGTTCTTATTATTGGGTGCCATCTAAATTTGGGGTGAAGGTAATGTCAGATTTGGAAGGATAAAGACTTTTATCCTGATAATAGCAAATTTCCTGTCTAGCTACAGTATTAAGACCACTTTTATGTGTGTTGTTTTCAGGCAGCAGATCTTTGTTATTCTTTCTAGCTGTGATGGTATGGAACCGATGTCTTTGTTGAGGTGATGAAGTAATATTCTACTTTGCTGTTCTTTTTTGGTGCACAGCAGTGCTGCAACATCCTGGAGAGTTGCTATTCTGCCACACACATGACAGCGCGGAAGCTGTTTCAAAATAAGAGGGGGTGAAAGAGAGTGAGTTTGTCGTGAAGGAAATGCAAAGAGGGGCGAAGCAGACAAACTGCTGCCCTGCCGGTAAATGATAATTCAATCTCCCCCAGAGTTCTTACCCTAAAAAAAAAAGATGGATTTTTTTTTTTTTTTTTTTTCCTGGGAAAACAACATACAAAAGTGTATTCATGGTTAATCCAATTATATGAATAGCAAAGAAGATGGAGGACCAGTTTTATGAATTAAGGTGTTTTTCTGCCAAATATTGGATCAGTCACTGCTGCTAGAGCCATGCTTTATCTGGTTTGACTTTTTGACCTGTGGTTTTCCTGGACTTTGGAGTCCTTTGAGGAGTTTTTGTTTAAAAATGTCAGCCATGTTTTATCACACCACCCTTGTAACCTTCGTCCCTTCATAAGTTTTCTTGATGCAGCAGAGCTCAGCTTTGGCCCACCGGTTTGCACAGATCAGATTGTTCGGCTGTTTATACCTGTGGTCTTTCAGCTGCCTGCAGCTCCTTCTCAGTGCAAGATGGGATGGGATTTGGTGACATATGGTCAACATGTGGGGTACAAGCACTCCACCTGCTAACGGCATACCCTGTGGTCCATTCACTTGCAAATACTCGAAAACTGACTGAAACACACCAACCCTGCAGGAGTTAGGAAACAATTCAGAAAAGAATGTTCATTTCTCTCATTTAAAAAAAAGATGTTTCAAACAGTCATGCTCTTTTTCTCTTCTGCTACGTTTGTGTATGATGGCAGAGGATCATTTTAAGTTGTTAAAAAACCAAAAGTATTTAGAGGGTAAAAAGATAGCAAAAACACTTTGGCCGAATCCGATTCTTCCCCCACCCCTGCGGCTTCCTCCTACCCCTGCATTTAGCCCTCCAAACGGAGAGATATGGAAACATAGTGTCTACATAGTGTCTCCCTTCTAATACCCCTACAATAGGAGAGGCAGGGTGAAGCCGGAGGGATAGGGTACAAATTTGGATTTGGCCTTCTAATTCGGTCAACATGTCTTTATCTCGATTTTGACTTGCTGTATACAGCAGTTATTTCTGTCGTCATGGCATGTCTTGTCTCATTATAGAACCCTAGTAAGGGTATTGGATGCATGTCATGGTCATAAAGGGAGACACTTGTCATGGTGACCAGTAAGAATGATGCATCCTTGAAGAATAGAAACAGTAGATGCTGTGTTTCCAGACCTTCCTGCACCTTCACCAGTTTACCACTTCCCACTTTGAACACCTCTCTTCTATAATTGCATTTCAATCTTTCTTTGAACTCCTTACACTGGTGATAACAACCGTCACAAAACCACTTTCAACGTGATACACTGTTTTCCTGACCATCTATATGGTACGAACTTTTAGCAGCGTACCCTCTTTGTCGTCTCTTCAGTAACCACCTTGCAGCATGCCTCCACCATGCCAAAGTAACAGTAAAACGTGTTGTACCTGCTGTTGATACAGACGTTCTAAATTGGTCAGAGAGATATAAAGTTTGAAAAAATGAACTATCCTGACAGATTGAAAAAAGCACTTCCGTTATTCTTTCTCTCCTTGCTTTGCCCCCCTCTCATAATTCCTGGCTAATGACTGAAGAGATCTTTAGCCACGTGGTTTTGAATGCAAGCTTTGGTTCGAAGAAGAAATGTCCGTTTGTCAGCAGTCTGAAAACAGACCAAGCACAGGGTTCAGGACTCGGTCCAGACTTTTCCAGTCTTAATACACCCCAAGTGACACTGCAGCTTTTAAATACCTTTTTAGTCGAAAGGTAAAAAACATAAATGTCCTCACTACTGCAACTTTAAACTCTAAACTTAACCATTACGTCAACAAAACAAATTAATATGAAATATCAGAAAGTCATCGACTGTGCTGTAGTTGATGATTAGTTTTATATAAAATGAACAAGAAAAAAACCCAAACAAACAAATTGAGAAAAAAAATGTTGCTTTGTTTAATACAATAACATCATTCAACTAAAAATCACATTCAAACTGATGTCATCTAATACTTTCAGCAGTCTCCTGACTGTTAATCTACTTTCAAATGTTAACAAACTATGAAGAGGGTTAGAAAAGAACATTTTAGAAAAGTAAAGCGTTTAAAGTGTTTGTGATGTCAGTAGTATCATCCTACTAAAGCTGAAGTCTCTTTTATGGAGCTCCAGAAAGGGCTTCCTTATAAAACTAGTAGTTAAGCACGGATGATCGGAAACCACAAGATGTGCACACGAAACAAAAATCGTGTTAAAGAAGACATAATTGAATGACCAATAAGTTACATATGTTTTTAATAAGTGGCAGGCTCTGGTAAATCTGATTTTGCAGAAGTCAAACAAAAAGTCTACGAGGAAAGAAAGTCGGCATTGACGCTGTGTAGCCCTGACACTTATCAGTAAAAAAAATGTTTTTAGCATCTAAGTGAAAATAAGTGTGACAATTGACACACACATTGTGGAAATACACAAACTGGAAAAAAAGATCTGTTAAAAACTTGTGTCTGTAATGCTTTCTTCCCTGGCTGGGCCACCCAGTAATATCATCGGCCCCTCATATGTATAAAAGCAATCTGCAGCCTATATCTTTTGACAGACCGATAACGGCAAAAATATCACTATGAACTGTTACCAACATAGTTATTATGTGTTTGATATTACACTATCATTTTGTCCACAACATAGACAGTCAAAATGCTACCATAATAACATAAGAAGGTAATAACAACGTCAGGGGAGCTTTCAGCAGCACCAGCCCTACCTGCTTTACACATTTAGAACAGAGCATTGCTACAGCGTCAAATCCTGCCTTCTGCACACACAGAATGTGTTTGAAAACAGGGGTCAATGTTCCAGTGACTTTGTCTCTGCAGGTCTTCCCTGTATCCTTCACTAATTCTCCAGTGGAACACAACTACTGAAGCTGAACGATGCAAAGAAAATGTTTTTGTGGGGATTTGAACATGGTCTTGTGGAAATGTTGTCATGATGGGGACATGAAGAACATTTAGTATTTCTGAGTATTTCTTTATTCAAATCATTGTGAATCAGGAGCAAACAAAGCTTATTTGTGATGTAGAAAGTACGCTTGAATGGAGTAAACTATGACTTTGTTTTTTTTTTTTTTTATGAGGAATTAACATAAAAATAAACTTAAAACCTCAAAAACATTGATTTTGCACCTTATAGGCCCTCTAAACAAATGGAAATATGTTGTCCTCTAATTGTTCAGAACAAAATTGGCAAAGGTTTCATTGTCAATAAACATTCTGATAAAACCTGACACCAACTTGTGTTCTTTCTAGTTTTAAAAGTTGATATGAATACAATTAAACAAAAGTAAATCTGATTCTAAAAATTTAATCACATTTGAAAACGTTTGAGGAAAATGTCAGATTTCAAGTTTTTTCTAAGTCATATTAAAAAGAAAACAGAAGTACTGACTCCTTCAGCTGCAGCATTGACCCTCAGTTTTTCTGAATTTGAGTCTGAACTGAAAGGTTTCTTTCAGCTTTTAGCTCTCAGGTCTGGTCTTAACAGCACATTTTTTCTCTGGTGTTTGCTTGCAGGGCTGTTCAGAAAACCTTATTGGTTTGTGGCACAATGCATCTTGAGTCTGTTAGCAAATACTGTAGAAACTGGGAAATATCTGATGTTACCACCAATTGTGGCCTCTTTGTAAATATTAACACTGGTTAAGATGCATTCAGATCTGTTTTCACTTGCACAGTTCTGTTTGTATTTACTCTTGTTTTCCTTTTATGATATTCCAGCCATTTCAGTTTAATTTAGGTTTTTCTATGATTTAACTCGGGTATTTCAGACTGGCCACATTTGGTTTGCTTAAAGTGAACCAGTGTTCGTTTCCCCGATAATCCAGAACAAATTTTCAGTCTGAATACCCCCAAGCGAACCCTGGTCTGGTACCAGGATTATTAGGTATTATTGTTATTACGATTATTACTATCTGACTCATCTTTCGAGGTGGTCTCGGTTCGTTTCCAATCGGACTGAGCTACGTTGATACTGGCATTCAAAATTGGTCAACAAAAATATAAAGTTTGAAAAAGTGAACAAACCTGACAAGGATTCCAAAGCATAAGACTTCCATTATTTCTGCCTCCATCCTTGTAATTCCAATGAAGGAAGAGTTCTTTAGTCACATGCTTTTGTTTACAATCTCTGGTTTCAAACAGGAAAGGCTGCTTGACGTCAGTCTAAATACAGACCAAACACAAGGTTCAGGACTCGATTCCAGACCAAATGAAGCGGTCTTGGTCTGGACCAGATGCTTTTTCCAGTCTGAATACACCCTAAGAAAGCTTTAACACTCCAACAGTATCAGAAAGCAACAATTTGAATCAGTTTGGAATATTTATTTAGGTACCATTTCACAAGAACATGGATTTTAGAACACTGTACAGCAAACAGGCTAAAAAAAATCCAATCAACTCAGATTGTAATAATCCAATCTATTCCACTTCAATCCAAATTGTTTAGTGTTGAATGAACAAAAGTACTCTATTTAGGGAAACGGCAGTAAACATGATGAGAGAAACCAAATAAAGCAGCCTGGTCAACAATGCAGAGCCTGCTTAGGCTACAATCAAGGATTGTAAGTAACCACATTCAGAACCAGGACCAGTCGTCAAGAGAGTTGTTCTCAATAAAAGAAATGGATCAAAGGGAAAATATTTAATAGCTGTTGGTATGTATATATTTTATGACTAAATATGACCATGCTCATCCTACTTGTGTTTAACTGTTAATGATATACTTGCACAAATGACACAAGCAGTGGATTTTAGTATGAATGTTTAAATGTAGAGCAAATCTAGAACACATGAGGATAAAAAAGATTGAACTGTGCCTTGGAGGATTGTTTTTTTTTTTCCTTTTTTTTCTTCCCCTTCTGATGTTTCTGCTCTCTGTGACACCTGGGGAAATGTACTCGCTCCATCTCACTGGAAGAGGAGATTGCCTTCCAAGCCTGTTTTGGTCTATAACAAATTGTCTAGATCAATGTTCCGGGATCTGCTTGTAGCCTGGCTCTAATTTTAAAATCTCTAACAGACAGAAATATGCTGTTCTTCTGTTAAAAGGAGCCAGTTCACCCTGAGCTCCACTGTAAAGTTTAGATACTTTGGAAACCTGTCATTTTACTCATTGTTTGCTTATGTAGTTTGACCCTTGTGTTTGTGTGTGAAGGAGAGGCTCTTCAGAAATCCACTTTTTGAGTTCTTCTCTTTAGTTTATTCTACTTTGATCTCTTTAATGCATTTTTTTTTATTTTCAAGGGTAACAACTGGAAAGGGCATTACATGATTGCCTGTTTCTTTTGTTTGGTTCTGAGGACATTAAGCATCAATCAGACTCTGTGGAAAAGCAGTCTTTGTAATAAACCATGCAGCTGGTTGACTAGAGGTCAAAGTAATAAAATAAGCTGACCCACAAACTGCTCAGTGCATTTTTATGTTACCATCCAGTGATACATTATTTTAATGTATTCCACAAATAGAGACATTGACAAAGATTGCGTTTTAAAATGCATGTGCTTGTTTTTATATACAGTGGAGAAAATAAGTCTGTGATCTCTTGCTGATTTTGTTTTGTATAAATGGACAGTTTATCATCCTAATGATAGGTTCATTTGAACAGTGACAGAAAGTCTCAAAAAAGTCAAGAAATCCACTCTGAAGGATTTCTATACATTTAACTGGATTTCATTGAGGGGAAATTCATTTTTGAACCCTCTTGCTGGAAAGGCTCAGTAATTTGTGACAAAAGCTTTATCATCAGCACAGAGGTTTGTCCACTCTTCTTTGCTTAAATCATTCAGATTTAGAGACTGTTGATTGACAGCTCTGAGCATCAGCTCTCCCCCTACGTTTTCTATAAGATTGAGGTGCAGGGACTGGCTGGACTACTCCATGACCTTGATCTGCTTCCTCTTCAGCCATTCTTTGGTTGCCTTGGGTGTATGTTTTGGGTCATGATCTTGTTGGAAGACCCATCCATGAGCCATTTTAAGCCTCCTAGGAGGGAAGGAGCCTCTCACTCTGGATTTGGCTGCGCATGACTCCATCTATCCTCCCACTGATTTTGGGTCAACATTAAAAATATTAGAGAACTTTGATGAATGATGCTGATAAGAAAATGTAAGGGTCCTAGCGGGCACCTTGATGTCAGCTTGATGTCAAAGTTGAGTTGATTTTTTATCCAATTAGTGGACAATGTCATTTTAACTTTTGTTGTCATACCATTGTTTTAGTGTGGGAAATACATGAACAGTAGACATTTAATCTCACATGAAAAAAACAAAATTAAGAATGCTGGGTAATACAGTGGACGTTCATTTGATATCAATACGATGGCTACATGTTAAACTTCAAACTGACGTCAGTTTAATATCAAAGTTTCGTCTGTTTTCTGAAGGATTTAGGCTTAATGAAATGAATAAATCTCAGCTTCTGGTTTAAAATTAGATTTGATGTTCATTCATGCATTCATTCATGAATGCATGAATGAATGTTGTTTTCTTTTAATTCAAACTGAATGAGAATGGACACTGATTCAACGCTGCTGCAGATCCCAGCAGTCGCAGCAGTGAGTCTAGTTATGTTATGGGTGAACATAATAAAATTTGGAAAGTATTTCCATCTAAATCAAATGTGTTAGTATAGCAATAAACATTTGTGTCGGGAGATCTGAATGTAATTACGTTGGTGCAACATTATTTATTAATGTTGTTGTAACATGATGATCAAGGTGCAGTTTAACTAGATTTGTATAAGTTATGGTAACAAAGCTAGATATAATCTGACATAATTTTGTTGAGTTATTTCAACTTGAATTTCATGTTGGGTGTAACTTAATTTTATAGGATACTTTTCAAAATTAAAATTCCAATATTTCATGCTAACCCAGCAAAACCAAGTGGTTTTGAAAATCAGAAATAGTTTAAGTTTCAATAGTACTTTTTATTAATGTGAAAGACATTCATGAAATAATTGATATTCAGTCATTTAAACATAACTTCAGTTCAACTCCATCTGGTGTCTTAGAGAAAAGACAAACCAGCTTCATGTTCTTTGCATAAATACCGGTGTGAAGCCCATTGAGACAGTTGTGGTTGTGATAATGGGCTATAGAAATAAAATTGAATTGAATTTAAATTAACACCAAGTCAACTTGAGTGTGGACCAATAAATTCATAAAACTAATAACAGATATAAAACTTACATAAATGGTTTATTGGAATATATACTCGTTTGTTGGGTGAACATTAGAAATTTTGGAAAGTATTTCCATCTGAATCCCACCTCCGAATTACTTATAGGTCCAAGTTTAAAATTCACATGACATCAAAAAAGGGTGAATATCATGATGTCAAACTGAAATTGCACATTTAACTTGTTTTATTAGAACAATTTGATGTTGATTTGACGTCATTTCAACATCAATTGTCCTCTGAGGTGTGACAGAGTGAGCCAACAGACTGCATTTTGGAGTTGTTTCACCTTTGAGAAAAGCTCTCAAATACAGAAGAGGAAATGCAAGACTCTTTTTGAAATCAATCGATTTCTGACTCTACATCTATCCGACTCAAATATATCTTCCTGAGGTGGCCATCTGCAATTCTATAAGCCTTCCACAGGAGTTATCTTGTCATGGCACAGCACCAGAGCCCCTCTCCCTCCCCACGGAAAAGACGGGGCGTGTGGCCCTTAATAACAACCAGAATACAAATGTGTGTGCATGCAAGCCTCTTACATGCCTTTTGGTTCAGCTAGGGAGAAACTGGCACACGCTTTCACACACATGTACAGGCACAAGCTGCCTTATCTCTGTAATTGGCAGGGGGGGGGGGTCAGAGCGGCAAGCGTAGATAATCATGGCCAGGGGGTCATAGTCTGTTTGCGGCTCTTCTCCCCACTGCTTATTCCTCTTCTCTCGTGCCATCTTCCTCGCCATCACAACACCACAAAACCCCACCGAATTTTAGACTCCGAGACACGTACAGCCGCCTCCCATCCTGTTTGTCACCGTTTGCAATCCAGCACCGCACTTGCAGTGCTTAGATGTGACTGAGTGACATTAGGCTGTTGTGTCAGCATGCGGCAGTGTCCTCGACTGACTGCTACCTCCCCCTTGTCCCACCCAAATCTGAAGTAAGCTCCAGATGTAAAACAAATCACTTTAGATGAGAAAGTACAAAGTACAATAGGAAGAAAAGAAGAAGAAAGTGCAGCAGATGGATGAGAGTCTTGATAAAGACGACTCCTTATGTTTTTTCACGTTATCTTCTTATCTTCTTAATATCCATGCCAGCATCTTTGCATTTAGCAGATGGCTGCAATTTGCACGGCACGTGTGACTTCACAGTCAGGTTCAGAAAAAAGCCTTTATATCAGACCTGCTGCGACAGGCCTGCACTCTGGAGTCACTAAATGATATTTTTAGATGGAAGACAAATGGCATTGTTGTCAATGTTCTTCTCCAAATACCTCTGAAAATCAAAGTAAACATCTTTTTTCCCCCCCTATCATTCTACTCTCCGTTTTCTCCGTCTGCCCTAGTTTTTGCTGCAAATATTCTAACTTCACTTCCCTTTGCAAGCTCTAACATCGGAAAGTTTTCTGATATGTGTTGAGAATAACTGCTTGGCCACAATTCTGCAGAAGTGACAGCAGAGCAACTAAGCCAAACAAGAATAATAAAAACAGAAGGACATAAATAATTCTCTGCAAACACACATGTATAATTTAAATGAAATTGGCCTATGTGGCTGGGCTAATGCATGCTTTTCCATTTGAGCCATGGCTCAGCTCATTTTTAAACAAGATGCTTTTGCATCTGAAAGTCAATGAATGCAGTTAACAGTTACTAGTCATGAATCATAAAACGGCACCCTAGGTCTCTGAATAAAGCTTCATCTGCATAGCTCGACCTCTGCAAATTCAATCTCAGCCTCATATTAAAGAAGTTCAGGTTTGCCGGCTCTGTTACCAAGCACTCAAATCCTTATGAGAGGGTTTTTAATATTGTTTGTTAAAAATAGTTTATAATATAGTTGTTCCTTAATTTGTGAATTATAAATCATTTAAATCATTTCATAACAAAATAAAATTGTTACATGTTTTATTTATTTCATTTTTGGGGGCAAATTTTAGTTCAAAATATTATTCACTAATATTTCTGATTAAATATTTGCTGCATTATACTCCCTTCTCTCCCCAATATTATTTTTTTATAACTTTTCTGTAAGTAAACAGGTGACTGTGATTTAAAATGATGCACCACTGAATGACAGGAATTATTTTTTGTTCAAATCCTCTCTGTACTTATGTGCTGCCGACATTGTAAAAACATATTTATTTTTTTGGTTTCATTTATGGAAGAAAGTATTATAAAGACATTCTTGTTATATTCACATGGGTTCACTTTTAAGTTTCAATGATGTTGCTATGACAACACATTGATGCTCCAATTCAACAGTGAACTATGTTCTGATCTGATTTTTACAGAAGGAGATTTTTAGGAAAAACTCCTGATAATTATGTATTAGTACATGGTTTAAATGTATTTTAAAGTTGTTTTTTTTTGTTTTGTTTTTTCTTTAACAATTTAGAAAAGAAGTTGTTATTGCCAAGAAACAATATGATCACAGAAAGTATATGGTAAAATATAAAGAAGGAGCTGCATGGATGAAATGTGATGCTGGCTTCATTAAAACATCCTCTAAAAGCACTGATTAGCTACAAAAAAAGAATGTGTTGGATCCAAAATATCAAATTATGTCAAATCTTTTTTTTTTTTTTTTTTTTAATCCTGAAAAGAAATTAGTTCGATTTCAAATTGTTTTTTTAATATAATTTTTTTAAAAAGAGCAAAGCAAAAGTGGTTCCAGCCATGACTTTTTCGTACGTGGTAATACAATGTGCTTTACACCAAGATAAATAAAATCATTTTGAAGGAGTCAAATGCAGGAGACCACAGACTCGTTGGCAGAAACGTAAACATTTCAGAAATAAACTGAACTGTCATAAAAACGTGTGGACAAACAAAAAGGTGATAAAGAAAATGACCTGATGATGGAGAAATGAAAACCAGACTCGTATGTACACTGAGGGTAATTGGTGTGGCTGACAGGGGAATGACTCAAAACAGAACACAACCAGAACCAAGAAACATATTTGACAAAAACAAGTCCAGGAGCACAATCCTCACAAAAACGGAGCCAGGACCCACAGCCAATCCCCTTCCCACCCATTTAACTGACATGTAGGTGGAAACAATACTAGTTGGGACTTTTATCTTTTTTGATTTGTTGTGATGGGAAGAGCCCTGTGACAGACTGATGACCAGGGTGTACCCTGTCTTCACCCACGAGGCCAGATTAGGATGGGTAGACAGTAATGGATGGATAGTAATGGGAAGGTCCAGTTCTGCAGATGAAAACCTGCAAAAGCTGCAGGTGCACAAACAGTCAGAATTAGACCTTCAAAGAAAATCAATGGGAAACAGCAGTAATACATTTAGAGCCACTAGCAAGAAGACGTGTTGGAACAGCCATCACCTGTACTGCAACGTTCTAGTTTAATTCAGGAGAATGAAACTATAAAGTCACCAAAACTCATTTCATCCTTCACACACACATCCATAACCCTGTTTGTGTAATCGTATTAGCAGTATCAAAAGAAGCTTCACTAAGGGAACAAAGTGAAAGCATTGGATTCCGCTGTTTTATTCATTGATGTGTTTGGAGCCCACAGGTTGAGGCAGGGGCTCCTTCCTTCTAACCAGAGGAAACCTTCAACAGAATGAAGGAGATTGGCTGTCTGCCTCTACCATATTTTGAATCAGAGAGCCAAATGCAGTTATCCTAATCTCAATAGCATCTTCAAGCCAATTGAATAGATCACAGCGCTACAGCTCATTGACCACAGCTCTTTTAGCAGAACAAGGGCAGACACTTGTCTAATGTCTTATCCTTGGTAACCTTCAACAGGGCAGTTTCTCCATGCTGATGCCCTCTTAATCCACCTGACTGAAAATCCTCGAACAGGTCAGCCGTTATCAGCCAAGGGTTTCTACTATTTTCCATACATGTCTCTAATTCTAATGTTAATAACAGCCACTGGTAAGATCACACATTGACTGGAAAAAAGCCAGCTAAACCTCTGATTATGTTGTAGTCGTATGTTTGTGCAACCCCTCTTCTCACATCAATTCCTGTCTTTGATGCTTTCCAATTAGCTTTGTTGAGTCCAGCTTGTCCAGTTTTGACCAATGGGGTAGGGTGTTTTATCTCCAATAGACCCCCAATTCTCAGGGCCAACCAGGGTTCACTTGTTTCATTCATACTTGCTAAAAAAAGTGAACTTAAGGAAACAAATCTTGGTGTAAATTCTCCTGCTCTGAAACTTAGTCTGGTGAACAGCTATTGAACATGGTCAGTCAAAATCAACTAGAGTGAGATGTGATATTTATTTATTTCAATTTCTCCTGATGATGTGTGGGGCAGAGCCTGCAGTTTTATCATTCAACATCAATAATGGAAAACATTTACAGCATTTGGGATCAAGAAAAGTTCTGTTTGATTTTATTTAGATATAAACTGCATCAATGTGTTTCATCATTACTTTCTATACTGTTGTTTTTGAATCCAGCCCAGGACAATGTGTTCTAATCGTGTGTCAAGAACTGGTGGTGTAGGACCCAAAATATACAAGACCAGGCATAGTGGCAAAAAATTATACATTTAATAAAGAAACATGACAAAAGCATGAAGCACCAAAACAATGCAAAGAACATTTGTGAAGCTTGAACTCTGCCTGTGTTGCCCATGTTTTTGAACACAAATAAATATTTTGGAAAGTGGCTTTCAAAAAAAAAAAGAAATAGGCACATCAAATGTCAATGTGAGGACGTAAACTACCTCTGGTGTGCTGACATCCTTTATTAGGAGGGTTCCTGTTGACGACTCAGGCATTTTTCTGTTTGGAATTAGATATTTATGGTATAAAAAAAATAATGGACACTTAAAGTTGACAATAAACAAGGCTGAACCAGTTTATCAACTTAAAAAAAAAACAAAAAAAACCCTGAACTATGTAAGGTTATAAAGTAAAAAAAAATATGATTTTTTCAAAGTGGTCCTCGTGGTCTCTTATTTTATTTTTTGGATGTTTTTAGCCTAAATTAAAAAAAAAAAAACGGAGTCGTTTTCTAAAACATGGTTCCTGCAGAGCGGCAGGAGTTCATTAGAGAATCACCTTTGAATTGTGGGCCGGACTGTTGGTGCAGAGCAACCCCGCCCCACTTCCCCTCCCTACTGCTAAGCAGAGAGCTTGTGGCCTGCCCAGCATTGTTTTTTTTTTTTTGCTTTTTAAAGTCAGGAATTTTGCTATTAAAAAAATACTATCGTGTATTTAGAGTGTATGAATCGTTAAATGATTTTAAATATGCATTTAACTAAGTTACATTTTTTTAAACTACGTTTATATATATGTTTTTCTCTCTAACGTTTATATCCCTAGTCTCAGTGGGCAAATGATATTTCAAAGACTGTACAGATTTAGTCTTTTTTACTACCTTTCTAAGAGGTTAAATGTGTAACATGCAGTTCTGCAGGGATGCACCCATTCCTATCCATGTTTTAGAACCCACTTCAGCCTTTCTGAAAAGATTTGATACCCATAATCATTTTGCGAATGAAGCCCTCAATCATGCACTCGCCTTACTAATAATGTAAAGGGAAAGCGAGAGGTGTAGAAAGCTGGAGTGCTGTGGTGGAGGTGTGCCCTCACCATCCAGACGGCAGCCAACTTGAGTAATCAAGTGTGAAGGTTGTGAGGCGCAAAACAGCCATTAACCTCCCAAACACCGGCAATCGCCATGGTCTGCAGAGGACAGACGGGAGGGTGTGCATGTGTGTATGAGTGTGTGAATTAGTGTGTCTGCCAGGGCGGGTGGGTGTCGTATAAGTTCATGCATCTGTGTCATGTGGCTCTTGGATTGTGCATCATGTGCACTTGCGTGCTTGTAAGCGTGTCTGTTAGCTTATGGACCGTGTTTGTACAAAGGAGCCTCGACATTTTTGTATTTGTGCATGGGTGCACTTTCATTGCAGAGTGTGCAATGGAGCTTGGATCATGCCCGTCTGAGGCACTGATCGCAGTCTGAGAAATAGTAGTTGCTGTATGTGTCACTGTGTACTCTGAGCCTTGCATATATATAATCTGGCATGCGTCTCTATTTATTATGATTTGGAGGCGAATCAGGCCATCTAAGCCTCTCTGTCAGCCTATCCAGTGTGATCTCAGCATTCATTATTCCCATATGGCAGTACAGCATGGCTGTGCTTGGCATGCCGACTTATGTGACTATGTGTTTGACACTCTCGACTGGTGTGATACTGTCCTGAACCAAGCCATCTGTTCTTGGTGAAGCTGGTACCAGAAAGAACTTATTGGAGACGAGCATGAGGGGAAAGGCATTAGACCTGGGTTTGGCAAGGCCAAACCTTCTGAACTGCTGCCCTCCAACTCTACAGGGATAACGGTGACTGGCGAAGTGTGGGGGCTGGTCCATCTTCAGCAGATTATGCTCCTTTACAAGCTGCTGCATTGCGCTCAACGCCCAAATTGTGCCGCAAGACCTTAGATTGCGTCTTTACACTGACTTAACATTGAAACTTGACACCTCCCGCCATACCAGCCAAGTCCGATGTGAATGCACCCTAACACTTTAGTTGCTGTTTTCATTTAAATGGATTTAGAACATTTTGATTTGAAAATTAAAGAAAGCACCAACAATAACCAAATACTAGAAATTCTCTGAAAAGAACAAGTTTTTTGTGGGTCAGCAAATGTACAAAAAATGTTACTTTTAAATGTAATTTGTTCCAGTTTCAGCCAATTTAATGTGGCTGTAAACATTTGTTTTTATTTCATGTTTATGTTTTCATTAAACTATGTCCTAGAAAACGACACAGGTTTCTTTGATTTTGGATAAAAATGGCATTATCATGTATACATGGACCTCATAAGTGCATTTAAAAAATGAGTTTGATGACTGCAGTGTTATTGACTCTTTCATGATATTGAATAAACATATTTTAAAAATCCAATACAGTTTCACAAAAACAAACAAGACATTTTTTTTTTTTCATGTTTTATGCTAGATTCTATTATGTGCTTAAACAGCACTAGGCATTTGCAGTGCTCTTAAACCCAGATGGAGTCATTTTTTTTCATGCTCAGTAACATTAAGATGAGTTTAATTCATCTCTTAATGCTCTTAATGCTAACACCTTTTTAGCTTTCAAGCATATATCATCGATCAAATATAGAGATTTTTCAAATCTGGTGATCAGGCTAGCATTTGCTGCAAATTTTTAAAGACGCACTCATGAAAATCATGTTTTTGGTGTTTTTAACATGTTCTTTTTGCATTTTTACTATACTGGAAGGCATATATATATATATATATATATATATATATAGCAATGTTATCTTAAAATTATATTTGGGTGAATTAGGAGCAGTCAAAAAATTGCTTTTGACAAAGCTTGTTAAGTATGACATACATTACATTTAC
This sequence comes from Adrianichthys oophorus, assembly GCA_036245035.1. Taxonomy (NCBI): domain Eukaryota; kingdom Metazoa; phylum Chordata; class Actinopteri; order Beloniformes; family Adrianichthyidae; genus Adrianichthys; species Adrianichthys oophorus. The sequence goes on from BSAI01000105.1 coordinate 670,263, forward strand.
ATTTCTAATGAACTCCTGTCGCTCTGCAGAAACTAAGTCCAAGAAAACAAAACAGTTTTTTTTTATTTACTTTGGTTTAAAACAGCATAAGTATAATTAAAAGACCACTGAGAACGCTTTGAGAATAGATCAAGAGATGGCCGGAGTGAGTGGATCTTTTACACGATGTTTGTGAAGGAAACTTTATGGGTAAAATGCATACGTCAACATTCATTAATCCCATGTTCAGAAGAAGGATGTTAGCAAACCTTATTAGGACCCATTACAGCATCGGTCAACTGCGCTTCACAGCAGTTCTTCAAATAATGTTTGGTCTACATCTAAATTAGCTAAGCTAAATTACTATGTGAGCATGTGCAAACACGCCAGATGAGGTTTAATCTTAGAAAGGAGTGGGTGATCTGTGTATTCTAAATCATGCCAGGGGTCCTTTTCTGCTCAGCGATGAAATGAGCAGCATGTATAGGATTTGTTGATTTGGGTGGGAGGAGAGCGCTGAACCAACTATCTCATCTCTGAGACCCTTAATAGATGAGCTGATTCCATCTGCTAGAGAAAAAAGTTGTTAGAGAGGTGGTAGATGAGACAAGACGAGATAAGTGGAAGTGCTTTGTGTGTGTTCTATGTATGTGTATGCCATTACTTCATTAGTGACACAGAGGAGTCATGCCAGTTGCACAGATGGCAAATGAAAAAATGTGGCATGGGGTTGTCAGAATAACATACATCAGCAGTGTCAAAGTGGCATAAAGAAAGTGAAAAAGCCCTCAAGAATGAACAATATTACTCAATATTTTCTTAAAATGTTGTAGATCTTACAAGTCTGAATGTCTAGCTGTCTGCACCCCCCACCCCACACACAGGTCCAATTAGAGACAGAACAAAATAACATGTTTGGATGTGGGAGATCTGTTTATGGTGCTCAGCATGTGCTGTTATCCTCTGGAAGGAGGAACACAGCAGCAAGTTTTAACACTCACACATGCCTACTGCAAATGCAGGAATAAAAAAGCCATGTGGTCGCAGTTCACAGCCTTCAATTCACCTGAGAAACACCCACCAGCTCCTGTGGTTTTCCATCAAATTTTAGTTTGATTTACTGACAGCTACATGCATTTTGCATTACCATTAAATAGTAAGTAAAGGTGATATATATCCAACGTCATTAGTTATGCAGCGTTGAAGTTTTCTGTAGTAATTCTTGTCGTATTTTTGCGGTCTACCGTGTATGATTGTTCCTCTTTCTCCCTGAAGGCAGTGTGCCCAGGGCTGTTACAAACATGCGCCAACCTTTTAGGAGTCTTTTACTTTGTTTTGTAGCCACTTTAATATAATGACTGAAAGTCTTCCGGGCTTTTCTTCTTACAGTGAAAGGCTGTGTTATAAACGTAACAGTCTGTGCTCTCTGAACAATATGCTTTCACAGATGGCTGTATAGAAGGGGGTAATGCGAGGTCAATCGTCTTGTGAAATAGTGCTCAAGAATGTCAAGTTGTACTCTCAAACTCCATATACACAGTTTACCATTTAATTACAGCACCTATCTGTTGTTTTATGTTGTGTTATAAACAAACATATGTTCCTGTCGTTCTTTCTCTTTCCACTTTGGTCAGCAATCTGTCCCTGGATGGTGTTTAAAGTGCTGATTGGAGGAAAAAATCCCATTTGGTCATCTGCTATCCAGCATTTCTCAGTTCGGACCTGCCTTTTTTCCCCACCCTTCAGTCCAGAGCAGTAGAACCTCAGAGAAAGCTTTTCTTTCAGAAAATTTTAGAGAGCATTTCTTATGGGGATGCTATAAGATGGCAGGTTCTATCAAACCCTGTAACATGGAGTTTCATGTTGGTGTTATGTGACTAACACAGAGCTTAACGCTCCTCTGTTTGGTTAAGACACAGCACTGAAAAGAAAATGAAGTGACATTTTTGGGGCACAGTCCTGTGTATTTCTTCAGAGCTGATTAGGGACTTTCCAATTCTACTCTGATGCTGCATGAATGAAGATATTCTTAATGTTGCTTAACGTCTATGTATGTGTTTGGCCAACAGTTCAATCCGGTTAGAAGCAGATTCGAAAATCTGTCGTCTTATTAGCTCAGACATATCACCACAGGCAATTTCTGCTACAATTTGTTGACCTATTAACCTGCAGATTCACCCTGCAGTTAACTTTGACCCACACAAACCAACCACATATGCTTGAGTGACCCCGACAAACAGTGGGCTGTGATGGCCTGCCGTCTTCTCAGAATGCAGTGGGCAAATCTGCCTGTGGCCATATGATGCTCTTGCAGTTTTTTTTTTTTCCAGTTTTCTCCCCTCTTTGGCCTCATGACTAGAAGGACCTGATTATTATAAAGCGCCTAAAAGAAATGTTGGAGGATTTCACAGCTGTGCTGAAGAACAACTTTGTTTTCCTCGTCTGAGCTGACATCTGGATCAAAACTGTACGACTGGATTGTTCCAATACTGCACCAAATGTTTGTTGCACCGGTAATATTAGGTTGGGGTTGTGAGGGACTGTAAGCTAGTGGGAGAGAAGGTGAACAGATGGGTGAGGGGAAGTGGGGGCGGGCTTGCATAACACAACATAACAGTACCGCCCACAACTCAGAGACAAATTTCTAATGAACTCCAGCTGTTCTGCAGAAACCATGTTCTAAAAAATAAAACACTTGTTTTGATTTTGCTTAAAACGACACTATCCTAATTAGAAGACAATTGGGAAGGCTTTGACATAAATCAAAAGATGATTGGAGCGGGACTTTGACAGGTTTTACTTATTATCATCAGTGCTGTGACATATTTCCTGATCTCTGTGCCATTTCCTCCCAACAAAAGAAAACAAACATCCTTCATTTCTCATTTCTTGATCGCTAAGTTGCAAATGTCATCACTAGCCCATGGCAGACTGATGATCAGTTTATATTTACGTTGTTTTGATTAGTGTTTAGATACAATAATTATACAGCTTCAAGTACTTATTGCTGTAGGAGCAGCCACACAGCCTGGATTGAGACTGATGGCATCAACCTGCAGTCATTGGCAAAGGGCTTCTGTTCCATTGATCCAATTGCATTAATCAAGTTGTTTACACATTGAACAGAGCAACTGGTGATGGATGACTGCTGGTAATTATGCAAGGGCCTGCAAATATCACTCCACTTGGCGTGCTGTCATAGACAATGAAAGTAATCCACTGTGTTAACAATTTGTGCAAAATACAGAAGTCTTGACATCTATTCAGCTGCTGTTTGACACCTTTAGGAAAAGTGAATGGATTGCTTGGAGTGGGAAAAGACCAGAGGAAAGATGGGGAGATTGGAAAACACTGTTAAGGGGAATAAAGCCATTTAACCAAGACAAAGGGAGAGGGCATGTGGCAAGACCAAAATTAATTGCATTTTGATAATTACCAACTATTTCTTAATGAGTTCTGCATCCCATTGCTATTTTAAGCAATGAGTACTGCTTTTATTCGGTGGCTGTTAAAGGCTTAGAGTCTCATTTAACCCCGAAGGCAACACATCACTTTTCTCATTTGGAGTGTACCCGTGCGACTCCCCTAGCTGCGGTAAAGCACCAGTCACTTTGTCAATACGTGGCTTTTGGGGAAAAAGTGTCATCTTAGAGTTAAACAAATACGCTAAACTTAATCCCACAGAGGCCTTATGCAACACACAACTATAACTACTTGTGATTTTTTTTGAATGGTGGTGGTTTTCAGTTCAAACTTACCTGTTGTTTCCCTCAAGTGTTGGCCAACTTTTCTAGTTGTTATGGCCAAATGGCTCAGGTTATATGGGCAGCTCTTCTGTGTCCTGCTGCAGCCAAGTGGTATAAATATTACATGAGCTTCGTTCTAAAGGGTGTCCGTTCCTATTCATTGTGCAGCACTGAGCTGATCTGTGGTTTACAACCTTGACTTAGCCACACAGCTCCCCAGCTCTGTTGCACAATATTTCTTAGTTCTTCTTTTTTTTGTTTTCTTTCAGAGTTTATAATCATTTTCTTTTTGCATCGTCTTTAGTTTCTCCATTTCATGTCTGCCTATTCAACGATTGGATTTATCCAGCCTTTCTTGTAGCTTTTTTCTGCGTATGCTGTCTTTGCAGCTGCAAATCAGTCTTTTCCTTTATATTTACTTCACACACAGGGTGATCAAAAGCCATTCTTTCCAATTTCATGTGGCTGAAGACAAAAGACCCATGAAAAACGGATATAATAAAAAGTAAATGGGAAAACAACTCTCCAGTGGGCCGTGTGTGTTCTTGCCAGGCGAGGCCATCAATTGATGGGACGCTTTTTTCCCCCAGACTAAATAATTTCACACACAACTGCAAAGGGGCCAGCCATATATTGCAGAAGTGTACTACATCACCCACTCAAGCATTGCCTGTAATTCTGTCAGTTTTTGACCAACTAACCATTGAAGAAAGAGCTGCTGACCCTGGAACCCAAGCGTGGTTACAAATATTGCAGCTGAAGGGAATGATCAGTGATAGTGATGTAAGGAAAGGCAGACTCTGGAGATGTGGCGTCTTCATCTCCCAGCTGCAGTGGCGATCACTCCCTTCCTCACCTGTGCAGCAGTTGGTTGAAGGAGGTTTTGTGAAGGTGACTGCTGTTGTCTTACATTCTTTAGTCTTGCTGCTTGCCAGTGAGATGTAATTACCATTTAGTTTGTTGGTGTTTACTCAATGCACCTGCATATACTGTATGTCATCATATTCCTTGGCCTACTCTGGATTTTTTATCATTGCAAAATATTTTGCACGAAATTTTGACGAGTTTTTCATTAAAAAATAGAAAAATATCTTGTAGTATCCTCAATAACAGCTGCATTTACTGTCCTCTAACAGATTTTGTATCCGATTGTATTAAAGCAGCAGTAATAGCCTGTGCACTGCTCATGCAGATACTTCTTCTACAAGACTCAGTGCAGTAGCATATGTTTCTACGACGTGTTGTCTCCTATGGAGAGACACTGTCCAGTGGGGGGTGGGGGGACTACAGAAGTGGAAAGAGGGAATTCTGCAGGAAAGGGGTTTCAGGAATAAGCAGTTAAACTGTCTCCTTAACTTACGAAGCACTTAAAAAGACTCTCCTGTTTGGTAGAGTACAACAAGAAAGTGCTTTCTGACAGAACAAGCATGATTCTGATAGCAGAGTGTCCACAGTTGTTGGTTATTTTTTTATGTACTTCTCCAGTAGGGTTGGGCACCAATTGGGGTTTATTTGGTTCCGGTGCCAAAGCGGTTCTTTTGTTTCGGTTTCAGTTCCTTTTCAGTGCTGATCGGTACTTCAGTATTAAAAATAATGCCGGCCTCTTCCCAAATCAAAAGCAGAACAGCAACAAACAGGCGCAGACTCCGCAGAGTGCGTGAAGCTTTTTCTTTCCCCTTTTTTTTCCATATTTGTTTAAGTCAGTGCACCATGTCCGTTTACGAACACATCAAAGTAAAAGCGTTGTCTATACTCTCTTTTTCCACGTGGACAAGTTTTTTTTTTTTTTACATCGGAGCATGGGGCATTCCATGTCACTTATTCCTGCTACACGTAAACTTTTGTGGACTCCTCTTAATATGGCGGTCTGATGATGTTTCTCGAATGTTAGTTCTAACAAATTGGAGAGATGATCCAGTACATGCACTAGCTAGCAACATGTTTACTTGACGTAAATGACATTAATTAGATTATGTTACTCAGCTAGAGTAGAATCACTGTCACTGTCGTCTCCATCAGCTGATATTTCAGGCCCGGGCTCCTCCTCACAGGTTTTTCTAAGTCCAAAATGTGCATGCTAGCTTTGGAGGATGTGCTAGCAGCAGGTGTGGCTTCACTTTTTTCTCCCCACAGGCAATGAAAGACTGGATTTTGGAAGTGCGCTCCTTATCATGCCCCGTCAGTCACTGGTCTTATATGAGCCTGCTCACTTTTGCAGGAAAGGCAAAAGGATTAGCTAGAACTTCGAAGTACTGAACAGAGTAGAAGTAATTGACATTTCTAAGACAAATAGACCTTCAGTAAAACACCACCAAAATAAGGAACCGAATGCAGCAACTTCTTTCGGATCTGGTAGAACCGCGAAAGTCGTAACGGTTCCTACTTAGAACTAAATTTTGATGCCCAACCCTATTCTTAAGATGATTCTTTCAAATAAAATCCCTTTATTACAGCTAAGAAATGTTGCGTCTTGCAAACATTCAGGTTTTCTTTGTACCCTTTCCCAAGAGAATGGTTCATACATTTGGAGAAGCATGTATGGGTGGGCACACACATGATCCCTTCTGTACCTTCTGGTCATTTGAATGTCTCCTTCCACAGGCAAAGGACCTGAGACCTTGTTTGCGGGTCAGAAGCTAAATGACAACGAGTGGCACACAGTGAAGGTGGTGCGAAGAGGCAAGAGCCTGCAGCTCTCAGTGGATAATGTCACAGTGGAAGGTAATTGGTGTTTAAGATGACAAAAGCGAGAAAAAAACGTGCATTTACTGAAAAAGACTAAAATGGATCTTAATGTTTTTGAAATTCGTCACACACCTACATCAAACTGAATAACATCGTCTCATTTAAAAACACTGCCACAGGCAGAAAAGCAAACTAAAGTCTCACTACACTCAGAAAAACATGTTATGAGTAAAAATATCAGGTAAATGCAATTTATATTGAGCTTCATACTCACACATGTGCCTTAATATGAGTTGCTGTGAATTGACTTCAAAAGAATAGACTCTGTCGACTGCTAAGAAAATAGCAACAGAGGGATGAAAGGTCAAGAGATGAGATGGAGTCGCAGGCACTCAGTATTGTGACCTCAGGCGAAATGATGGAAGGACACGGGGAAAAAAATGAGAAAGAAGGTGAAAAAAAGGTGTTAGCTGCATGATTGAAAACGAGTGGGCATGCTGAGGCCAGAAGCAAGGAATGACCCTGTGTGGTCCTGGCTGGTTCACAAACTGGATCATGTGTGGAAAAAGAAGAGAAAACCTCCCAGGAGGGAGTCTCAGAACTGGCTGGACTGGAGTGCAAAAGGCATTTTAATCAGAAGCTTAGAAATCTAATTTCTCCACATCTCCACTTAAACACAGTAAAATCATTGTAGTGCGGAGCACTAATAGGAGATTTTCTGCATTCTGATTGTATAATTTACTTCACAGTTGCACCATAAAATCTGCCCATCATTAACTGAACCAGAGCCGTAAAACTCTGTACCCCACACCTTGCCAGGCAAATCAAATCCATTTCAGGAGTTGATACATTTAATAAACATTAATTATATATTTAATTATGTTTAATGAGTCAATTATTTTTGTGAAAACCATCTGAATATTTACTAACTTTGTCACTTACAAAGCTTGACTTTGCTGTGTGTTAGTCATAGACTGTGTATGAGAACTCAACTGGGTAAGGGTGACGTCACCCAAACTTCTGACTGTTACCAAATGGTAAATGGCGTGTACTTGTTTATAGTGCTTTTCTACCTTCCATGAAGGCCCAAAGTGTTTTACAGTCACTGTCTCATTCACACACAAATGGTGGCTCTGCTTCCGAACACTGGCACCAACCTTCCACCAGAGGCAATGTGGGGTACAGTGTCTTGCCTATAGACACTTCAACACATGGGTGGCCAAGACAGGAATCGAACCTGCAATCTTCCGATCAGAGGTCGACCGCCTTACTGCTGCACCACGGCTGCCCCTAATAAAGTCCATTCAGTCGCCATTTTTTCTGAAAACAGACACCGCCATGTTGGGGCCAGATGACATCAGTAAGCAGTGATTAGTCTGAATCAGAGTCGTGAGAGCAGGGGTCACTTTGTCCAGTTCTCATATAAAGCCAATGTATTTTTTTAACTGACAAATTGGATACACAGTTACTCAACGGGGCTAATTGTGGTCAAAGCGTTAAAGTAATGTGTTACAATTGAGTTCTGTTCTGTGTTTTCTGCTGTCACCAGGCCAGATGACCGGCGCCCACACTCGGCTTGAGTTCCACAACATTGAGACAGGCATCATGACCGAACGCCGCTTCATCTCCGTGGTGCCGTCAAACTTCATTGGCCATCTCCAGGGTTTGACCTTCAACAGTGTCCCATACTTGGACCAGTGTAAAAACGGGGACATATCTTACTGCGAGCTGAACGCCCGCTTTGGCATGCGTCACATCATTGCAGATCCAGTGACGTTTCGAACGAAGAGTAGCTACTTAGCTTTGGCTACGCTGCAGGCCTATGCCTCAATGCACCTCTTCTTCCAGTTCAAATCCACCACGCCAGATGGCCTGATACTCTTTAACTCAGGAGATGGGAGTGACTTTATAGTCGTGGAACTGGTGAAAGGGTTCGTTTCTCTTTTTTATTTATTACATATTGTTGCGTACCAAAGGGCTTCACAGGATCAGTGTAAACATTAAAAACATGCACACACACAATTAAGAAAGTAAAACTGGAAATTAGACTGCATAAGATATGGAAGTTTATTTAATGCAAAAATTAACAAAATACAATCACAATGAAAAAATACTGGGTAATAAAAATTGTAAAATATTGTCAATAGTTAACATTTTACCTAATTGATCATAAAAATAGTTTTCTAATTATTTAGTCAATCAAAACACTGTTTAACTCATATTTGGTTAAGACTATTGAACTTACAAATAGCAACAACCAGATTAAAGAATTACAATAAAAACTTAATACTACCAAATGAGTGATTAAGTGTTGTGATTAATCAATAATTTCATTAAATACTAGATTAAAAATGGAGGTCTTTAGCTTCTTTTTTTAAAAATCTCCCTCATAGATGAAGTCGACAGATCCTTAGGGTGGCTGTCTCACAGACATAGCTCACAGATTTGGAATGTGGCTTTGCTAGGTTTAATTTTCTGACGCTTGAACTGTAATCCTTAGATGATCCTCAGCTGACCCTCCTGTGATCCTCAGGTGCACCTGAGGATCTGAGGGCTCTGGGAGGTTCATAAGGTAAAGTAATTCAGTTAAGTAAGAAGACCCCAGACTATTAAAGCATTTATAAGCCAATTAAAGACTCCTAAAATTGATCCTAAAGCTGCAGACACTTCAAAACTGGTGGTATTTGCTCCTTCTTTCTGCTTCTGATCCAGCCGTAGTTTGTTGAATGTTTGATCAGTAAGAAGGCCATTGCAATAATCAATCCCAAATGTGATAAATGCTTGAATTAATGTATATATATATATATATATGTGCTGCAGAGAGTCTGACTCAGGAGATTTTCAAAAGAGGATAAAATGTTGTCTTTACTGTGTTGCGTATGTGGACTTCAAAGCTAGATTTGCATCCTGGATCACCCTAAGGTTCCTCACGTTGTCACATATAGAGATATTTCTACTAAGCAGCTTTCTACTAAGCACCCCTTCTGCTCTCATCCTCAGGACCAACAATTAAAAACCCTTAGTTTTGTATGGAATGATATTTGTGCCACCATATTGCAAGCAAATTTTACAGTTTTGAGATCAACATTTTCTGAATTTCTAAATCACAAGTTCAACTAAATAAAATGTAATAAATGCTAAATAAAAAGTATTAATTATTTTTATAGTGATTTAAGAATTATTTATTTCTAAAAATCAAGGCCAAAAGAGCCAAAAGTGAGAGACAAAAAGTGAGACAAAAGTGAGATGAGACACTACACATGTGGAAAAAAATTGTTTTGCAAATGCAAAGATTTTTTGAAAGCAAAAAAAGAAAGTTTGCAAATACAAAAATATTTTTTGAAAGCAAAAACAATGTTTTTGAAAGCAAATATTAAACATTTTCATGTGCAAATTATTAAGTTTATATATATATATATATATATATATATATACACAAAGTAGCTGGTTGGTGAACTGCTTTTGTGTTATTTATTAATGTTGTCCTTGAAATGGATTTGGATCTATCGTGACATAAAAAAGAGTTTGAACACAGTGCATTGATTTCAACAGTTTCAACAGTACTTGGCAGAGTTTTACTAAAAAATGATACTGCTCATCCTGAAAGGAAATTAATATGGTGATCTGTTAGAGTATGCAGGGCTTTGATTATGACATAAAAGGAAGTTTGCTTCCCCATATGTCTTTCTCTGGTCCTCTGCATTTTACATGTTTACAATACAAATCTATAAACTGTTTTTTTTTCACACAAAGACCAATGGCAACACAAATACATGGACACACATTTCAGAAAAGCACCTCAGAATAAACCTGCCACATTAGTTTTAATCCAAAAACACAAAGAACAGCCGGTTTCCTCCAAAAGAGGGATGTGTTCCATCTCCTCTGGCTGTAAACAGAGAAGGTGGCTGTTTTTTTTTTTTTCTCTACATGCCAACCCAGAGAGGAAGCAGAGAAAAAAAAATCCTAAACTTGGCTTGTAGTCTCTCTTTTAAAGATGATTTAGACATGCCAGACGTGGGAGTCCAAATTTTATTGATTGTACCCTTCTTTTTGTGTGTATCATTAAAGTAAAATGCAATAACGTTAAACAGCAGTATGAAATCAAACATTAGATTGAAATAAGAGTCCATCCATTACAATGTTCTTGTTTCTTTCCAGATTTGTTCATTATGTCTTTGATCTTGGAAACGGCCCGTCTCTGATGAAGGGGAACTCAGACAAGCCGCTGAATGATAACCAGTGGCACAATGTGGTGGTGTCTCGGGATGCCAACAACGTGCATACGCTTAAGATCGACTCACGCACCGTTACTCAGCACTCCAACGGCGCTCGGAACTTGGACCTCAAAGGTAAATCAGCTAACAATACAGGAGTTTCAGGAGTTGGCTTGTCCCTCTCATGTTATAGGGTGTTGACTGTGGACTACTGTCATTCTCAAATGATCTTAATCAGTTTGAGTTTTATCAGCTTTGTGTATTTGGACTTTTGTTTCCAATGGACTTACTGACTTAATGTTATGCTAACTGAAGTAAAAGGGGATTTTGCTGAGGTCAACCATAACTCTGTCCATTTCAGTTTTTTAACATTCGACTTGTGACAATTCAGGATTGAGGTTTTTTTTTGGTTGCTACACATAAAACAAAGGAAACATCAAACCAAGCAAAATGAATAACTGTTATATGTAAAAGAAAGAGTCCATTATAATCCAAGTAATTAAAAAATGGAAACAAACAAACATAAAGGACACACAAGCATAAAAGTGAAGCAAGCAATGAACAACACGTCATTCTTTGGTCAGACCTGAATCCAACTTCTTAGGTGAGAAAATTGATTAACAAGTTAAAACCAACTAAAAGTAAATCGATATGAATTTCTAAAGTAAACAATCGTTCAGTGTTTGTTGTTGTGTTGTTTTTATATGGCTTCTTTCTGAACTGATTTTCTTACTCAAAAATGTGGTTGTTCTTTGACTTTTTCCCAAAATTATAATTATTCATACTGTAATCTTCACCAGTGTAACCTAATGCCATTGACTGCATGTGAGAACTGGACTGAGTGACTCATCCCACTTGCTTACCTGCTGGTTCAAAGAAGCCAGCATCCCATGGACTTTTATAAAGAGTTATTATTGAGTCATTTTTATTTGTCAGAATAACTCTTCTTGCTCTGATACATTTTTAACACGTTCTTGATAATCCTCTTTTTTCATGATATATATATATATTTTTTTACTGCAGTGAAATTTATTCAGGTTCTAAACTGGCCACCCATGCCTCAATGAAAGTATTCTTCTGGCCTCCACATTAAACGTGGTTTCAGACTAATCACTGCTTACTACTGTTGTCTGGCTCCAACACGACAGCATATGGCGAAAAAAAATGGTGACTAAATTGACTTCAATTGATTGGATTCAAAAGTTAGCCATTTTCTATGGGTGACATCAAACTCACTCACTCCAGTCCTTATATACAGTCAGTTTTTAGCTTTTTTTTTTTGCCCTTTTGCACCATGAGGATGTTTGGGTGTTATAGGTGCTATAGGGGCAGTGTGGAAGGCCTGCTGGTAAGTTGGGATCCTGACAAAAGTACTGTTGGATCTTGAAAGTCAGATGTTTGGAAGTGTCATCTTAATATTAGGATTGTTGGGATGGCTCACTTTGAAATTGGCTCTGTCATATCCCAGAGTTCAGTGTTTTTAAACATTGTTCAGTATGAATAAAACTGGAATAAATAAATAAATAAATAAATAAAGATGGGTTCAGCTCTTGCACAAAAATCATCATGTGGATTGTGGCTATATAACGCAAAGTTTAATATTTGTAATTATTTTCTTTTTTTAATGAAAAATATCCATATATTCATATTAGTGTCTCAAAACAAAAAAGCTGAAATCTGAAACATTGCATTATTTATTGATCTGATGAAATGGACTTCTTTCTTTCGTTAAGACACTTCCAGCAAACAGGCAAACAAAAGCTAACACAAGTTTAAAATGAATTGGAGAGACCATCTTTAAAACATGACAATTCTTAGGAAACAAACAAGCAACAAACTCTAAATTGTCTTTAAATATTTTAGTTTTTTTTTTGATGAGATCTACTAGTTAGACAAAAAAAACATGCCTCTTGGATTTGTCATGTGCGTTGCAAATCAGCAGGGGCTATAGATGAGGACATCTCACTGTTAGTGGTAAGAATTTAAAATCGTGCCCCACAGGTCCAGGGAGGGAGAAAAGGAGTGTGTCTCTTCTCAATTCCCCTGTCTAATTAGGCATTCCGTCATTTCTTTGTGTTTCTTCTGTGGCCAACCCCCTCTCTGCTAAAGCCGACTGTGCATCTCAAACACCAGAGCACCACGTCTAACTGTGCACACGTTGAGGAGGTTTCTTTCTACATAAAATGTGCTGTAAAACGTGATAACGCACTTGTTCCTCTCTTTTCAATTTGTGTGCACTTAAACGCACACTTACATGTGTCGCGTTTTCAGGTTTTACACACAAAGCTTTGCAAATTAAACAAAAGAAACGGTAACAGTATGTCACTTTTCTCTAAGCTTTATCTGTAATTGTACAGAGAAAGTGGGGGAGAAATTGGTTTCTTGTTCTCGGCCTTCCTTTTCTTTGTTTTTGGATGAACAAAAATCTTCTAGGCAGCTAAAACATGAGAAAGCAGCACACACAAGCATGTCTCTGTAGTGAAGCCAGACAGATTCCACATGCACCAATATATAAACGTAGTTCTTCCATATTTACATGATCCCATTCAATGTGTGAAAACAGGAATAGCTAACAGTTTTATATCAGATGGTTTCATTTTGACTCTCAATTATAAATTATAAAACATTATAATGTTAAAAAAAAAAAGTCATTTTTCTACATGCTTTAATGGTAAACTAAATCCCTTTTCATCGCCAGCTAAAAATCATATGAGTGTATGCTTTCCTACATGTTTTTAACATGAAAGGTTTTTTTTTCCTTTACACCGATTAAGGGGTTATCCTTGCATGGTGGTAACTTCTGCTTCTCCTCTTCCTCACTGGGTTTTTGCTGCCTGAGGCATTCACTTAGCAGTCCATTGCTTGGGGTCATGTTCCTAATGTACTCCAGAATCTGGCCACTTTCATCCTGAATGGCGGCTTTGATGCCTAAAAGTCCATAAACCCTATCCTTTATTCCTGCTCTTCAGTCTCAGGGACCTGGGATGAAACCTTCCCAGCATTTTGAGGAGCTTTCTATCTTTCCATCATACATGTGGGGGATCATATTCATCTCGGCTCCACAGATCGAAAGAAGCCTGGTGGTCTTCATTACAGAGAGGATAAAGTGGAACAGTTGTGCAGCAGGTCTAACGATGTTTTCTAATTCTCATCAAGGACACGGAAACATGAGTTTTAGATCATCCTAATGTTTTATGCGCCTTAGGTTAATTTAAAATGACTGCAACAATTCTTCCCTGATTCAGCTCCTGAGAGGTCTGTGTAATACTGCCATTTCACAATGTTTTTTATTGAGCCTGCTGTAAAACAGTATTTGTCCTTGTTAACTGTTTTCTATCATTTAGAATATTCACCTAAGATAGAAGCAAAACATGTTAGCCTGCTCATCTATTAATAATGCAGATCCGTTTTTACATTTCCCTTCACTCTCGTTCTATTTTGTTGGGGTGAAGGGTAATTACCATGGTGCCATTTTCCCCATTATGTCATAAAAATGCTTTTAAAGGCTTTTAATGGTCACCGTTTTCCGCACAGCCATTTCTGTGTGACCAACCTTCAAAATCAATGTATCTTTTGGGAGGAACAGCACTACACTGTAAATGCACTGACGTAACCAAATCTACACCTTCTGTTACCTAATTTGTATGCATTGGTGTTTGTGCCATTGTTCATTGTTTAAGCGTAAAACTTTAAACGTTTTTTTGGGCTCCAAAAAATATTTACACTTGGTCTAAAACAATGCACTTAAAACTCAAAGATATCTGCAAACAAAGCAATTTTACTCTTGAAACTCAAAAACTTTTAATGTGGTGTCCTGCTGTGTTTGAGCACATAAGCAGAAGGATTTCTCTCAGTGAAATTTGTTTTGTTTGCACGTATTTTTAAGTTTCAAGGGCATTTTGCTGTTTCAAGTGCAAAATAAATTTATGAACACAAAATGTTTAAGGCTTTGTGCTCAAAACAGCGAATGTTGCGCTTGAAATAATGCCACAAAAATCACTCCATGAATTTGAAGTAAAGCAGAAAGTGTCGAATGTTGACATAAAGACAACAATCCAAGTGAATTTAGCAGAGCTTCAAACTAAAGTTTGTCCCGCTCCATTGCTTTTTCTTGTAATGTTCTTTAGTCAAATCGAGTAGCCTTTTGTCAATGCACCCATTCCTCTCAGAGTTGGAAGATCAGAAATTATTGTTCAAAAATGCTGTACACGTCAATGAATTTAACCAACTTTTAAAGCAGTGTGCTATTTTCATTGCCCTCCCAGGTGAAAGTCGAAAGCCTTCATCACAACTGGCCTTACTGGTGGATATGGGCTGTTTGTGGGTGGTGTATATGGGGAATTCTGTGAGAAGCACGTAGGTGGTTCATAGAAAATATTAAGGTCGTAGGCCACCTGGTGCGTAAGGTAAAAATGTTCGTGCAAATTTTTTTCTATGTCCATGCTGCAGATGTCAGATTGTTTTAAACAATTAAGCAACACATACGAGTAAGTATGGGCGAAGTAGGTCAGACGCTGGCGTGTCGTACCGATTTTTGTTATTTTTTTTAACGTCCTGAATCCTGTGCACTACGCAAGAAGCCTGTTAGTGCTGTTCAAATGATAAGTGCACGCTCATTGAACATCCCTTTGCGTGCCCTTCAGCTGAAAAGAGGAGATTAATTTTAAGAAATAAGGAGATTAGAAAATCGGAGTATATTCTGTGTGGACATCCTACGAGCATCTTATAACGCTTGCATTCCTTTTACGTAAAGCATTGCACGTGGTCAGTAAGGAGCCAGTGCAGAGACTTTACTGACCACTGGAGTGCTGCTCAAAGGTTACAGCATCACCTGTACCTTAGTGCATGTAACTTACATTATCCTTACCAATATTTCACAATACATTTACCACATGCACGACAACATATGCCGAACACACTAGGTTTGCGGGGGTTACGTAAGTGCCTGTAGAACACCTGTAGGATGCCCGAACCAACTACACTCTGATTGTCTAATTTCCTAAATTGTAACAGTGAGGCTGCACTAACATAGTACACACTTATTACTTAAATAGCACTAATGAGGCCCTTTCGTAGTGTTCAGGGTTTAGGGGGTTGGAAATAAACTAAAACTTACTTGTGGCTTAAGTGTTCTCTATGACCTGATGCTTGAAGGATGCCCATTGAAAAAATGTTGCACAAACATTTTTGCCCCACGGCTAACTGAGTGGTCTATAATTTTAACATTTTGTGGGGGCAAAATGTAGACCCCATACTGGCTTGCCCATTTTTTGCCCAAAGATAGCCCTTATTTACCCATAAGAGTAGAGTAGAGTAGTTGATATTTTACTGCTTTTGTTTTAAAAGAGGATATACTTGGTTGATGTATTACATAAAGACAATGTTGTCTTAGTGACCTTATACAGCATTTATGTACTGATCCATCTGGTGAACACTGCAAAGAAAAAGTCACAGAGGCTTTTCTCCTTTAATAAAACCAACTATAAACATGCTGTAATAAAATTGAATATTGTTAGTATTTAGGACAGACAAACAGCAGTTATTCTCTAGAGATTTGTTGCTCCAGTAATTGTGAGCTCAAAATGGTGATACAGAGGTCATGGGGCTGTGTCTGTGATCTGATGTTGGGGGGAAAAAGAGAAAGATACTGTCATGTCAGCTGCATTCAATAATCTGTGTAACGCTGCTCCATTTTGCTCCTCTTGTGGGATCGGTACGACATAGAGGGAGGAGGGAGCGTAATGTAACTCACTGAAGACACTGCAGGATGCTATCTGCATAATATGACCCAAACAAATCACACATTTGATAACCGCATCAGCAATTTGCATCAGAGAGTATAAAAGCCCGGAATCATTTTATCAGCCTGTTCTTTGCATTAGTCCCCAAAGCTTTCACAAGGTAGGAAAGGGGATGGGGGCTCAGTATACCATTAATTCGTCCCAATTAGCATCATCAATGCAGATGATACTTTTGCTATATTTTGCAAAAACAATTCTGGTGGAGTGAAAAACAGAAAGGTTGGTTATAAGATAAAATGAAATTAAAAGGTGATGATTATCAAAATGTAAGGGTTTCAAAAAAGGACTAAAATTGCTTTCTAAACAGTAATATCTACTGTACTATATTTGTTGTGACATTTATAGTGAGATGTTTGTGTTACTTTCCTCAATGGACAATTTTTGATCTTAAAAACACAGCAAAGCTCTGTTTGTAAAGTCTAGCACCTCACTGGCTGCCCATTGAAAAGGTGCATTATTTTATTTTATTTTATTTTCCTGCAATCTTAAGTTGCATGGAGTTAAAGAGAAAGTGAGTAAAAAAGCCTATACTGCTGTAAAATATTAAATTAGTTTCCATTGTCGTTTTCTAGCATCATTTCATTCTCATCAAAGCTTTTTGACTGGTGGGATTTCTGGGGTTAAGATCCGGGATATGATTTCATTTAACAGCTTTTTTTCCACATCTCCAGCCCACATTATCACCAAGCTATTTTCGGGCAAACATCTAAGTCATAACAAGGTCTATGTTCACTGTTTATCCCTTCCTGGAGGCCATTATGTGTGTTGCAGAGTAGATTATATGTATTTGTTTATTTTATTTTAAAAGGTGCCACTGTCAAGTCAAAGCAAATGTTGAAAATTGAACAAAGTAAAAAAATGTTCTCCGAAAGTGTAACCTAACTATAAATCCTTGTGTAAGCAAGCATCATGCAAGTTCCAGATTGGTTCTATGACTAAATTCAACCCTAGAGGTTGGTTAAGAAAATATTTATAAAACTACATGTAAAAAGAATAACAAGGATTACCTTCCATTTTATACCAGCTTTATCCCATTCACTGTCTGTGGGGATAAACTGGGACAAACATCGCTGTCTTGATTTAAAAACAAACAAACAAACATACCCTCTCAAACTGGTAAAGAAAGTCAAACATCAAACCAGCAAACAAGCAAAAGTTCTTACATGATGATTTCCTTTCATATACAGTATCCACTGTGCACCTCCGGGGCCCTTCACCAAATGGCACCCAAAGAGATGTTGTGACAGTAGACACCAGTCTCCAAAGGTAGTCAGTCTCCTTTAGATGCTGCTCTGTAGTAAACGCCATCTACAATGACCTACTGTGCAGGGATGGGTGAAACGGCCTGGAAGGAGATAAAAATGCCATCTTCAACACATTAATCTTGTCTTTTGACAATTGTGGCCGGACAGAAGGTACCAGATCATGTAAAATACTCTGCTCTCTGCTGACGCAAATAGGGCATTATGCCATATTTTACTTCCAAAAGAGCTCTGTTTACCATCCCCTCTCCATCTGCGAGATGAATAGTAGCTGGTCTCTTTTAAATTCTGGGCCATCCAAATGATTTTTTTTTTTTTTTAATGGACACAAAAGGTTCTATTCGAAGAAATATGGAATGAAATAAATACACACACACACCTTGTATATATGTATAGTGTGTGTGTGTTGTTATTCTTTTCCAATGTAACATCTGCCAACCAGTTGCACCAAAAATTCAGCAAAAGGTATCTTAGGGAGTCTGAGCAAAAACAGCAGCAGACAGACAGACTCTTTAGACCCTCTTTAAATCTATTTTCAGTGTTCCTAGTGGCCTTTAATTAGGATTACGTCATTTTTAGACACATTTTTTAAAAACCTGTTGCATTTTCTAGGACATATTTTCTGCAGAGCAGCAGGAGTTCATTAGAAATTCACCTCTGAGATGTGGGCAGGACTATTGGGACAGAGAAAGCCTGCACCTATTTCACATCATCCATCTGCTTACATTCCTCCCCACCAGCTTACAGCCCTTACACTCCCCAAGCTAATATTAGTGGTGCAAAAGTGGCGAGTAATATCGGAGCTACTCAGCCGTACAGTTTTGAGCTATACACCAGATCAGACGAGGAAAACAAATACGTACATGGATCTATTCTATGGAGTCAAATTTGGATCGGCCTCAAGCTGCAAAGTTGTAAGGTGCACGTGCCGTGTCTGTAAAACGTAAAATGGCATGGAAGAGATTGATTGATTGACAAGCTCAACAGCAAAGTCGCGCTGAAAAAAATCCACTGAACAGCGAGACAATGAAAAGTTAACCACGATACATAAAGGGAAAACACAGAAGTAATAATGTTCTCCAAAAGTTTGGTGCATCAGAGAGGAGTGGCATGGGCAGCGACATAAACAGACACTGTTCTGCACCAGTTCCGGTTTTTCATTCACTTTAAGATGATCCAAATTTGACCCCATACTGTTCGTCTACAATTGAATCAGAATGGAGCAGAGCAGGGAGCTTGTGGCCCGCCAATTGTGGCACTTACATTACTGCTACAATTTTTTACAGACAACATATTTTTGAAAATACAATCTGAATAAAGAAATACTTTTCGTTACACATGTCTTTATGCTACAAAAATGTTTTGAAAACACCAAAACACTTTTTTTTTTATTTGAGTGGGTCTTAGATAAGTTTAGATAAGTCTCTCCCTAGTATTATGCAAATGTAACTTTTATTGGCTAAAAATTGTTGCTCTGGCTTCTATTGTGGTTTTAATTTTGTTTTGCCAAATTTAAGGAAAATAGAAACACGGCTTCACAAGTGTTTTTTAGCACCTGTAATTGTGGAAATCAGTTTAAAAATGGCTGTTGTCATAATTGCACACTGTCACACAATTACACTTCTTGCTGTCTCCTATATCATTTGCTTTTTGAAACACGTCACAATACAGAGATGAGGCCCAAAGCATGATTATTACATCTTGAAATTTAGCTGCGGCAATTAAAGCAAAACACAGCATCAGTCCCAATTCATGGCACCAGTCATCTTGTTGTGTTTCTGCTGATTGGAGCACCTCTCTAATTAGCAATCAGATTCCCTGCTTCTGCCTGCTATCTTCCAATGACCCGCCCTGTCAATAACACACAACATCCTGAGAGGCATTCACATGCAACGTGTGTGTGTGTGTGTTTGCTTTTACTTTTCGTTTCTGATCAGTAATGATTCAATCTTTGCTAATTAAAGCCAGCGTGATGGTGAACCAAACCAAGGAGCAAAGAAAGGAGTGAGTGAGAAATGGAGAAGAAAGGCAGAGATTCTTAATAGGGCAGTTAATGAAAGTTAATGGTTGGCTCAGTGTTCACCAGGGAATTGGCAAGGCATAGTCTGATTGCTTAGAGAGAATTTCTGCATTGGTGGCCTTTTCTTTTTGTTAGACCTCTCTTAATGATTGGTATAAATAATATATCAGCATGTATCCAGATATGGGCAAAGGCATCAATACCACACACCTCACTTGGGAGCCAATTACAGGCGAGCATGAACTGGTCTTGTCTGAGGTTTACAGTGTTGTGACTCAGTAAAGTGAATCAACATACAAACACATTTTGTGATTTAAAAAAAAAAAAAAAAAATCAAAACTATTGACTAAACAGCAGTGGGGTTTCTTCATATTTGCCACATATGATGGACATTTGTGCAAGTGGCTTGCCATTGGTTTCAAGGATGGTTTTCCACCTTCATTGAGTTTCCTATGAAGTCTTTTAGAGTCCTGTTGGTGTTGTACAGTTCCAAGCATTCAGTGATCCACTTGTGTGGCATTGAGTCATAGGCTTTCTTGTAATCAATCCAGGCTAACCTGCAGTCTTGAGCAACTGGTCTGTCAACCGTGACGTAGTGTTTGGCTCCTCTGGAATCTCTAGCAATGTCCTTCTGTGCGTTGCTCATAAATTGATCCATGTGCCGATGTATTTTGGTTGCTATGATACTTGACATGAGTTTCCATGTTGTGGAAAGACAAGCTATCAGCTGGTAGTTGGATGGGACTGCACTCTTTGAGGGATCCTTCTGGATCAGGATCGTTCATCCTTCCGTTAGCCATTCAGGGTGAGTCCCATCTATTAGCAGTTGGTTAATTTGTGCTGCCAGGCACTCGTGGAGTGCAGTGAGTTTCTTAAGCCAGTATGCATGTATCATGTCAGGGCCCGGTGCTGTCCAGTTTTCCATACCTGAGGCTCTTTCTTGGATGTCTGCCACTGTGATGGCTACTGTATTCTGTTCAGGGAGGTTGCTGTGCTCTTTTCTCAGAGAGACCAACCATTGAGCATTGCTGTTATGTGCTGTCTCTTTCTCTCATATACTTTCCAGTTCTGTTCAGTTTCCAGCCTTGGTGGGTCTGCTCTGCTGTTGTGACCCTGCCGCTAAGGGCACACTTTCGCAGGTTAAGTTGCGTACGGCCTGTTTATCCATCTGGGTCCATTGTCTCTTGTGTACCTTTTTAGGTGGCTGCTCAAGGCCAAGAGCCTTTGTTTGGCAGTTTCCAGTGCTTTAGGTATGGACATTTGGCTGTATTTCTTAGGCATTTGCTTTTTCATTGCACCTCTTTGGGCGTCTGACTTACTTCCCTTCGAATTGTCTTGATCTTAGCCTCCAACCGTTGATTATTGTTTTGATATTTATAGTTCCTACATCTCAAACACAGTATGATAACATGTAATATTATATTTAAGAGGGAAGTGGTGACTCTAAATACATTCTTCAGACTTAATTTGTAAGCATTGAATCTGTAAACCTTGATCTGAGATAGTTTTCAGAGTTGAGCCAATTTTATACATGGAAGCAAAGGTTTAGGGCAGCTTGTTTTTCAGCTGGAAGGAAGTTTTCTTACACTTTCTTACAAGATTTTAATTATTAGCTATCCATTAAAAGTTAGCCACCTTACCATCTGCGTTTTTGGTTCATTTGGGAATAGAAAGTATCTATATGTTTTGCTGTTAATGATTGTTGATTCCCACCAGGTCTTCTTATGCTCTGTGATAATTAGGTTAAGGGTCCTTTGATAGTGGACTGTTTTGTCAGCACCAACGTGACTTTTTCGGACTCTACTTGTAAGCGAACTCTGAAGAGGTTTACAAACAGTGAGAATGCAGACTGATTTTTCAAGAAACTAAACAGCTCTAGTGATGTAAGCTCTCAGCTTTCTCTTCTTCATTTGTGTTTTCAGGCAATGCTGCTCACAATGAAACAGATGATGTAACTGTTTCAAATGGTTTAGTCCAGTTTGGTCCAAGTAGTATAAAAGCAGACCAGATTACATGAAGTTGTACTGAGAGCTAACTGAGACATACGTCCTTGATGGTGCCCAATAATGTGACTTTGGTGGTTTAATGTGTTCTCACATTTGCTTTGACTGTGCAGCTTGGAAAATCTGCTGTGATTTATGTTAGCTCTGCAGCTGTTTGAAAACCTCACAGACTCGAGCACAATGGTTCCACAAAATAGCAGGACTCTAAATTTAACAACATGCTCTCCCTGTAGATTCTAATGTAAGTCCTTGTTTTTATTGTTTATGAAAACCAAACTGTTGGATTGTTTAATTTGTTTATATGCAGCACACTTGGTAGCAACAAGAAAAGGTTAAAAGTCTTCATCTGAATTTAGGTTGCTCACCTGTTTTTCTGTTTGATATTGATTTTCTAAAAAAACAATCATTTTTGTCTTTCTGAACATCAGATCTAATTTCGAAAATTAATTTTAGTGTCATTTAGTGCCTGTGAATGAGTGAATTATTCCAAAATGGGTTGGATGTAAACTTATTTCTAGAGTTTATCATCCACCGTGGGGAAAATAAATCCTTTTTATTTTGGTTCAGAAACATATCATCTGTGCATGAACATGCAATGGTTACACAGAACTAAGCCTTAAAGGGAACTCGCCTGCACTAAAGCACAGCCTCAAAGTGAAAAGCAGGTTTTCAAAGACTTTCAAGCCTATTTACATCATGACTACAGACTCATCGATGTTTCGATGTCTCTGACGCCTCAGGTCTGCCCAACTCTCACTGACGTGGTAATCGAAGGTAATCAGATCATTATGATGCTGACGACACGCTTTCTCTGTTTTTTTTTTGTATGACATGAATATGTAGCCCACCAGAAGCATCTCTACTACTAGTCTACTCTGTTTTTGTTGGACTTTTGTTGTCGGTCCTAAAAACATCTTCAACCTTTAGTGACCGTTTGTTTGTATTTCCTTCATGATGAAATTACCAAAACAAATTAATATTTTATGAAATATTAGCCCCGTGACACCGAAAGGGATAAAGCGGATTGGAAAATGAATGAATGAATGAATGTATGAAATATTAGTTATTTTTGTGATTTGTTTTCTTACCCATAAGTAAGACCCCTTGATCTCTGAGGATCTGCCTTTTGCTCTTTGTGGGTGTGTGTTTCGCCCACGAAAACAAACAACATCCAAAATTTTGCAAAGACGGATTTACATACCGTGCATATAAAGTGAAAGCTTTTTGCTGGTCATCGCTAGCTCTGCAGAGACACTGGGTGTGTGTGTTAGCCTGGGGGCTGTGCTGGCAGTGCAGACTCTTCCTGGAAGGGGCTGTTCTCACTTGTCTACGTCACAAAGTGAGGACCTGCTCATTGTTGTGGGATTGGGAAGGGCTGGTGCTCAGAGCACAGATTTATAGAGGATTACTCAAAGATTTGTGAATGGATCAGAGTACCTCTTTGGGCATGTTTTTGTAAGGAATTAACAATATAATGCACTTACAAGCCCCAAAAAGTTGACTTTGCATGATATAGACACTTTAATAACTGTGGTTTGTGCCTGGCCCTAATTATATGACACTGAGTTTTTCATATATGTTTTGAAGGAAAAAGCCTGGAGCAAAGTTCATGAGATTTGCACTGCTTTGACATTTCACACCAAGCCGAAGGCTAGTAAACAGTAAAAAAAGAATAAGGCCCTCCCTGCTTGTCCAGTGTGAACATTACTGACTAAATGTAGGTTCAAGAACCTGTGTTTAGCATGTTCTCGAACATGCCTGATGTGTCCATAGTAGGGGTGTTTTGATTCATTTTACGATTGGATCCGATTCACTGACCTGAAATAGATCCAGGACATCTTTAGCCAAAACTTCAACCAATGTGACTCATAAATAGATAGAGATAAATACTTGATACTGAACAGAGCAGGTGAACTTTTCCAGATTCCTTGTATTTCTTCAAGATAATCAAGTGTGAATTAAATGTATGTACAAACAAACAAGTAAACAATAATGAATGTCAAATCCATTCACATTTTAGTTTGATAAAGTTCTGCCGACTGTTGTTTTTCCATATCAGAATAATCCAAAAGACCATTATTAAAACATTCTACCACATGATCACATGGTCACATGACTTTGGTAAATTCAAAGTGTTTCCACAGATTGGACTGGAATGATGGTTAATCAGTTTTTGCTGCATCACGTGTGTCGTCCGCTGTGATGCACTTGATTGCTTTTACATCATAGTAAAATAAACTTCCTCAATCCAAATTGTATTTTCCAAGATCAATTATCAATGTATTTCATTTTGAAATTATTTTATAACGGTAGAGTTCAATTCAATTAACAACTTGCCTCAGACAGAATGATCTAGTCTCATTATAGGATAAAAATTGATTAATCAATTAACCGGTTCATTGGCACCCCTAAACACCACCAAAGCCATATTAGAGTTAAGACTTTTGTAAGGGCCAACTATATTTGATGTAGTGGAAAAAATGTTCACAGGGCAAAACCACAAACTAGGACAGTTTAGGAAAAACAAACTTGCATTTCAGATGTAAATATGCAAACCAAACTGATCTGAGACGAGTGGGTGGGTGCATGCAGGCCTTCTGCTTATTCTTCATCTGTGGCCTCCACTAACAGGATGACTGAAGAAAAAAACTTGTTTGAATAATTTTCCAGCCTTCCTCCTCCACATGCCTGCTTTAGTTATGTGTGTGGAATCTCAAAGAGTTTGATAACAAAAAACAAAACTGCACTCTTTGCTTTTTTTTTAAATGAACTTCATACTGATGATTTCTTGTTTGCCAAATGGTTCTTGCAGCTATAATTTGAGGACATCATTCAGCTGGACTGTTAATACATTCATTGTATTGATTATGATGTCCTGGAGCTCTGAGTGGGAAATATGAAGTGTCAAGTCCTCATTAATTCTGGAGAGCACTTGGCAAACATCATTGGCTTACTCCATTAGACAAAGTCCACATATAATTGACCTTGTAGTTCATTTGTCTTCAGCTAAAGGTTCTGGTTCTTAGCGGTGATAAATAACTAGAGTTGGAAGGTTTTTTGAGGGCTTTATCTCAGTAACGGGATCTTGTCCCTGTGTGGAAGGTTTTACTGGCTGTTCATTTTATGCTTACCTAAAGATAAAACATAAAGAGGAGGTTTTGGTGATATGAGAAGCCTTGAGCACTTCAAACTGTGTTTATTCATATGCTCTTACATCAAAGGCCTCTGTATTTTTTTTATAATTTCACTTGGCATTTTCTGCAAAACTTTGTGGAACAGAGAACTGTGATGGGAAGAGGGGGGAGTAATTGGCCCTAAAATGTGGATAGGTTTTCCCTTTTATGTTTTTATAAACACAGACAGTAATTGTGCTTGAGCACTGAGATATCCAAAAACTCTGACTTTAAATTCAGAATTTATGCAACCCTCAGGACTTTATGTCAGGGGGTGGAGCGAGCAAACATCAAATGGCATTTGCAGCACTCCAGGGTGATGCAGTTAAATCTATTCCTGTACATTGTAAGCCCCTTTTTTAAAAATAATGTAAGCATCAAAACAGTCCCATGCTCCGTCTGCAGTCAAAGTGTTTTTGTCGGGGAACAGTCATACCTGCTGACAATGACATCGGCTCTTCTTGGAAATCTTAAATTTCCCCTGTCACGCAACGCACCAACTGAATGGATCACAGCTTCACTCAGCCTGCAAATTACAGGAACATCTCTACGTTAATGGATGAAAGATTGGCTAATTTCTCTTTTATCAACACTGGCTAACCAGAGGCTTTTAACAAATTAATCAGCAAAGACAATGGTTTGTTCTTTGTTTAGAATAAATAGGATATGAAGCTTAATTATTTGGTGTAATGTATTATTCCTGCTGTCCTTACCTGCAGATTGGTGCATCATCTCTCATGCTGTTAAATGAACGGTAACACTTGTTTTCTAAAATAACTTCAGATTGAACTAACATTAGGTTTTAGTTTGTGGGAGTGAATAATACATTTTTGGGAGGTTTAATAGGCCAAAAAGCTCAAGAATAGAGTGCATTATTGAGCCAAAATTGGATTTATTTTCGTACAAAGAGGAGGGAAAAAAGTCCCCTGTAAAAAAAACGGAGGTGTGATATTAGTCAGCTGAAATTTCCATGAAAATTACCTGCCGGCCTGACATCTGCGGTCTTTGTTCCTGATATAGTTCTCTGTTTTCTCTCAGTTCTTTTATTGTTGATAAAATGGAAAATCTTGGTATGTTATGGGCTGAGGCCCGTAAGTCTGATCTGCAGCTCTTGTGTTTTCGGAGTTGTGATAATGAGGTGCATTTTCTGGGATGTCTACTCCTGGGAAGATTGTCAGCTGTGTTGAATGGGTTGTGCTTTAGAATAATCTCTGTCTGCAGAATGATGGAGTCCAAATTGTTTGGAAATGGTTTTCTAACCCTTTCCAGATTGACATACAGCAGCTGCTGATGCGTCTCCTTTTTAGCAAACTGTGAAGACAAAACTGAATTCTCCTCTGTAGCACACGAACACAATGAATCTTTATTGAGGTCTGTGTACCTGCTTATGTTTGTTACATTCTTTTTTTTAAGTCCATTTGGCTTTAATAATAGCATGAGGAGAAATATGTATCTTTTCTCTGAGATTGTATTAGCTGAATGCTAATGGATAAACAGATCATTGTTAGTGATTTGTACAAAATACATTTTTGGCTTCAATATAAGTTTGAAATATACAGTAAATTAAACAAGTTTTAAAATAAAAACTAGTTTGGTATTTGTTATTTTTAGATAACGTAAAAGTAAATAATTGTGTATTTGTGATGATCGTGGTAGAGCGGTCGACCTCAGATCTGATGATCGTAGGTTCAGTCCCAGCCTTTCCTGCCCATGTGTCAAAGTGTCCCTGATGAAGACACTAAACCCCACATTGCTCACCAGTATTAGCAAGAGGACACGGCTGCAGATCCCATCAGCCAGAACTGGAAGTTATCCCGTGTCGTTCAAAAAACTTTTATTTTAACTGGTGACCAGTTAGGGTTTTTCCCATTTTAGCTTTAACTAGAGTTTTTTTTATTTTTTATTATTCCCATTCTGAACACTTTAGTTAAATTCAATTTTTGAAAGCAAAATAACTGATTACCATTTGGCCCCTTTTAAGCTTATCAAGCTCACTAAAACTTTACTTTCTACTGGCATGGCACAGGATAAAGTTACATCAAATCCTGCCGTGAGCTCGATGAGTCTTTTTTTACAGATTAAAGTAACATCTCTGTCTAAAAGTGTGCAACGTCTGCTTCTGTATCTCTTTTTTGCTGTGGTTTTATTCCCTAATATTCCTGTATATTTTTATGATTTGTACATCTTGTACGTTTGTTGCTTTAAGATCGTAAACTTGCACTTCGTTAAGAAAACAGTCCTTCACAAAAAGCAGATCTGCGTTAAATGAGCCCAAACATGATCAACTTTTGTTTCAAACCTTCAAAATAAACCACAATCTAATAAAAAAAAAATAGACATATTTATAACATATATAACATATATATAATACAGCCATCTTGTTGTCTGCAGTCAGGTGCTTCTCAGTGTTTTCTGTGTGAATGTGAGTCTGCTATTGACCTTTTAAGGAGCTGTATATAAATATACGCCGTTTACTATAGGTATTTTTTGTCTGAATTCTACTCTAAAGGCAAAGTATTTCCTCATGTACTATGAATGTTAATTTAATTTGTGCATCAATTTATTGATGTTTGACATGTTTAGAAGGTATGTTTTGTCAAAATGTCTTGATTTTTTCTTATTTTATTTTACGTTGGAAAATGAAATTATACCAAAATAAACGACAAACAGATGACCACCTAATAAACTCATTCATCATCAATGAAATAATCTTTAAAACAAACAAATATCTTCTTTTATTTCTACAATGCTTAGCCCTAATATTTGTATTTATTTACCTTTTTGCAGGAGAGCTGTACATCGGTGGCGTGACGAAGAGCATGTACAGTAATCTGCCCAAGCTGATTGCATCCCGGGACGGGTTCCAGGGGTGTCTGGCCTCTGTGGACCTGAATGGGAGACTCCCCGACCTGATTGCAGATGCCCTCCACAGGGTGGGTCAGGTGGAACGAGGCTGCGATGGTACGTGACCCAGCTTCTGCCTGGATAATTAGGAACACACAAACCAGTCAATTCCATTTGTGATTGTGAGTGGCTCCTGGTAACCAGGACCTTCTAGAAAAGGGATTTATTTTTGGTTTCTTGGCAAACACCAATAGCTGTATCTAGATCGTCTGAGCTCAGGGCAGTTGTTATGGTCTCTTTGCGCTCTGCATATCCCTCATAAATCTTCATAAAAGTTGCATTTTGTAAGCATCTTTCCCCTCTGTTCTTGTCAGTGCAGCTAATCTCAGCAGTACCCCACCCTCACGGCATTTTGGTTCATTAATCTTGCATTTGTTGTGTTTTTGTGTCTACCATGCACGGATTGTTATTTTTCCAAGTCCGCACTGCTTTGGAGCCAGTTAGTTAATCCTGCATACAACATGAGTTTACGTCTGAAATATTCTTGCACGCACACCACTCTGAGTCATACTCTTCAGTGTCTCGGTGGCGCACCAAAGAACAGAGATTTAATTTCCCTTTGGTCAGCACTGAGCAGCTGAAGCGGGTTTTCTTTTCCTTCTTCCTCCTTCTTAAACGCTGCTTCTCCTGCCAGCCGTCCTTATTACCTGCCTACAGTGAAACTCAGCTATTAATTTGCACCAAACACAGTTTAAAACTGCATTAAGCCATTGCATTGACTCCCGTAGGCTCATGCAATGGATGCTAATATTTGTTAACAGCGAATGCCAGAGAAAGGAAGACCAGAGACTAACCAGTTACAGAAAAGTGGGCTTCTTTGACAAATGTAGTTCTCCAAGGCCTTGAGGCTGTTGAAAATCCATATACTCCCCTGTGGATATTACAGGAATATATCAAAAATAGCCCTGGCGTGCTATAGCATCTAATTTACTGTAATTAAATACTGAATTTTATTGGGCCTGAGGTTTTGCTTCAGAATGTAATGTAGAGTGGTCAGAGAGGGCTGCCAGCGCTGTCCCTCCTCACTAAAATCGTATGTGAAGCCATAATATTGAGATTGCTCCTTTAGCCCTCTAATGACTCGGGGATTTGGGTTGTGTGTGTGGTTGTGTGTGTGGGGGGGGTCACGTACTAAGTCATGAAATATGAGCTCTGTAACTTCGCAAGTATGAGCATTTGTACCACAGCAGGTTTGCAGGAATGAAATCCAATTTCAAGTTTTATTAATAACTTTCATTTAATGATGGTTGTATTCTGAAGAAAATTTTCATCTTTAACTTGGTGCAGAGTTTGTCTGCACAGGGTACTGCTGTAATGGAATGAAGACACATGTTTATTAATGGTTTAGAATATTAGCTCTGCATCGCCTCCAAAGTGAACAAAGCTTTGAAACAAAATTCATTCTCTGACAGCCTTACAGAATTCATGTTTAGGTCAATAAATCATTTAAAGGTAATTATATAGCATTATTATTCACTATAATACAATTTTATAATGGTATTCTAGGCAAAGTAACAGGAGCGAACAAAGCTGGAAACAAAAATGGTTGGAATATAAAATATAATGTTGCATACATGGGTCACGGCTTTACTTATCTATTTATGCATTTTTTGTAGAACTGGTGGAGGCAGTCTTCTTATTTTTGTAAATGGCTCGGTGAGAATGCAGTTTTTCTTTGCAGAAACAAATTATTCTGGCACTGAACCATGTTCTTTTAAAATGTCTGTTTAATTGAGGTTTTAATGAGAATCCCCACTGTTGTCAACAAAACAGCCTCAAGACACTTCCAGAAGGGAAAAAAAGGCAGAACAATAATGTTCCCACCAATCATTAATCCTACCACCATTCAATATGTAGTTCATCTAAAATGCAAAAGCATTTACTTGTATTTTCTCTGACCTGTAATTTACTGGCCTAAGCAGCCACCTGCTGATTGATGGGTCACCAGTTCAAACTCCAGGTTTGACATTGATTGGGAAAAACATCTCATCCTAGACTTCTCGATGCAAAGAAGCATAAAGATTGCTTTAAATCGTAGGTACTCCAATGATGGCCCACAGCAAAATTTATTGATCATTCCAACATTGGAGGACATTTAGACTTCAAAATGTATGAAAAGTAATCCTTAACTTCCCGGATTTTCTGCTACGCATTCATCATATTCAACATGCAAGAGGACAATAGCATATTTATTTGGTATTTTTGAAATCATTTTCAAAAGGCTGCAACGGTATTCCTACAATTCAGATTGCTCAGTCTGAGGCAAGTTGTTAATCAAATTAAAATTGACCAATGCACCATAGTGAAATGGCATCAAAAATCAAATAAATCAATGATCAAAATTGGAAGAAAAAAGTTTAGATTGGGACACAGTAGGTTTATTTTACTATAACTTAAAATGACCAAGTGCATCACAGCAGACAACACACGTGATGGCCACAAAAAAATAAGCAACCATCATTACAGTCCAATGTGTGGTATTTTGCAGACATGTGATCATGCATTGTGGTCGAATGTTGTAAAAATGTTCTCTTTGGATTATGTTGATTTGTCAGAATACCCATTCTTGTTCTGCTACTTGTTCTTGATAATCATTTTTTTTCTTTAATACAAGTTTTTCAAGTTACAAACTGACCAATCAGGTGTCTCAGTAAAAGTCTCTGTTAAATGTTCAAAACGTTTGATTGACAGATTGTCCTTAGCCTACTTTCAATGGAAGGGGTGTGGCCTTCCAACAAGTTTATTCCTGATTGTCGAGAGTGACTGCTATAGAAATGATGACTCAGATTAATCACTACATACTGACATTGTCTGGCAAACAATATATAAAAACAATATTTAAAAAAAATAAAATATGCACTGAAAAACACTAAATTAAGGATAAATATAGATATGAATCGTTGCAGTTTTATTCAGATTTCCTGCAGACCACCCTGGCTAATCCAAAATCTTGTTTATGGTCAGTGTGTTTGCATTTTATGAAATCTTTAAAACTACAACCAATAAAATGACAGATAGGAACTATTGATCATTATTATTTTTACAGAACATGTGTATTGGATTCCTCTTCTTTCAGGACCCAGTACCACCTGTACGGAGGAATCTTGCTACCATCAGGGGGTGTGTCTCCAGCAGTGGGAGGGCTTCACCTGCGACTGCTCCATGACGTCCTATGGAGGCGCATTTTGCAACGATCGTAAGTGAAAAGTTTGATGAATGAATGCCTCAGTATGAGTATGCACGCCGGGGTTCTGTGGCGCCGCTGGAAAGCTTGAGGTTGGCCTTCAAAATGATGCGTTCAGATCTGAGTCCCCACAGGCGATGCAGTTGTTGTTGAAGTGGCAGTGAGATATGCTTTGAAAGTGTGACATCATTTGTTTGAGTTGATCATTTTGACCAATCGCAATACAATTCAGACTTGTTCTGTCAGTTGCTTTGAATTGAGTTAGATTTTTTTTTTTAATTAAAAATAATTTACATTATCTACAGTTAAACATTTGTATGTGGTAAAAATGTTTTACCCAAGTATATTTTAAAATACAGCCAGTCAACAGATCACTGTTAGCATCAATAGTGTCCCTTGTAAACAAGGGGCCATTGCCTTACTTTTGAGCTGCACAGATTTAACTACAGAAATGATTCATTCCTGTCTATATTTATTTTCAAGACATTCACAGCCAAATCCGGCATTATTCAGAGTTCATATGTAGATGGCTTTTTTGTGCTGCTGAGGTTTTGCCAGCACATTCTGCACAAAGAAAGTCTCACAAAAGCCCTGTTCACCTGCCATGTGCCCACCTGCTGGGTGGCAGCCCAAAAAAAGCAGGAAAGGAACAAGGTAAGAGAAGAGAGTGGCACTGATGGATGGTGAATATGCTCGATTATAATGTTTGTTTCTTGTTGCTTCACTGCTGTTTTCTAGTAATACACATGTATTGGGTTGAGCTTTTTGGTTGATTTTGGAGAGGCTCTGCTCATCTTTGCCTGTTTTCGTGCACACGGAAGCTATCTTGTAAGCACAGATTCAAAACTCAGCTGTCTTTCATGGTCATTTAGTTCTTTTATCTCCACTGTGGCTGTGAGTTGTGGTTTGGACTTCAATGTGGAGGTTTCACGCTGTAATAGGGCAGCTTTAAACTCTCAGGGACACATTTCAAGTGTCCGTTGAACCAGGGTGTCCTCAGATCCTTAATAGTCTTAAAATACCAAAATATTATTGAATTAAAAAAAGACTGGGAATTAATTAAATTATCTCAAATTCTGAGCAAACAGATCTTTATTTATTCTGTCAAGTCAAGGAAATACAATATTTAGTGTGACACAAAAAACAAACAAAAAACATACCGTCTTAAGGTTGCAAACTAAATCTTTCCTCAGCAGATAGTCATTGTGTATTACTCTGTAGTAGAAATGATCTTTTTGATGCAGGAAAAGTCACTTTAACTCACTGTTTGGGCTTTGGCCCTTGGATTGAGGCCTTTTAAAGGGCTTTTTGTGTGTTTTCTGGGTCTTTTCGTACGTGTAAAAACAATACGGTCCTTGCAGACAGGACCCTGCTGCTGCGGGCCATAGTTATCTTTTTACCTCCCAGTTTGATGCATTAGTTCCTTTATTGTTCATATTTTTGTCTGACCTGACCACAATAAACCACATATTTGAATGAAAAAAAAAAAAAGATACAAATAAATAAAGGAAGTCTTCACAACCAATGCCTAAACTCCTTTACTGCTGTCCTGAGGGGAAAATAGCCAAAGGATCAAACTTGTCCCGGAAAAACAGTCTGTGGATGCTGCACAAAAAAAAAAAAAAACAGTCTAGAATAATTACTTCATATTCTCATTAAAAATACTTTTGATTAGAATAGATGAGTTACTCATAAAGATTTTTATAAAATGCAAAAGGAAAAATGCTGTATGAATTTTCCTAAACCATTAATTTGAAACAATGGGTGGAAATAAAGCAAACTGCATTGTTTTCTTTCTTTCTTTTACATTTGGACAGTGTCACACTGAGTAGGTTATCGTTTCATTTCACACTATTCTGGGTATTTATGTATAAATGTATGCAACTCCAGGACGTGCAATTTTTTGTCCTGAATTTAACATAAATCAAGAGTGAAAAATTTTGAAAAAATTTCTATGAGCATCTGTAGACACCCTGTAAAGGGGTTAAAGGGCTGTGAGTGGAAAGCTTAGGCCGGTTCCGTAAGGTTTTAGAGTGATCAGCACAGATGTGACTTTGAAGCGGGCAGGATGACAGGTAAAGTATTAGATTTGTTTGCTTTCATTGTTAGCTCAGCAGAAAGTGACACTCTTCAGAAAGAACAGGCTGACTGGTGAGGAGTTACCTTGGCTTCCTAAAGCTTTGAGCAAAGAGGAGGTGATAACTGCGCGGTCACTGTGACAGCAAAGATGAACAATAATGGTTTGATTTAGAGAGCTGAGGTAAGACAGACAGATGCTGCCTCTTGTGTTGGGAGTGATTCGGTTCCGGTCGGAGGTGTGACAGGTGGACGTGTGAGGAGCTAAGTTCATGTCAACATGTGTTCCAGAGAGGATGTGTGTCTGCTCAAGAGTGTGGACACTGAGGGGAAGGACTTTACCAGCAGCCACATCAAACTGTTTTAACTGAAAGCACTAATGCAAGAACACAATCCATAATAGCCAAATTGTAAGGCAGTGGTCCCTCACTAAATTGTGGTTCATATTTTGCTGATTGTTTTCAGTTAAATATTACATTTTTTTTCCACGTCCACTGTGTTCTGCATCTTGATAGGCTATTGACTTTGTCAATCAATCTCCCCCGTGCCGTGTCTCCTGTACACACAGCTCAGTTTGCCAGAGTTGCATAAATCTTCATCGTGATCAGATCTTTATTTTCATTCTCTATTACTGGACTTATTTTTCTGTCGTTTGAATTTCAAGAGTTGAAAATAATAGACAAATGTGTGAAAATGTTCATGTCTGTCTGAGAAAAGTGCAGCGAGGAGTTTAACAGCTTAAAAGCATCTACAATCCTAATTTGCAGATTTCACACATTGCGGGTTATTTATGTAATGTATCCACTGCAATAAATGAGGGAACACTGTTCTCACTACATATATTTAATGTAACTAAAAACAATGCAAAAGCAACAACTGGCTGCTGGTTAAGCTTGATCAACCCTCAGTGAGTGTTAAAAACTGTCTTTTATTGTCAAAGGTTGTCGTACTGAAGCTGACACATCTGCCAACAGAACCTGATCTGATAATCAGCTGCAAAACATGAACATCTATAAACACACTCATGTTTCAAATTGTTCTGTAAACGTTCCAGATGTGCCAGGCAGCGATATAACCGCCTTTTCCAAGTGTGCATGCTGTCGATTCTGTAATTTTTCCAACAGTTGTACTTCTTCTCCCTTCAGTCCTCATCCTAGCAGGAAACAAACTGTGACTTTGAGCACATGGATGAAGCTCAGCATTTGCTCCTTTTCTGCTTCACTTATTCCCCTTTCTTTCAACGTCCTTGCTTTTCACTGACGCAAACCACAGTGTCTCTCGTTCCTTATTTCAACGCTTTGATAAACATTCCAGTCTTGGGAATTTTCTTGAATCTTCTCTCCAAACCAAGGTAGGACCTTTTACGATTTGCAGCATTTTGAAAGTGTAGGAGCCAGACTCCTCATGTAACAGATTTATCCAAAAAGCATTTCTTGTGAAAAAAAACAAAAAAGTTATTTTATGGGAGATTTGTTTGGTTGTAGAATTTATTTTACCACTGACATATTGAATCGCTCCTTGGATATGTTTGACCTGAACAAGAGTCTGTCTTAATAAAATGTGAGCTTGGATATAATTTAAACAGGTAGACACACTACAAAATACAACTTCAACCAATTTTTCATGTAATACATAGGAAAATAAATACAAGTTGTAAATGCCCATGTCATATAAAACAGGGCCTTGCTAAAGCAAAACATCGAGAATATATTCATTGGAAAAAGTTTATTTATTTCCCCTCAAAGAAAACATCTCATGTGTCACTGTAAATCTTCATGGTGCTGTTGTTTAGCAACCGATTTCCTGTGGAAAAATAAGCATAATCCCTGTTATTTTTGTCACAACTGGAAAATAATCACCAAGCTGTAAAACTACTAGTTAGTCGAAGAAAGAAAATGAAGATGTTGGATCAAGTGGTGGAAAAATGCGGCACCACACAATAGCAAACAATGAAAGTCCATCACCCTATAATTTGCATTTCCAAAGCAACCACTTTCTCAACTAGGAATGCAGATTTGTCAGCAATAAAAGCAGAGCCTCTAAATGTATGTTTGCCTGCCTGTTTGCTGTTGTCTGTAGCTGTCAAAAAAATAAAAAAATTAAAGTTTGTATATTGTAACTGTAGATGATTGTTCCATTTACTTTTACAGTTTGCAAAAGCTGCAATGAGAGCAGGAGAGTTGCAGAACCTACAGCACACAAAAGAAGATGCCAAAGCACTGCTATAAGAAACAACCTGTTATGACCTGACAATGAAATATTTTCCACAAATGGAAAAAATAACTGAAACAGGAAAATGTTTGCTAAATGGGACTGATAACCAGAAAAGCAAAACATCAATATTTTATTTTAGAAACATAGATTACATAAATGATTAAGTCTCAAACAGAAGAAAGCAAGTTTACAGTGACTACAGAGAAGCCGTTATCGAGTGATCAGGCAAATTAGATAACCAATGATTAAAAATGAATCTGCTTTGGGAAAAAAAACTTAAAAGTTTCTTCACTGCAGGTTGTAGTGTGTCTGAACCCAACCGGAGATCAACACAAACAGCACAAAGATTTGACATCTGAAATGTGAAAATGCACAGTTAGAGTTGCATGAAAAGTAAACGCTCTCTTGATAAGATGTAAGAAACCAACAAACAAACAAAAAACACTCCAGAAGTAAGCAAACAATCCTTTTAGACAGTGCACAACACCCCAAACATGTATTGTATCACATTCCAACCCTGTGCATTCATATATTTGGGATCACTTTGTACTCATAGTGGCAGTTCATACTGACAAAGAACTGCTTGACACAGGGGCAACACTTTTTTTCTTTCAAACTTTTTAAAGTGCTTTAAAGTGTGTTTTCATAGATTATTGGCCATTCTGAAAAGAACGTTTATTGTTTTGAATGCTTTGAATATTTTTTTGTTTATGATAACAAACATAAGTTTGATTTAAATGTGATAATGTGAACAAAAAAGACATGTTTATTTTGTTATCATTATGACTTTGAAAAATTTCCAGCATGAACATTCCTCAAAGATAAATAAAAAGGAAGTCATTTGACATGCAATCAATACACATATTGTATTAATAAATTAAGATTTTTTTTTATTCTAAAGGTCTGCAACAAAATTCTATAACCTACTGCAAACTTGACGTGGCTAATGCTTTTAACGTGGCTAACACATCTAATCTGGTTTATGTTTTTAACGTGGCTAATTCTTCTAACTTGGCTAATGCTTCTAATGTGGCTAACACATCTAACGTGGCTAAGGCCTGGTTCACACTGGACGCGGAAGCGCTGCGAAGTGCCGCGGAACGGAGTGCGTTGGATGTAAAAAAACAAGAGAAACAAGAGAGAGGAGAGAACAGTTGGCAACAAGGAAATTAAAATAGAATATTAACTTACCCATGATGGCAAAAAAAAAAGCTCCCGCAGAAGAGCCTGTCAACCGTCGCGGAAAAACACACAAATACACACTCGCAGATCAACGTAATGGGCAGTCTACAGAGCGGGAGGTGTGATTTGGGGTGTAAAAACACAATCAACGAGAGAGAGGCAGAGAGCAGTTGGCGACAAGTCCTCGATGGACATGTCAAATTGATTGTAGAAGTAAAGATGTACAGGGAGTTGAACGACCCCCAGCACATGTTCTACAAGGTCTACAATGTTCTAAATAACCACAGCTTAGCAGAAGTGCCTGTCAACTGTCACTGAAAAATACGAGTCTGGTTTGCAAGTGAAAGCAGAGACCGCACATACTTCGTAACGCGGCGCTTCCCCGTGCAGTGTGAACTTAGCCTAATGTTTTTAACCTGGCTAAAGCATCTGACGTGGCTAATGCTTGTAACGTGGCTAACTTGTTGTATCTCACAAACAAATTCTAGTGTTACTGTGAATGCAGTTAAAAACTTTTTACTGGCAGACTTATCTCTGACTATTTCGTCTCGCTTAACCCTCTGGAACTGACGGACACCCTCACGTGTCCTGCCGTGCAGCTGTGAGATCAATGTAAAAAAACTCTATCTAAAATAAACTTAAACTTGTCTGAATATTCTGTAAATGAAATTGTATTGAAGTAAAGAGCGAATATGGCATTTATTAGTAGTTTTTGGACAAAAGCGATCTTTTACTTTAATAAATAAGGCAAAAGATGAACATCGATCAGACAGCTGTAATGCAGAGATGAGGTCCCGCTGTAAGGGGATCAAAGGTAAATTCAAAAGTTGACAAAAACAGAGTTTTAGGCCAGAGGTTCCAGGGGGTTAATATGCATTGAAGTTCTGTGCGCCTTTTAAATTATAGTATATCAAAAATAACCATTGACAGTATGCTTTATAGTGCAGTAATGTGGTAGTTTTTCACTTTTTTTCCCTCAGATGTGCATAAAAGGATTTTTTCTAAAGAATTTCTAAGGCCTTAAACCCAAAATAAGGTATATGAAAGCTTTTTTACCATACTTTGATCCGTTCTGATCATCTGATTTCAGAATGACTCCAGGTTACAGGTACCACTGAGTTAGTCCAAGTGTATTATGGAAAACAAGCTGGTGTTTGAAAGTGATCAGCCTAAGGTAAATGATGCTGCGCTTGGCCCTCAGATGAAGGGCAGTTCTCTGCTGCTCGCTCTGGCTGAATACAGTAGTCAGGGTTCTGCATAGCAGTGCTGATGTCAGTCTGACAGCATCATCTGCGGTGACTGGGTGTGTTTCTGTATCTGAGGAGCTGTGGAGTCTGAGGCTGTGGTAAAGAAGCATTCAGTTTGTTCATCAGTATTGTTTGCACTTCCTCGTTGATGCTCAGGAGAGAAATCCGCATGATGCTAACACTTGAAAATTGCCTTGAAGAAAGCTCAGGTGCAAACAAACCTGCTATTTAGCATTCAACTCTTGCAGAGCAGAGGACTGCAGAGACTCCCCCAGCTAACACTTCAAAGCTGATTAATTTAATGTATATCTTTTTAAACATGCTTTTCGCTTCTTTTCTGATTAACAAGAGTCACAGATAAATTCACAGCCTTAAAAAACACCATATTTATCTGCAATGAGAGATCATTTCTCTTAAAGTAATGCTATTTTTATGCAAATAGATTCATAGAAAATAGTTGTCTTATATCCCGTCTTGCACATACTCTCACCGCAGAGCATTTGTTATTCAGCAGCCACCGTCGGTGATTGACTGGTATATTTTTCTGTGTTTAGCGTATAAGTGGGCCACTTGGTATTCTCCTTTACTCATCTGGAACCAGCCCCGACAGAGATGCTGTGTAAGTGCATGTGGTAGAAAGACTTGGACTCTCTCTTGCTCTGTTATGCACCTGCACACAGAGGATGTGTAAAAGTGTGTGCAACGCAGACTGGGTTTCTTTCTTCCATTCCTGCTTATACATGAGAGATGAACTGAAAAAAATGAGGGGGTGGTGGGGGTCCAGTGAGGGGAGGCTGCCTCTCTGCGGTTCTTTGTAGTACTCATTCATGGGGTGTCAGCACAGCACTCGCGTGTGTTCTATCAGTCCAGCTGCTGGAGCATAGAGCTGTCAAGCATACTAACTAAGCCCAGTATAAATGTGTTTGCAGCTCTGCTGATATTGAGCCTCCTTTTTGTCCTGGTGCTTACTTGGGGCTGCTTCTCATAGCATCCAAACACTCAGCAGAAAGCGTATAAAAAAAACTCTCCATTCACACTTTAAAATCCTGATTTTGAAGCTGTTTGTTGTCCTTAAAGTCCCACTCCGATCCTCTTTCGATCTGTCTTAAACCTGTGTTGTTTTTTGAGATATATTTGTGCAGAGCGGCAGGATTTTAACAGAAATTCACCTCTGAGTTGTGGGCAGGACTGTTGGCGTGTAGTAAGCCCGCACCCTTGTCGTCACTAACCTGTTTACATGCTCTCCAACAAGCCTACAGCCCCTCTCAACCCCAAACTAACGTTTTTGGTGCAACAAAAATAGCGAGCAATATCGGAGCTATCCAGCCGTACAATTTTGATCCAGATTCCAGCTCAGTTGAGGAAAACA
The DNA here is from genome assembly GCA_036245035.1 of Adrianichthys oophorus. Taxonomy (NCBI): domain Eukaryota; kingdom Metazoa; phylum Chordata; class Actinopteri; order Beloniformes; family Adrianichthyidae; genus Adrianichthys; species Adrianichthys oophorus. The sequence continues at coordinate 709,325 of BSAI01000105.1, forward strand.
AAGACATTCATGGATCTGTTTATCTACAAGTGGATGCATTAGAATAGAGCAGAGCAGTAAGCAAATGGCCTGCCGATTATAGCACCTACGTCCAACGGCATTTTTCTGTCTGCTCCTGATTCACAATAGAAATACTCAGAAATTCAAATGTAAGTTTAATTTTCTTTATTAATGCCCTCTAGAATTTAGAAAAATGGCACAAGAACATGTTCAAAACACAAAAAATTATATTTCCATTGGATTTTGTCTTTAAGATGTTTCTGTTTTTCCAGCTTTCAATTTAGAAATCCTTTCTTTACCTCATCATAAGTTTTGATATACTTCTTAAAATACTGTAGTTTGAAGAAACTTCCCACTTAAAAAACATAAACTAATAAAACCTTAGGGCAGCGTATTAAAGTATTTAGTGTAGCCTGGGTATGTCAAACAGTATTAGGTGATTATCTCGGCTCAGTGGCTCAAACCATATTTGGTTTAACAACATGATGAAGACCCTATGGGCACCGTCGAATTGAACTAGCAAAAATGGTGAGTAAATTCTGTAGCGTTCTTTCAAACTTTGTCTAAAGGGAGTCTTGCTGTCTCATAATTTAAAGAACACTGCTTGAGGAGATATTGACAGTGGCCTAGGGCTCCGTCTGCAATCTAACTCCTGGGTAACTTCATGAGCATCAAAAGGAAAGATAGAGAGCTTGTAGATATGTTAGGCATCTACACATAGTTGCGAATAACATCCAGACTATTTTGTAATTTTTATGGATGAGACATATTAAAGGAGAATATCCACAGATTGATCTTTCCATTCTCTTGTCTTATGTTAAAAAAAAAAGGCCAGAGAGAAAATGTTTCCCTTCGTTTCTATTGTCTGAAAGGTTTACATTTATAAAGTGTTAACTCAGAAATGTAATTTGTGTGCACAAAACACAACAACAGTAAGATAAGCAGAACTCTGAAGAACTGTAAAGACTTTAATGTCTGCAGTATTACTCCAAGAAAACAAAGATGCTGATATACAGCCGTAAGAAACAAACATTGTTTTTCTGCACTTTAAATGGTCCGGTTAAATACTTTATTCTGGTTGGCATTGAAAGAAGTTCTGGTCACAATGCACTAGATGTGCAGGCTTCTTCAAAATGAACTCTTCCTTCATGATGTGGTCAAAAAGAAGTGGTGAGAGGTAAACTTTCTCTCAGATCTGATGCTTTATTGAACCTATCATGACGATCAGCAGATATATCGCTTACCCTTGCCTCTGCAATTCAAGATCGCTTCCAGCTCAGCAACACATTGACTTGGAACCATGACAACATGCCGCAATATGTATCACATTGTCCACCTTTTGTGAAAAGGCGTTATAAACCTAAAAAATAAGAATAAAGTACTGAAAATCAATATATATGATATGATATATATGAATGTTGATTTCATTTGTAAGTGAACATGGTATAAGATGTTCATTTACATGGTATGGACAAAGTGTTCTTTTTCCTAAAATTGATGCACGCTACGAAAACTTGAACGGTGGAAGATTATTGCTTTGTAGAGTGTAATTATTCAGCATTATTATATATTAAGGTGTTCATTTTTTTTAAATGAATCGTGTGCGTTCATGCATTAACGTTAACAGGCCAACTTATTGTATACAGAAAAGCTGTTTTTATTATTTATTGGGCTGCCCATGATTGGGTTTGCTGTGAGCTTTTCTAGTACGGTACCTGGATAAACTGGATGATTTTTAAGTCCCATTCCAATTATCTTTTTTTAAAGTGTTCCCAGTGTTTTTTTTTAAATCATGATTATGAAGTTTTTTACCTCAGAGTTGTGGATGGGACTGTTGGGGCAGAGTGAGCCTGTGCTCATTTTATCATCAACCAAACAAAATGCAACAAAGTGCTGAGCAACATTGGAGCTATCCAGCCGTACGCTTTTGATTCAGATTCCAGCTCAGATAAGGAAAACAAAGACGTACATGGATCTATTTGTCTACTAGTGGATGCATCAGAATGGAACGAAGCATTGAGATTGATTGCAGCACAGTCTTACATCATTGCTACAAGCTTTTTCAAACTGCATTTTTTCATCTGCCCCTGACTTACAACAATTTGAAAAGTACTCAGAAATACTATTTTAAGCTTTTTTTTTCTTTTACAAGTTCTCCATCATCAATAAAATGACACATGAGCATGTTAAAAACACCAAAAACACAATTTTCTTTGCGATGGGTCTTAAGTGAGTTACTCTTCATCGCTATTAGACTTGAAAATTGTTTTTTTTTTTTATTGTCTTTTTTAGGTTTGATTTTGTTTGTTCTTCACTCTGGTAACATCACATCCAACAAACCATCTTTCTTCCACCCATTCACAATGGCTCAATGTTGTGCACTAAGGACCTAACTCCCTTCCTCTCTGGCCTACTGTCAGAGCTTGATATACTTGATAGGCTTCAGCAGATGTCTGGCACGCTGAGCTCTTCTAGTAATGTCTCCTTGCCAAGCTTCAATAAGAGCTGAGCACTGAAATGGATTTGCTCTCATTCTCTTCAGTTACTCTGCAGGTGATAGTTTGTTTGCTGCATCAAATCAAAGGTGGATTGAGATCTATAAAGTAAAACAGAATCCCCTTTCACGTGTGGGATCCTCCTGGTTTAGGCTTTCGGTCAATTGTCGGGTTCCCTGCAATGACGAAGGTCATGCTGCCTTTGAACATTGACTCAGTGCTGAACACAGCAGGGATCAGGACGGTCGGAGGCTTTACTACTCTCAGATTCTCATCACAAGCTGCAATCACTCAGCCAAGACTCAGAGGGCAAGAGGAAGCAGAGTTCCAAACCTCTCAGATGGAAAAGCTAAAAATTACCCTTCCCAAGCTTCTCATCTTCCTCCTTCTTGATGACGTCTTTGCCGGTTGAACCAAATGTGCTGCTGTTGAGAATTATCAATCAACTGCTACCTCATTAAGTCAAAAAACATCTGCAATCCTGAATAATTAGTAGCTTCACACCTTCCACCGCTCACTTCAAACCACAGATCTGAGTGAACACAGAAGCACAAAGATGTCTGGGTGTTCTGATCACAAGAAGAGTGATCAATGTGCAGACACAGCAGATACAAAGAGGGAGACAAATGTATCATCAAAATGTGGATTTGGAGCACACAAAGTCAAGAGGGCACTGATCCCACTGAACTTATCGAGTCCTAAAGGGTGAGGAGGCGGCCGCAGTCTGTAGCAGGAGTGGGGAAACTTTTTGACTTGTGGGCCACAATTGGCTCCAAAATTTGACAGAAGAGCTGGACTAGGAGCAGACGATTAAAGTTTTTTGTAATCCACCTCATTAGAGAAAGAAATCACATAAAATCTGACCAAAAATGGTTTCATTTTGATTGAGTATTAATATGTATATTTTAAAACAGATTTTTGTTTTAGTTTTCATTTTAAAACCATGGCTGTTGTTCTCATTTTAGTCCCAGTTGTACCAATAGGCTGATGTCCCTCTGGGAAAGCATTTACTTAGAGAAATACTGCATTGATGAGGTGAATTGATGGGACTGAAAAAGCACACATGAACGTCACAAAAACAATAAAATCTTCCAACACCACATGAATGCAGGATAGTTTTCTGCACCCAAGCGAAGATCAAAGTAACTGATTGACTCTCAGAATCTGGAAAACAGACAACAGATACAAATTTTACTTGTTTTTCATTAGTCAATCTAATAATTCTTTCATTATTTGTTTTGTTTGAATTCATCAGAGACCTTGCTGTCTGGTTTAAAATCTCTATGTGATTTTAGGCCCTTGTTAAAGAGTATTTTATCATTCCGTATTATGTAACCTGCATCTGCTTTCATACCCATGTCCTTATTTGTGCTTTTATTTGTCATAGTTAAGTTTATAGATATTAAGTTGCTGTAGTTGTTTTATGTATTGTATGTTTTCTATCTGTTCCTACATTTTTCCGTCTGTAGAAAACAAAGTGTACAAGACATTTGAAAACGCTTACAATTATAGCCGAATGAAATATTTGACTTATTTTTAGGACTTTTACTATGTGAACATGTCCGTCAGACATGTTTTGTAAAGTCTACTTATTTAAATTTATTTTTTATTCTTTTTTTTTTTTTTTCTTTTTAAGTATTCGGGTACTATATGCTGCATTAATCCTTTAAGTGTTCTGATTTTTCTAGTCAGACCAGGAGTTTAAGTAAAAGCTTAATTTAAGAGAGTTTGACTGCAAACTTTCAGTCTTTTTCTTGGTTTTAATTGAGTTTTTAAATGGTTTTAAAACCTCACATGCATTAAAGATCAATTAATGTGGCTTTGTTATCCACTGAAACCTCTCCATCCACTTGTGTGCATTTTGAAAAGCCTTTCACTTTGCCCTACAACAAAGAGTGTGTGGACATTGCAGAATGAAATCTATTAAGGCTGGAAAACCGTAGCAATTATTTCTCTGGTGCTCATTTCACACATTTCACATTCATCTGTTCTTTCGTCCACACTTTGTCAACAGAAGCACATCTGAAGAGTCCCACTAATCTCTATTAAATTGCTCTCAGCATTGCAAATGCTCTTTAAAATCCCTTTCAACTGTGATGTTTCTTGTGTGCATTAAAATGAATGGAAATACTACAGTGAGGATTGGTGAATGCATCGGAACACACTGGCAATATCTGGAAAAGAAAAACTCAGAAAAAAGTTTAATTGTGTCACAGAAAAAGTAAAAAGAGGATAAAATGTTTTTAAATATGTTGAAAAGTGTCTAAAGCCAATTTAGTGTTTCAGCTGTCAGTGAGTTTTTGAAAAAGGACCTGGCTTACAGACAGAGAGTATTTTTGCCTCGGGAACTTGGTCAAAAGGTCTTTGACCCAAACTTCCATGACTGCTCTTTTTTTATTGCAATGAATGATTGGGAGAGAAGCTTCTTTTTCTTGACTGCCCTCCTCAATGAGGAGATGCACACAAACACACCTACAAAGGCACAGAAATCTTAAGTGAGAATGTCAATGTTCCCTCAGGGCACTGAGGGAGACCTTTACTCAGCTTGACAGAGTAGATCATCAGGACTGACACACTCGCACACAGGCACACACACAAAAAATCCAAACACACACCCTCTTTTATTCATCCCTCTGGGGTTGACTTGTCGATAAGTTGAGCTGACAGTCTCCTCTTCACTTCTTTCTTCTTCATCCTGTCCTTTTCGTCAACTCTTTCACCTCCCTGACCTTAATTCCCCGTGTAATTGTCCCGGTACTGTTTCCCTCTGCTGCTACCTGTAGACTGAGTGCAGTTCCACCTTAGAGAAAGCTTCCAAAACATCAAAAACTTAAAGAGAACTAGTTGTCATATGTTGTATTTAGTCCTTTTCTGACTCTAAAAGCATTGATTAGGTAGAAAACATCAGTTCTGTAGGCTTGTTTGAAAGTTTAGTTGCTGATTTTTAAACTATCAACCAGAAGCTTAGATGTATTTTAAATCAATATTTATTGTGTGCCACATTTGAAATGGACATTGTGAACGTGATGGTCAAAGGTAGTTATTTTTACAAGTCTTCCTTTTATACAGGTTTAAAGACTCACTCCAAAGAAAATGCTGTTTTTAACATGTTCTTGTGGCATGTTTCCACATATTTAAAATAATTTCAGCTTAAAATTGCATTTCTGAGTATTTTTATTCAAATCACTGTGAATCAGGAGCAGATGAAAATTGCCATTTGAAAAGGATCATATTTAAGACGTATAAGAATTGTGACATAGAAACTGCGATGGGCGTTTCCCATCGCAGCTTCCCTGCGCCACTCTTTTCCAATACCTCCACTTATAGGCGACTAGATCCATGTATGTCTTTGTTTCCCTTGTCTGAGCTGGCATCTGGATCAAAACTGTACAGCTGGATAGCTCTGATATTGCTTTGCGTTTTTGTTGCACTAATTTTAGGTTGCCATTAACAGGGTCTGAAAGGTTGCAGGGAGAGTGCAAGAAAAGGGGCCATGAAAAACAAGGCTTACTTTCACACTGCAGGAGTCCCACCCACAACTCAAAGGCGGGTTTCTGACATGCTGCAGAAACTAGGTCCTAGAAACCAACACAGAGTTTATTATTTTGGCTAAAAATTGCATAATTTTTATTAAAAAAAAAACAAAAAAAAAACACTGGAAACACTTTGAAAATCAATCAAAAGATGATTTGAGTGGGACTTTTAAAGGAAAATACGTTTATTTCAACAACAAATTGAAAGCCAAGCAGAATGTTTTTAAAAAGGTGAAGGGTGCATTCTTTTGCTGACCAAAAATGTGATATTTCTGTTTGAATTTAATAAAATAATTTAGAGTTTTATAAGTGAGAATTCCTCGTTTTTTTTTTCTTTTTTTTAAACCAAAACCTACAGAACCCTAAAGGAAAATCAAAGAAAAAAAAAAAAACGACAGGCTATCTCATGAGCACCAGTTTGTTTCTCTTTTGCATGAGAAACCACAAATTAGTTGTTTACTCTGATATCCCTTTAGGAGCTCCAAAAAAGCACCTTTTTTTCAACTTAAAATTTCAACACAAAAATCCATATATCATCAAATCTCATATAAACAGTTTTATTGCTACCATTATTTGTTCTCAATGTTTTTGTCTGATCGGAGGTACAGCACAAGTATTTTTAATCAACCACAGAGTGTAATTGATGCTGAATTATGTTTCTCTACATTTATGATCCTTTTAAGGAAGCTGTTGCTTGGTACTCTGGGACTTGGGTTGATTCATGTGAGAGTTGGTTTGAATTTATTTTGTATTCTGGAATTAAATACAGATTTTTTTGCTGACTTGCAGTCAGAATTGAGAGTTTGAAATAAGCGTTTTAAAATGCATGACACTGTTTGCAATGCAATGTTTTGGCTCTGATTTAGATTTACAACTTCAAATTGACCATTAAAACATAGAACAGAGAAAAACAAGCAAGAATATTGATTTTATGATGCAAAAAAAGAAGAAATAGGTTGAGTAAACTCAGATTAAGTGGCGAGCTTTTCTTTATGTCAATTCATTGACCATATTTTTCAGAGTCGTGTTTCTTTGCTTAGCTGGTGGTGCTACTCATACTCCGGTGTGTCTTATGAGAGACTTAAAGTGAACACAGAGAATAGGGAAAAACAAGCCTGAAGAGAGCAGACTTGTCCAGTGTCTCCTCAAAAACAAAACTAACATCTTCTATCTCACAAACTGCAAACGTGGGAGCTTCACAGTAAACTCCCTTTCACACAAACCTAACCGTTAGGAATCCCCCATCTGGACTGGGACCAGAATCACTGATGACCACAGGAGGAGCTGTGTGTAATGTTTCTGGTAGATTTAAAATTTGCAGAAATTCTCTTCAGTTGTTTTAAATTTGATTCAGAATCATTTTGCAAAAAAGAACTAATTAGTCTTTTCAGTGAACATTTACGGATGAATGTAAGCTTTAGGCAGAGCTGCGGCTGTTTTCATCTCACGTTTCTGCTTCATCATTCCCTTTGCTTTGTAGCTGTCAAATGAAAAAAAAAAAACCTCATCTTTGCTTTTAAAAATGGCTTTATTCTTATTTTGGCTTTAGGCTTATAAAACTAAATTTAAAATGGCTCTGTCTCCATATTCTTTCAAGTGAGATATGATGCAGCAGCTCTAACTGAAGCTGATGAAGCATTGTGTCAAACTGAATAAATATCTTATCTGGGACTTATTAGAAAGTCAACAATTTTGGGAGTGTCAGAGATGCTGAGGCATCACAGAAGAGTCTTGATGAGTCTCCTCTCACATGAATACCTGCCTCTGTGTTCTCCTGGTCTCTCTGCACATGTCCAGCATCTCTGAAAGTGTTTTCTTGCTTGACTAGCTTGTAGAGGGAACCTTCTCTCTTCTTCCTTGTCTCCATCCGGTGCCTGGCACCTCTTACATTATTCATGTGGAGGCCGGTCTCTGTAAACAGAGACGCTGGAGCCGCCCAGTCAGCTGGTTCACCTTGGAAAGGCCGTAGACGGACCTGACAAAACACTCCCTCTGTGAGAGCTTTTAAAAGCAAAGGTGGGAGGAAAATGAACAGAGAAATGATACAGCCAAACGAAATGCTGCTTCAGCATTAAGTCTCCGCCCGCACCACTCGACACGCACAATGGACACCAGCTGAAAAACAAGACCTGAAGGCAAATTTTTTGTTTGTTCTTCTGTAAAAGTAGAAAATATGCTTACTGCAGCTTTGCTTTTGAATAATGTAGTTGCACTTTTCTTGTTGTTTTATTTAACAACCTTTTTGCTTTGAAAATCCATGTTCAATTGAGATTGACTGAACTAAGCTCATTGTTCTTGTTATTTACGTGAGGTGGTTCATAAAACATTACATGTTACTTGCTGTTGTCACTTCTTCCCAATAGTTCCACTTCTTCCCAGTTTTCTCCTGATGTGGACATGTTTACTGTCTGCCGTCGCAATTTCATATCTAAAGCATGAATTTGCTGTCAATCTGGCCGGCTTCCTTCTCGTCTGTATTAAAGCTCAGACATGTTTCTACTGAACAATGCTGCCGTCGACAGTATTGATTGTCCTTGCATTGATTCTAGTCATAATCCAGGTTGTCTGCCATCAACATTTGGAGTTTTTTTTAAAGATCTGGCAACCCTTTAAAGCTCCTTTTATGGGACTTAAACTTGACAGCTACTTCTTGAAAAGGAAAACTATGCAGTTTGGGGTTTAAACCACAGGCTGTTTTATTCCTTACAAGAGGTTGTAAAAGACAAGAAATGACTGTGAAATCTATCTCACAATTCTTTATTGAAGCTTTGGGGACTGTAGAGAGCTGAGAGCATGGAGATTTTAACCTGAGCTGCACCTTGACATGTTTCATTTCATATACATTTTTGTAAACAGAAATCTGACTTTAGCATTATCTTATCCCCTTGTGTGAAAACTGTCGTGGATTTTTAACAAACATCAAAAAGTGCCCTCAAGCATTTTGCCATCAAATGTCATAGGGTTGAGGTTTGATTAGCATCAACAACGCTACAAAAAGGGTCAAAATATAAAATAATTATAACTAATAAAGAATTTAAAGCAACTTCAGAATAAACAATCACAAATTATAAAACAATAAGTCTATAATAAAACTGGCAAACTTACAGCATTCATTATAATAAAATAACAGAGAATGTGCTTTATTTCCATCCATCCATTTTCCTAGCTCCCAGTATCCCACTCAAGGTCACAGGGTTTCCTGTCCCGGCTACTGTTGGGGGAAGGCAGGGTACAGGTCACCAGTCTGTCGCAGGGCCACACAATAACACCCACGTGCATACCTTTAGGTTAACCAGTTAACCAAAGAAGCATGTCTTTGGACTGTGGGAGGAAGTGTGCCTGAAGAAATGTTCCAGCCAGGATTCAAACCAGGGACTTCTCACTGAGGTGGGAGTGATAACCTAAGAAAAAACAAGCAATGATTAAAAACGTTTTAAAGGCTCACAAAGTCTTCTTTTTGTAGTAGAACAATCTTTTCCTAAACTTACTCCCAACATAGTCCTGTAATCTACAATAAAAATAAACATTACAAAAAACTACCACCTATTCACCTATTTGTTAAACAGAGCGGGGGAGACCATCATAACAATGAATGGGGCCAAAATCTCAAATGGGGCTCAAAATTTGTATTTCAAAATTCACTAATGAAACCAAAACATATGTGAATGTCCAAAAGAAGTTTTCATTTTATATATATATATATATATATATATATATATATATATATATATATATATATTATTGTTGCGGGATGGCCACAACACCTATGGCTTGGCGGCAATTTAGTGGCAATTTTGGGAAATTCTGCAATTTTCACATTTTGCCATAATATGGAATAAGACTTACAAGTGAGCTTCATGACCACACATACCACCAGCTTAAGTCTTCAACCAAAGTTTGGATGACCTTTATCAATAGGAAAAGGTTACTATCTTCAATTTAAAAAACAAAGCACCATCAGTACCTTATATAGAAATGTAAACTTCTTCAAGGGGTTTCGATCTGTTGTCTCATACCTCCTTTAGCATCATTGGGAAGCTGCTTGGGAAAACATGTTGGATTTAGAAGTTGTAGGTTTTTAACAGTGTAGCGAGCTCGCAAATGTGACGTTTCCCTGTTGCTCACACATTTTTTGGAGGAATATTTTGAAACTTTAAAACATGAAGCTTTACTTCAAGCCGAACGAAACAATATCACACATGATGTGACCAAAAAAAACAAGGATATCCTAAAGTTTACTTTAGGATTCCTTTCCTCTTGCGGGCCATTAAAAACCTTTTGTGACTTTAATGATGTATGCATTTTTTTTCACAGAAATAACAAATATTAATCATTATTATTACTATTATAAAGTGTGGGCTTGTTAGTTCAACAGCTTTGAAGATTTTTTATTTTTTTATTTTTTTTTTTCTGAATCAAAGAAGCACAAACAATTCTTGAATACATAAAAAAGTCTCCAAAGAAATTGAATTTATCTCTCAAATGATTTTATTTGTAAATTCCATCAGGTACACAGACATATTTGCTCCGGTGAAGTATATGTCTGTTTTGTTTCATTTAGTTAATTTATTTATTTTTGGCGTGGTTCTTGAAATACTACTGCAGTTGTTACTCAATAAGTAATATATTTCTGTTTTCCTTTAATGATTTTCTGCTTTACTGTGAGCTTGACTCTCCAATAGAAAGTTTACAGACTCCTAAATTGGCATGTCTTCTCTTTTTGCCACAGATGCAGCTTGACTGCGTTGTCTTTATGCAGGCATTTAAGAGTGTTTCGATCTGAAGGCCCATGAGAGTGGCTGTCCCCACTGTGCAAATGTGCACAGAAGCTCCCTTTGTGCACATGTGCACATAGACACAGCTTAATAAATGCTACCTCTCTTTTTTCTGTCATTCCACTCCCTGGAGACAACTTCACCTGATCAATAACCTCTTTCTATGCCTCCCTGTCCTCCTGCCTCCCTCTCAGCACAGCTCCCACCACATTTCCACTCTCAGTTCTTTCTCTGATCTTGCAGCTGAATTACTTTTGATCTAGAACATATCGCCAGAAACCATGAAAGCTCTCATCAGTCTCATTTGGTTTTATTTTCCATCAATTAGACAGTACCCCACATGCTGGAAGCAGTGGGGGGAGTGGGTAAGTGCAGTAGGTTCTTTAGCCTGTATTCATTTGCTTCCAGCCATGATTTGCTCAGCTAGCCCCTGTCAGCAGTGCTTCAGCGTGTTGCTTAGAAAAGGCCACAAGGTTATATGAAAGCATTTAAACTGCAGTGGATGAATGGGATATTGCGTTTAGCAGTTTAAATCCTATGAAGCTAGAAGCCTTTTAGTTACATGCATGCTCTCACATCAGCTGCAAGATGACTCTGTCCTACCAGCTTCATACATATTAAAAAACAAAGTGTGCCTGTGTTATCTCATGAATCATATTGCCCCAAGGGTTTCACTCCCTAATGATTCTGTGAAATCTATAACAACAGCTGAATTGATTTGAAAGTCATCCATAAACATGAAAAAATGACTAACAACACAGCTGCTTTTGCTCAATAAACTAGCAAAAATATTTGAAATTATAACTTAGTTAATATGCAAAAATTGTTACTCTCCTTTAACGTAAAAAAGGCAAAAAAGAGTATATTTATCCTTTTCTTCTATATATCTGTTAGGTCTTGCAGTGAGAGCTGCATGCCCGCTCAGCAGCTGTTTGTGTAATGTGGTAAACATTTAAAGCTGCAATCATACAACAAGAGTGCATTTAGACATGCAGTGAAGGCAGATGCTGAGATTCACCCAACCATCAGAATGGGTAGCAAAGGTGATTAAAGTGACCTTGAATTTCATCAGTTTTTTTTTTTTTTGGGCAGGATCTGGCTTTCATGTTGTTTCTGATGCAACCAAATTGTTGAAGAAGTCAACACTCTCCAAACGTCCATGGGTTTTTCTGCTATTCCTGTACCAATGTAGTTTAGTCAAGTCACAGATCATTCATTCATTCATCTTCCAATCCGCTTTATCCCTTTCGGGGTTGCCGGAGCCTAACCCGGCTACTCATGGGTGAAGGCAGGGCACACCCCTGGACTGGTCGCCAGTCTGTCGCAGGGGCCACAAACACACACCCATGCACACTCACATGCACACCTAGGGACAATTTACAGTGACCAATTAACCTATGAAGCATGTTTTTGGACGGTGTACCGGAGTACCCGGAGAAAACCCTCACATGCACGGGGAGAACATGCAAACTCCACACAGAAAGGTCCCCCAGCCAGGACTTGAACCGGGAACCTTCTTGCTGTGAGGCAGGAGCGCTAACCACTGCGCCACCGTGCAGCCCAAGTCACAGATCATCTTCCACATAATGTGTTTGAAGTGATTGATCATTTAGTTTTTGTGTTGCTTTTAGTTTTTGAGAAGGACATCTGCTTCGAACCCACAAAGCATGTTGGGCAATGGTAGCCTACTGTTAGTGACACAGGCCTCCTGGAAGGTCAATGGTTCAAGTCCTGGGACAGATACTAGTGTTTGCATCAGTGTTGATCAAATGCTGCGTTTCTAAATGCTCCGGTAGAGCCACTTATGAGACTTTGTTGGTACCCACCCACTTCCAGGTGTGAAAATGAACTAGATCTCCATGAAAAAGAGAGCATGCTCTTAATGAATCTCCTTTGTATAAATAAGGGTTAAACAGTTTTGTTTTTGCTTTTATACATCATTCTCTGTAGACGCATAAAGACACTGAATGCATCTGAATCCATCATCAGTATAAAAAAGGCTCACCTAGCATGTCCTGTGAAAGTCACCTTATGCTGGCCATCCTCGTGGAAGTTTTTTGGAAAGTTTCTTTCATTAATATTCAAACTAATAAGCTCAGTGGCCTTGTGGTAAAGTGTCCACCCTGAGACTGGAAAGTCGTGAGTTCAAGTCCAGGTCAAGTCATACCAAAGATTCTAAAAATGGGACCCAATGCCTTCATGCTTTACACTAAGCATTAAGGGCTTGGATTGGGGGGTTAAACTACCAAATGGTTCCCGGGTGTGGCTGTGACTGCGGAGAGTGTGGAGTGTGGAGTGTGGACTCAAATGTGGAGAGTAAAATTTCACACACCTTGGTGCGTGACAGCTGATGAAAATGCAAAAATGCAATTTAAAATTCAATATATAAAAAAAAACGTTAATTTAGTCTTATATAGATTTTATTTTAATTAAAGTTTTAAGTAAAAGAAAAGTTGCATGTACAGGGCAGGCATGTGGGATCCACATAGGTGAGACTCTGACAGATTGCATTCTCAGGTTAGAATTTTTAATGTCACATTTTTAAATTGAATGATCAATTCAATGTCATATTTAAAATGCATGTCTGAATTATATATAGAACTGACAATTGTAAAAGACATTTTCACTTGAGTTATGAGACAAAAAAATGCCCATTTAATAAAACAACGAATTTAGTTTTTATTTTGAAACTTTAATAAAAAAAAGAAGATTAAACTGGATTTTTTATAGTGAATTATACATTTTAAAATGCATTTTTAAAATGCATGATCAAATTTCTAATTAAATTATCAGTAGAGAATTGAATTTCCGTTTTAAATGTGTGGAAACAAAAACTCCCATACATCTCAACATGCCTTAAGGCCTTTGGTAGCTTCTTCGTGATAAATAGAACCAAATGTTGTTTCCAGTGAGTGTATATGATTCATGTAAATTATCAGCAGGTGTGAAAATAGGATGCTCACAGCAAGACAAACAAGTGCCGCGGTTTCCCTGGATGCATGCCTGAAGCCTGAATGGGTTACAGCCCAATATGGAGGGCACAATGGTGGATCTCGAAGCAAAAGGAAGAGAGATAAAGTTACAAAAATGTGGCAATAAGAATATTAAATAGATGGAGGCCTGAAGGTTTCCCTGAAGGTGCAGTCACAGTTTGGTGTTAATGCAGAACTGAAGTGCAGAGTATAAAGCAAAGTCTCTTGCTCTGAGGCAGCATAATAAGGTAGTTCTGTAGAACCTCATTCTCATATTCAGCTTATTTTCCTCTTCCAAACCTTTGGTGTCTGCTGTCTAAACTGGCTTAAAATGTGTGCAATTTGCAAGTTGTATTACATCAGATTAAAAGTTATAATCGGGCTTTGATTTTTTTTTAACTCAGAGTTTTATTTAAACTGAGTACAGTACACACACGTTTCAATGTTCTACGTTAAAGTTATAATTAAAAATGATATTTGTCATTTACATTTACCTGTGTGTATGTGTTCTTCAGGAAATGTACACTCTAGGACTCTGTATGTCAAATTCAAGTGAGTGACATTTAAAAGTACAGCTGACATTGGCTTATTACACTTGGCAAGTCGCTTTTGACTGAAGCTCCTACTGATCCACTGATACCTTCCATTTAACCTTCAACAGTTCTGTACTTTAAGTGCAGAAGTATCTCTTACCAAGGTCTCTTATCTTTGTTCAGCAGTGTACACACTACACACGACATTTAGATATAGTCGCTGCTCTCTGGATGCTAGACAGATTTCACTTTAGAATAAACTATTTCATGTAATTAGACTGCAACTATGTCTAAAGAAGTGTTAAAATGACAACTGTGTAGCCACTGCTTAAAGAACTACTGTGATGAAAATTGCACAAAATGTTTTCTTGCGTGTTTTTAAAATGATTTTGAGGCATTTTTCTGATAAGGAAAGATATATATAAAGACAATTTAGCTTAAAATTGTGTTTCTGAGTATTTCTTTAAACAAATGATTGTGACTCAGGAGCAGAAGAAAAACTGCAGTTTGAAAAAGATGGTATTTGTTCCATTCTGACACACCGACTTGCTGACAAATAGATCCATGTGGGTCTTTGTTTTCTTTGTCTAAGCTGGAACCTGAATCAAAACTGTTTGGCTGCATTAGCTCCAATTAGCCATTTTTGTTACATGATTAATGTTAGCTTGAAGGTTTGAGGGTCTGTAAGCTTGTGGGAAAGAGTGTAAAAAGATGGGTGTCAGGAAGGGGAGGCTTATGCCACTCCAATTCTAATGAAATCCTGCCATTCAGCAGAAACTGTCCCAGAAAATGACAGGATTTTTTTTTTTTTTTTGGTAAAACATTGTCATCCTAATTAGAAGAGCACTGGGAACACAGATCAAAAGATGATCAGATTGCTACTTTAAATAAATAGAAACCTGGTTTTGTTATTGATCCTTGATAAAGTTCTGCAGAATGCCACTGATTATATATTTTCAATTAGGTTAAAGAGATAATAATAATAATTTTCATTAAACTCTAACTAAAGGGTTTAACTTGAACGTCTTTTAGTGTAACTAAAAAAAAAAAAAAACAAAAACAGCTAATAAACGTATTTTTCCAATAGGTTGTGCATATCAACATATCATGAATCTAAATTTTTATTTAAAGTGTTACAATATATATATATATATATATATATATATATATATATATATATATATATGTTTTTTTTTTTTTTTTTTTTTTTTTTTTTTTTATTAAAAATGCTCTGGGCCCTGTTTTGGCTCCATGCATGTAGAGTCAAGGCCTAATGTTGTTCAGGTGAAAATATATACTCAGCAATATATATTATCCACTGGAACCAAATTAAAGCTTACAGCCAAGCTATGGATGACTCTCCAATTAATGAAGCCACTTTTAGCCCTATTAGTGACCTAATTATCAAGTGAATTTCAAAATATCAATCATTACACTGATTGCAGAGATTAAAATTAATGAACGCTGTCACAGTGAGTTGTGAGGGGAGACGCATTTTAAATTCCTAAACTCTGGTGTCTTTGGCGTTACAAGATCCAACTATTAGATTCGCTTCTATTTCAAGGAAAAAGTGGAAGAGGAGAGGCGCAGAGGAAGAACACTTATTTAGCCTGTAGTTTCAGTATCTCACATTCTACCCCCACTCATCACTGGTGGCATCTGTAGCTGTCAAGGACCGAAAAAAGGAGAAAAAAGTCTTACTTTTGATGCCAGGCCTAGCTGCAGTGATAAAATATTGAAGTAGCTTGGAGCCCACAGTGCCGTCACCACTCTTCATATATTCTCCTTCAAGATAAAAGGCTGACCCCTCCCACCCTCCTCCTGCTGCTGCTGCTATACATCACCTGACCCCATCGATGCATCTCTCTTTCCTCTATGTTCTGTCTGTCTCACTCACCTTGTCTAATATTTTCCTTGTTTCTGGCTCAATTTCAAATTAGGTTTTGTATCAGTGAACTTGTGAGTTCACACGTGCATCCTCCTTTTCTTGGAGGATGGAAGCACATGTGGCTTGCTGCTGATAAGCATGTGCTTCCACCACAGACACTTGATTTTCACTCTGAGTCACATCCAAAGATAGGGGAGCGTGTAGAGTGCGCATTCAGTCATGCCAGCTTGTACATCATGACAAATTCAGACTAAAACATATTTATCCAGAAAATTTCCACAGTTTTAATTAACCCTGTAAAGCCTGGACGATTAAATAATTGACAGAACATGTAAATTCTTTGAATTATGAGCCTTTATAGGTCCCTCTGAACAAACAAACAAAAAAAAAAATATATGTAAATTTCAATTTGTATCATATTTGGCACATCAGGTCACACAGCTCAAATATATATTTTTTCCTGAGCTAACAAAAACATTCTAAGACCCAAAAAAATTCAAGAAATTGGTATTTACATTCCATTGCTCTTGTGGAGGACTGACAGACTCATATATCAAATATATGTTCGGCTTTAAAGGGTTAAAGGTTTGGGATTTTTAAGGTATTTAAATATACATTCCTAAAAAATTATTCTGATTACAGAAAAAATACATAGAAAAATCCCATAAAAAGCTCTACAAAGTATGGATAAGCATTCAGGATTTTCTAAAAGAATTTTTATGATTATATTATCAAAATGTTTGGTTGGGTATTACTGTAAATAGACTAAAGCGGCTAACATGTAGCTGTATTGGACTGTATTTTTTTTATGTTAGTAGTTAGGTTAGGAGTTAGCGTAGTCACAGTAGCGTTTGTTTGGGATCAGTCTGTTTTGTTTTTTTTTTTACGTTTTTTTTACGGAGTTATAGCTTTTGTGAATGTGCTGAAAGTCACAAATGCTAACTTGGCTAACATGTAGGGTATTGTAAACACGTTCTAGAGTTACTGGGAAGGCAGTTAATAATGTCTGACTGACTGGCTTACTGGATCTCTGACTCGTTTGTCTCACTTAAAGTGCCTTATAGCTCAATGTGACTTATAAATGACAGGTTTCAAAATTAACCTTTCATTGACGGAGTTTCTTAAAATTCAGTGTGTGCACTATAGTGTGGAAAATATGGTAGTTAAAGCGTACATCTGTCTACCTTCTTGAGGACCCTTTTTAATCAATCAGGTTTGGCTATTCTAACATCAAATTAAAATAATGTACTTTTCTTAAAAAAAAAAAAAAACAGACCATAAATTGGCCGTCACCTTGTGATCCAGTGCGCCTTGTAATGTGGAAAATACGGTACTTTGTTTGCTGCAAGGCTGACTCTTTCAGACTGACCACCTGCCTAATTCTGATGCTGGGTTTGATAAAGTCGCTGGCATGTCAGTGGTTGCTTGTTTGCCACTTATGTAATTAATTATTAATAAACAAGAAAGATTATGTTAATGTTCCTCTTAATTTGTTTTTTATGGTGATAAAATTAAAATAAATTAACTTTAAAGTCTCACTCTGAACAGGTTTGGATCTGTTGTAAAAGTGTTCCCAGTAGTCTTTAATTATGAATATGCCATTTTTAGCCAAAATCCATAACCCGTGTTGTTTTCTAGGATATAGTTTATTCCGAGTGGCAGGAGTTCATTGGAAATTCACCTCTGAGTTGTTGGTGGGACTGTTGGTATGGAGCAACCCCGCCCCCCCTCTCCATCCTGTTGCAAAGTGGAGCGGAGAAGGGAGTTTGTGGCCCACCCAGCATGTTTTTGACATCCCAAATATGATCTTTTCTAAAGGGCATTTTCATATGTTCCTGATTCACAAAGACTTTAATGTCACAAGAACTTGTAAAAACACCAACAACAGTTTTTTTTCAGAGTGGGTCATTTGCGACATTTAGTTAAAAGTCATACTGCGGAGCAAAGAAAGCAAACAAATAAGAAAGCTGCTATTGGTTGATTCATACATGCTAATAATGCTGTTTACTGGTCTCATTTCTATACTTCACTTTGATGCCAATCACATGGATTGCAGTTTCTAAAGAATCTAATTATCAGTCAAATATCAGGAGCTTCAGCAAGACTGCAGGTGTCATGCTGACCTTCACAATTCTGGTGATTTGCAATTGAAAGGTAGCCATTTTAATTTAAAATAATGTAAAAGTAATTGTTTCGAAATGAATCAAAAACGATGTCTGACAGTTATCAAGGCTCTCAGTATTTTTCAGAATTTTGAATATTTTCTGCACAACTTTTCTTTTTCAACTTTTCTGTTCAGATGAAATCTTACCGGCAAGTTTCATAAATTCACGCCTGTTTTACTAAGTTTGGACGATTAAGGCAACAAACTCGTTCAGTGACATGTCAGGTTTTGGTTCCTACATTGTCAGGAGACTAGTAAATGACCTTTTATTTATGGATTTTTTTTTCAGCACACGGTATCATTTTGCAGATCTCTAGAGTGAAGGTGACAGAAAGCCGGCTGGCGGAAACAAACAAGGAAGGGAGGGATAAAAAACAAAAGTTTGAGGTAGATGAGAGATGTGCTGTTGAGGCAGGAGATTGTTTCTTTTTGTCCTCTGGTTTCCTGTGAATGAATCAGCTGCACAGCAGTGTGAATGGCCATTAAACACAAAACACACACAAACACACAATAAAAGATAGTTCTCTAGAGCATCTCCCAACAGATTTTTAGCCCAGCACATTTTTCTCATCATCCACCTCTCTTAAGCTGGATTCACACTGAACAGTTTGCCGACGCGTCCAGTTTCAATGCTAAGTCTATGTACAGATGCAATCAGAGGTACTGCAATACGTTGTAAGCATTTGGTGCTGCACCGAGCATTGTGGGAAAGTGTGTTTAGAGTTCAAAAGTTTGAACTTTGGCAAAGAAGATGTGTCACATCAACCAATCGGGGACTCAACTTTGGCCTGTGACGTGTTAATGACGTGATCAGCGGGTGGAATGCAAAACAAATATGGAGGGGAATCTGATGGTTCTTCTCCTAAACTTCATGATATCGAGACAGTAAAAACGTCTAATTTGCTTGTATTTGTTTTTTTTTCTTCTCGAACTAATGCAAGTTTTCAAAGTGGGTCACAGAGAAGCAGAAGTATCGCTGAAAGCACCATCATTCAGATGCAGCTCCTGCAGTAGATGGTGAAGCTCATTGTGCTGGAAGAGTCTCTGAATGATCTCATGAAGCCACACATGGAGACGGGATTACTAATGCTTTTGTAGAGTTCCTCAAAATAAATAATTCTGATCTCTTAACACCATCTGTGTCTGTGTCCAATGCTTCTAGGTAGAGGTCAGGCTAAAAGGTTTAATAGTAGCTCCTCCCACACACACAGCGGGACCGAACCATCAAGTTTATGAACACATTTTTCATTTTTGTATGAAAACATTATGAACACAAGTATCTAGGTGCAAATTTGACGTGCAATAAAAGAGAGGCGTCCGATGTGAATTTGACATGTTAATCCTGTATGGTGTGAACCCAGCTTTATACCCAAACTCTTGATGTTTCCTCTCATCATTTCCGCTTTAAACTCTAATTTTATATGTTTTTGTTCTATTTTTTTTTCTCAAGTGATACTTCACTGTAATTATTTCTTCTATTTTTCCTTTTTAGTCTGCTTTTAATCTAAGCAATTCTATCCGTTCATGTTTTCGTTTCTTCTAAATCTTCCTCCAGTTTTACACTGTAACAGGCACATCCACTTCAACAGTTAAAACTCAGACTTCCCATGTAACAAGGTGCCACAGTCTGTCCCTTTGGGAGCTGCAAGGCTGAGTCCTGTTGTCTCTGCAAGGAGAGGCAAACAAACTCTCCAAAGCAAAAGCACAGTGAGGGACACGGCCCAAAAAAAGGCTGATAAAAAGGAAAAGTGTGTATCACTTGATGGAGCGATGCTGGTAAGATTGAGTGCACCTGAGTGAGGGAAAGTTCAGGCTATGTGGGGAAAGGCTAAATAAAAGACATATGATTTGAGTTTAAGATAAGGTCAGTGTCCTCCACTCCAGGAATTCACACCAGCTCACCTTTTTTATTCTTTTTCAGGAACATGTGTAAAAAGAGGCTTTGCTTTAAGCTCAAAACCTGGCAGTTTAAAGACTTTACAGCTCAATGAAAGAAAGAATTCAGTCCCTAAAAACAAACATCCACTTAAATTTAATCTCCCACACAAATAGGAAATAAAAAAATAATATCAGTAATTGTAATAATAATGAGAAAACACTAAGAGAAAATTGACTTTTTCCCTCATCTTGATTATTGAGTGTTCTCTCATTCATCAAAGTGAATATTCAACAGCACCAATAACGCTTTTGTTCAATCTAATTGGTTTTTAAAAAAAGTTGTAACCTTTGTTTGATTTCTAAACCCTACAAGTGTCTTTTCAGGTTCAGATTGAGATCACAGCTCCAAGCTTGCTTAATGTCAGCCCCCTCCATCCCTCATCAGTATCACCTGCAGTTTCACCCACAGCTAAAATCAGTTAAGCGTGTCTGTAACTGATTTATTTTCTTTTGTTGTAGCCCATTTTACTTCTGTGCCTATAATCTCATAATTGGTTCCTTGTAGGCTTCATTTGTGCATGATAAATAAGCCTTCCAGGCAGCAGGATGCCGAGCAAAGACGTGGTAAATTATTTATAATATGTCACAATGAGACCCCTGCTTTTTAGCCAATGGCTGAAAAGCAGAGGTCTGTAAATGTTTTTCTTTGCACATGGACTTTAGTTTATGCATTCAGTCACTGCGGGTATAATTATGTGGAAGGGAAGAAATTGTAGAAACAAAAGAAGCAGCTTGGGAAAAAGATGAGGGTGCAGCCAAAGAAAATAGGATGTCGACAGTCAGCGGAGAGGATGAATTGCATAATTAAAAATGGAGCAGTTGCATATTGATTATCCAGAACCCGAGAATGGATTGTGGAGGAATGTCCGGCGAGGGCAACTGTCCTCTGGCCAGAGTGAGAGATGGAAAGGGCAAGGAGCAGAAATAATGAGCTTCTAGAAATGCAGACGGCTGCCCATTTAGCACACACTCATCAGCCTCACTTTCATTGAGGTCTGCTGGAGCACACTGTCATATAATCAGCTGTTAGCATACATAAATTCATAAGTAGGTTTAACTTCCGGAATAGAAAATACCTTTAAAGTTGTACCTATTATCATGAATTTGATGAAACTAACTAACCTGACCTAACCTGCAAATATGTCCAAACAACAATAAAGGTCCTTTAAAAATCTGTGGTTTCCTGCACCTGTTGTGTGTTTTCTTTTATCAATACAGGCTAAAGTAAGCCAAAGAACAGTTTGTTGCTGTCCTTGGGCAGGGACAGTGCTGGATCTTTGTGTCAAAGTGTTCAAGTGTTCAGCTCAATGTATTTGTTTGCTGAGTTTTAGACCCATGACAATGATAGAAATGAATTAAAACATGACTTTTACAAACTTCTAATCATTGATATAGTGTTGACACAAAATAAGAATCATCAAAATATCAGCTACTGATTAAATTTGACATATTTAGAAGCTTGTCAAAAGCCTTGTTTGGCCACACCTCCAAAATGGATCAGTGTTGTAACCAACATTCAGACATGACGTGGCTCCATGGGAGTAACCTTGTGTTTGTCAATACCTAAATATTAGCACCCATTCATTTGCTTTTATCTTGGTAATGCTTAACCCACACAAGTGACACAGGTCCAAGGAAAAGTCATAGGAAGGAAGAGTCAGATGATCCCATCATAAAACCTGCGTTCCACAGGTTCTTTCTCACTTGAAGACTTTAATTTTACATTTGGTGTCTATTTAACCCTAAAGTTTACTCATATATCAAGTATTCAGCTGCTTGCAGAGTCATTTTTTGCTGCAGCAGCTGGGATGCTCATCTCATTCTTTCTTCACAAATCATCAAATCGTTCCCAGGGGTCTTTTTATTATAATCATTCAGTTTTTAGCAAACCTAAAATAAACTGTCATTTTTTTTACGACATATCTGCTGTAGTTCAGTAGAATTTCACCTCTGAGCTGTGGCTGGGACTGTTGGTGTGGAGCACAACCCCCCCCCCATACACACACACACTCAATCAGAACTCTGTTTGTGTGCTCCTGCGCAAGCTTATAGCTCCAAGCTAATGCAAGCGGAGCAAAAAAGTGGCGAGCAATATTGGAGACATTCGACATTCTCAAGGAAGAAAATGTCGTGCAAAACATTTTAAATAGGCTGGTGTCTGTACTTAGACCAGTTTAATTTTTTGCCACAGATTTGCTTTTTGAGCCATTGGTGCTTTTTACACAACAAGTAGCTGTAGTAATGGAGTATAATTATACATGTTTGGTCCCTAATTAAATTGCCCACCCAAATTCTGTAATTCTGTGATCTTTAAAGGATTTGTGTAAAACACAAAGTTGAACCGACAATTTGAACAGATGGGATTTTTCAGACACGTTAAGCTGCTGAGTGGATTCTTTCTTCTAGCATCTCTTCTAAATTATCTATCATCCTTCACTTCTTTTTTTTCCTAAAAACACATTTGACACTTAATTGAAATTCAAATGTGGCTGTAATTTTTTTTTTTTTTTTTTTTTTTTTTACTTGTCCTGTCCAACAGCTGAGCAAACAGATATGAGCTGAGAACCTCTTGTATTAGACAGATTTTACTCTTACAATCAGGGGTTATAAATCATAGCGAACACAAAATGAATGTTGGTATAAGCCCCTTTTGTAATTTAAACCAAACTTTATTAATATATATATATTTTTTATTTGTGTCTTTTTTGTTGGACCGGACGGAAAAGGAAAGGGGAAAAAGGAGAGAGTTGGGGGGTGGAGGGGGGGAAAGAGAGATGGTGCATTATAGAAGTTAGAGAATGGCTACAGGGAAGGGAAAGTAGAGTTGTTAATCTACAGGCAACAAAATGCTGGAGCTTATACCCATTGCAATAGTGAATGTTGGTCTAAAATGGGCACGGCCTGTCCACACACTCAGCTGTTACATACCTGCCGGCTCCGAGAGTGTTCACAAACTTGTCCACATCCAGTTCACACGCACACTTGTGCATACCAACCAACACATGTAAAGCATTACATTCTGTCATGCACACTATTTGAAGGTGCAAAGGTGAGCCGACGCCTGTGCTCAGGTGAATGTTATGTTAAGCTGAAGTGGATGATGGAATGCACAAAAAAGGAGGGAGAACCCCCAGCCATCCCCACACCAAGACACCCGCGCCGACCAGGGCCCGCCCCCGCACCCATACTGTGGGGTCAATGGAGGAGATCCACCCGCCAGGCAGCCCAGCCAAGCACCCAGACCAGGGCCCGCAGGACAGCCACACGGGCCCCCAACACCAGAGTGCAGTGAGGTACGGAAGCGCAGAGCGCAAGGCCCAGCCCAGTCAGGAGAGCAGCCCTCCCACCGCGCCAGGTGGCCCAGCGCGGGGCCCCACCCCCGAGAGCCCCACCACCCCAGACAAGCCGCCCACCACCACCCAGGAGTTCTGGGCATCCCCCCACCCCAGCCCCGGGTACGAGCCCGGGCCCCCCACGGGAGACCCGCTCCAAAGCTCCAGGCAGCTGCGGAGATCCAGAAGAGAGCACGATGGGGGTCAGCTACCCCCATCTAGAAAAGGGATGACCAAGAGCAGTGGGGGTCCCCGAAGGTGTACATTGCCTGACCAGGCTCTCCTAATGTTGTGACCCAGAAGGGGCTCGGCACCCGAGGGTAAGGGCCAGAACCCGCACCACAAGTACACAGACACCCTCCAGGCTCAGATGGAATATGATCCCCCGCTCATGGACTTGCCAGAGGACAAAGGGATCCCTCTCCCTGTGCGGGGAGGGGGCCGCCGGGCCCAGGAAGCCGACCCCCAGGAGACAAGGCCACTGCCGCTGAAGGCCCTGTTCCCTCCACCAGGGATGGGGTAAGGGACAGAAGATCAGTAGTCCCACCTTCCTTGTGTAATGTATTTGTGTTGAGGTGTGTTTCTTGTGATTGATGGGTGTGTGTAATAAAGGGTGCAGTTAAAATTGGCGAGCACGGCACTGAGGACATCTCCTGATTGCTTACAGGGATGTCCAATCGCCCTCTCACCAAGGAGCCCTAAATGTCTACGGTGCAGTTAAAATTGGAGGGTAGAGCACTGAGAGGACATCTCCTGCTTGCTGGCAGTGATGTCCTAGCACCCCCCCACCAAGGATGCTACGTGTCTAAGGTGCATTTAAAACCAAGAGAAGGGGGCGAAACTGTGCGGAGACCATGGGAGGGGTGGACCACTGCCAAGTGGCTCGGCCCCTCGAGGTATTCCGCAAGCACGCCCCCCCTTCCAACCTAATAAGTGGTCGTATGAGGAAGGAGGGGAGGTCGGGGACAGTTACCAAACTGACCCCCGATGATGAAACAACTGTCCCCCCGCCCCCCCCAGCATTGGGCCCAAGTCTCCCCAGGGCAGAGGCTCCACCGCCCGAAAGCCAACCCCCCAGGCCCCACACCCCCCACCCCACACAAAGAGAGGAGCCCAGAGGGGGCCAGCCCCCAGGGCAAGCCCCAGCCCCTCCCCCCCAAGCACCGCCCCTGTAGCTACCTGGTCAGGTACCAGCGGGCCCGAGGAAGCCCCTAGGGTCCCGTACTGGTAGTGGACCCCCCCCTTACCCACAGACATCCCCTCCCCTGGCCCGCTCCCCCCAGACCCCGCAATAGTAGGCTTTACCTGGAGCAATCGCAGGCCCCAAGAGGGTTGCCCCACCCCGTCCCAGGGCCGGAGAAGGAGTGACCCCAGCCCCCAGGTGCAG